>CM052195.1:9402166-9424012 GCA_028455805.1 Lasioglossum figueresi | reverse complement strand
ACCCGGTGCTGACTGAGGACAGTAATCTCGACTTTACTGCATTTTAGTTTGAGAGACAATTAACAGGGATGACGCCATTTTATTCTATTATATATTATTATTATTGTTATTTTCTTGTGATCGAGTTTTAACCCTTTGCGGTTGAACTATTTTAACTTGAAAATTGAACATTTTTTCCGGCCTAGAATAATTCCATTGGATATGAAATTGATATGGTACGTTAATTGTGCAGTAACTGATTAGATTACATATTTAATAATGTAAACAATATCGACTGCTAAGTACTAACGAAAAGACTGCGGATTTTTATGTGAAATAAAAATTGTAATTGGCAAACGAGAACCTTCCTCCACTCAATTTTTATTGCTCTTTGATTATCGATGCTTATAAATTGCGAACATATCGGGTCATTCCGAGACTGCGGAAGTTTACGGAACACGTAAATAATTTTGCGTAACACATAAATAATGATTTGATTGTTTCAATTTCGCTTCTACACGCAAAAGGCAATGGTTGCCGAATCGACGACCCGCTCTCCCGGTATTCGCGATCTGTGAGAAAACCTGCTAATTTGTTTTTCGCCTCTGCTCGATTTTCTTTTTGGCTTCTGTTCCGTTTTTTTTTGTTCGCTCGTTTCCCGACGCGATTTCACTTTCACGCTGCCAATCTGCCTCCTGCCGTCCCCGGTTCATACTCTGTTCGCGCGCGGATTATGCGCGGGCCTCTCGTGCGAACACGTGTAGATGGAAGGCGCGTGCACGAACTGCAAACGAGATGCAAGCGTACTGTCTACCACTTGCTGTGTGTGGCTTTGATTCGACGGACGGGCAGGGCGATGCGTTTCCGGATGTTTTAATTAGACCCTGCCGTGCTGTTTTTACGGGTTGCGGATCCGGCGGTGTAATGCACGTGCCGTGTATCATTAAAAATTGGTTACGTAAACCTCGTAGAAAGCATTTCGAGCCAGGAATCGGTCGTTTCCTCGACATCGATACGCCCGAAATTATGGGACAGTTTTTACGATCCGGAACTGCGACGTAACGGAGCCCGGCTGTGTCAAATTACCAGGCTTCAGAATTTATACGTTTAGCGCTGTTGCAGTGGATGATCGAACAGTTAGAGCCACTTGCATAGATTAACGAGCAGAGTGCGGATTTTATGCTAAATCAAAATTATAATTGGCAAACGAGGACCTTCCTACATTGAATTTTGATTGTTCTTCCGTTATTGATGCTTATAAACTGCGAATATATCGGGTTTTTCCCAGACTGCGGATTTTTATACATTTATCGCATTTTACCAGTTCGTAAAATAAGAAATATGGTTCTCGTATCGTGGTTCTGATATTGTAAAAGTAATATGTAAAAATATTGTAATAACTCGGACTATGCGAGGTGTGATCGAAAAGTAAAGTGACTTTTTGAATTTCGCGGGATACCTACAGTCGATTTTCGTTTTCTTTTTTTTTCTTATGCTGGTACACTCGTCCCGAACGTATGTTCACAGTTTCAGCTATATAGCATTTTTTGTTTGTTCGCGAGAAGCATAAAGGTTAGAAGCGTTTTGCGTGTTCGGTGATTTTCTGCTGTCGAAAAAGATGGATCAAAGAATTTGCATGAAATTTTGTGTAAAAAATGGAATTAAGTGCTCGAAAACACTTGAAACGTTGACAATGGCGTACGGCGAGTGTACTCTGAGTAAACAAAATGTTTATAAGTGGTAGAAGCTCTTCCAAGAAGGCCGAGAAGATGTTAACGACGAGGCTCGCCCTGGACGCCCCAGCACGTCGACAACCGATGAAAACGTTGAAGAAGCGAAGAAAATAGTGTCGGGGAATCGTCGAATTACCATTAGAGAAGTTGCCGACGATGTCGGCATCTCGTTTGGTTCGTGCCAAGCAATTTTAACGGTATTTTGGAAACACAATTCATGAATTTTGCATCGCGATGATGCACCTGCTCACGGATCGTTGCTTGCGAGTAATTTTTTGGCCAGAAACAACACCGCGATCGTGCCTCAGCCTCCATATTCACAGGATTTGGCTCCCCGCGACTTTTTCCTGTTCCCAAAACTGAAGAGACCCATGAAAGGACGGAGATTCGCAACGATCGAGGAGATAAAGACTGCGTCGCTGGAAGAGCTCGAAGCTATACCAAAAACTGCTTATCGGAAGAGCTTCGAGGATTGGAAAAAGCGCTGGCACAAGTGTATTATATCCGAGAGGGATTACTTTGAAGGGGACAACATAAATATCGATGAATAAATAAATATTTTTCGATAAAAATAAAAAGTCACCTTAATTTTTGATCACATCTCGTACACGCTGGTCTCAAGGATTCTTCTTTTCTCCACTTCTCAGCTGAATCGGTTCATCTCGAATTATTTATCGGAGGATCTACCCACACTTTCAGTTTCATTAGGAACGTGCTACGCGGTTCGGGTCAGAAGATTTTCGAGCGGCGCGGTTTTTCCCAGCAGCTTTTCAAACCGCAGGTTCAGGCAAGGCCAAGCCGGCAAGGATACGGCTTCACGAATGGCCCGGGTTAATGGTACCGCGAACAAATGCTCTAATCGGCGAGCCGATTATCTACGACACGTTTCTCTTTCAATGTTCGTTCGACGGCATCGATGCGTTGCGGAGTATGCATTTATTTGAATAATAACGTTCCTGAAATGCCGGGGGAATCCTTCCGTGCGTTTCAGCCGGAAAAAAGAGTCTTAAGAGCTGCAGGCAGTAATCGGTGTTTATATGCGAAGATTGCTATTTTATAAGTATTTTGTTAACAAATTAATTGATAATATATGACCAACATATATTTCTTCTCGCCCTTAAATATTCGATGAGCTGTTTCTTTGCTGCACATATTTATGGGAAGCAAATTATACCTCAGATTCTACGCATAATTCTCTGCAGATTGAAATCTTCGTACAACGCTGCATCTATTGTGGCTTTTCCGAGAGTCAAAGTTCACCGGCACGCATGAAAAGAAAAGTCACAATAGCTTTTTTTAAGTCTGCCGAGTATGTGCCAGAAAGTGTGGTGTATTCGAACCTCAGATTCGTTACATTGTGAGAACTCTAGTACGCAAGACATAGTGGCTGGTGTATAAAATGAGTTATTAGAGAAGAAAGTGTATAAAGGTATTCAATTTTTTTCTAGGTCATTCCTAACAGAATATTAGATCTTCATTTGTTTCGATACTTTCTCGATTATCTACGCGAACTTCCGAGTTTCTATCATGGCAACAATAGCTAAACAGTCTTTCCGATTCACCGTGAGACTAATCCTGCAGAAAAATTCTGCGTACTCTCTAAAATATGACGATACTTTTTTTTCGTAACATTACAAACATTTAAACGTGAGCGAAAGATCGGAGAGATGCATATTTATTTGTATTTCGCAAGAATTTTTGGGATCGTTTATTTTGGAATTACTGTAGATTATTTGCATGTGTATTCGGGAACAGGAGGACAAGAATTGTCGTTAATTTTGGATAAAATAAAAATGTCGACGTTTGGCCAGCTGTTCGAGGCGAATGCCCCACTGTGCGGCGGTCACGAAAGGGGTTGAAAGAAAGAAGCGGGTCATAGTCGGCAATGAAATCGAGCCGCGCTGCGTTTGCTTCTCGTTATTGTATAATTGGCCGTCTGAAAGCGGCAGCACAATAATCGTGGTACCGTGTCGGCAATAAAAAGCGGCACTTACACGGCTAGCAAGGCGGAGATCTAGAAAGCCGAGATTCCACGGGCTCCTCGCAGCCGGCGACCTGGGAATCTCCAGCGCGCGAATTACGCGATTCGCTTGTACGCTTCTCCAGTGCAAACCTATTCAGCCCATTACAAATTAAGATCAGCCATTAACCCTGCCATAATGCGTCGTATATGCGATAATTAACGGCAAAAACCGTATAGTATCAAACCCCGCGTTGCTTACTTCTCGTGATTCTCGGCAACGCAACGGCGCCTTGAAATCGATCATCTTATGCTACGCGATAGAGTCTGCAATATTTATACGCTCTTGCTGTGCGACTCCGTTTCGTCGACCTCTTTTTACTCTTCCGGTCAAACGTTGGAAATCTCTTACAAGAAACACTGTTCTATTGACGATGAAATCAAATAAAAATGTTCATGTCAGCCGAAAGTGGAAGAAAGCGAATCTTTATGCCGAATAGAAATGTTCTGTGTCAATTGTAAGAAATGGAAACCAAATATAAAGTTCTTTCTTACTTAATAATTTTAATATATTGGCATTCTTAACACATTACCGACCGGTGATTATTGCATAATTTTGTAAAATCTATGGTACACGACTAAAAGACTTTTTAATAGAATCTTCAATAGCAACAGCAATTTTCATTACGAACTAACAAGTCACCCTCGATAACGTCATCCGATAGTTTCATTTAAGATTACAATGTGAAAGAAAATTTCTATGCTTTCTTTTGGTACAGCAGAATTATTGAAAATCCTATTAATAGGCTTTCGGTAGGTAAAGTGTTAAATTGCTTCTATTCTCCTGCTATTTTGAATTTCGTCGTAAATGCATAAAATTCCCAGTGCAATGATTGCTCGGTTATTTATGGACAATTACGTATAAAAGTTAATTATTAACCACGTTACACTAAACACGATATAATTTGAACTGTATTTAGTGGCTCAATTCGAGTTAGGAGAGTCGATGACGTAGTCGGTTACTCAAGTCAAAAAGAAATAGTGGAACTACACGATCTAAAAACCAGCACGGACCCGAGGGATTTTATTGGATCAAGGCTTCGCCGTATTCCTCCTAGCTTAGTTTTTCCGTTATTAACGAAATTTTTATTTATTCTCCTGGCTTCCAGAGCAGTGTATGCTTTGTTGGGCTTCAGCGCAATTAGAGCAGGCCGTATCTCAATGAATAGCTTAAAGAGTATCGTTGGTACTTGTAAATTGTCTGGTATTAAACTTGTAAATAAATAGATATGTATAAGAATTCTCTTGAAAAGGCTTCTCAAAGAATATGTTACGCGTCTCATTTCTACCGTCTCGTTGCCACCATTTGCCCACGAACATTTACTTTCACAGTTAATATCGACGTTTGCATGGAACATTCTCCCCATCCGCCTCCGCTGTCCGTGTTCTCATTAAAAAAAAGTAATTTCTCGTATCGTAACTCAGTAGTTTTTAGTACGTAAGCCTCATTATATAAAGATCCTTTCCCCATAAAAATTCTTACGAAATAATTGGTTCCTATCGTTAAATAATTAATGGGTATCTGTGGTCTTTCATCGGCTAAAGTGAATGACAGCCTTTCACCGATAGGTGCTAATATTCATATAATATGGTAACGTTCGAACACAGCGGTGAATAAAGGTGTAGTAATTTAATTAATTTTTGTTCTTGTATGGTAATCGAATTGTTACATGCATTTTTTTTACAGTTTATTTCTGATGTCTATTTTCCTTTTATCAACCAATTTATAATATCCAGTTACACACAGATATATTCATTTCAGCAATTTTATGAACTCACAATTAATTTACCACCGGTTGTACAACTTCCTTGTCTCCCAATTTTGCAATTAATGCGGACAATTTTTATTTCGCATAAAAGCCCGCAGTCTCCTCATACACGTAGAATATTTATGCTGGAAAAATCGATATCGGTGTGAACATTGGCGCGAGTCTACGTGCAGATTGAATTCTATAATTCGTTGCAGATTAAATTCTATAATTCGTTGCAGAATGAATTCTATAATTCGTTGCAGATCACGTCGGATCTAATTCGTTCCATTCGATGAGAGATGTTTCACGCGGCCGCTTATGATTCTGTGAGAAAGTGCGGATCCGTGAAGTCATCGTCGTAGTTTGAATAGCAGAGGGTTCTTTTGAGGGCCGTGGCGCGAATCTTTCGTGCTGATATTATTATGTGGCCAGAACAGAACGCTCGTAGGAAAGTGCCTCGCGAGATCGCGGTTAAGCGATTATGGGAGAATCCGGTGCATTACGCCTTTCCCTTTAAATATTTATCGCATTTCCTACGAGAGCTTGACTGGCTCTCCTTTGTCGAATGCGCCCGACTCGAAACGACTCGCCTGCTTTTCACAATCGTACGCTCAGGTAGATTTTACACGGCTCGCTGGCTCGCCTGTGTTTGGTCTCCCGGGGGTCTGTGCCTGTCTTTCTTTCCCGAAAATGGCCTGTAAGAATTTCGCTTCGACAAAGGGTCCACTCGATTGCTTAAGTATTTCTCGGCACCCTCGTCACAAGATTGTCTTTTGTGTCGGAACCGGCCAGAGTAATTAAAGACGAAAGATAAGGGATGTTGAAGACTCTCGGGGCCACTGTTTCCTGTTCAGGCAAACGGCACCCTTCCAACTACGTTGAGCGCATTTATAGTTTACTTCAGCATAAACCTATCGAGCATTAACATTAGGTTTACGGAGCTGTAGAAATAACTATTTCACATTACTTTGTAAACATAACAAGGATGCGTCTATCCAAATTTTTGGCTATTTTGCCAATAATATATACCCAAAGAAATAAATTTGATAAATAATTCCTCGGGAAAGCACTTTTACGATCTTAATAATCGCAAATTAAGAATATTAGAACCCGTCGTTTTGACGGGTCCCGTGAATCTAGTGTTAAACGGGACGTATTGTCCAATAAAAATGAAAATTTATATTTCCTATGTCTACGATCTAATCTAATTCGGCACATAGGAGGAGGAAGCAGTGCGTCCTCCTCCTTGAAACTGTTAGATTTTGAACAAAGTTAATTCACATACGCCACTTACAATTAGATGCGACTCGAGATACCAATGACGAAACAATGCGAACGGCAAGAATCCACAGTTATTTAGTTTCACGAAGGGGGTACGTTCCACTAATAACGTCTTTTTGACAATGATCTTACGGAGTGTTTAGCTTATCAAGCCGGCCTAATGATCTCTGCAATTAATTAAAAGGGGAAAAGTGAATCCCGTTGGAGATCAGAAGAAAGCTGCGCTATATCATTCGGCTATCTGAAACGTTCTTCATGTAACAGACCTGATTCCCCACGAATAGGGAAACGAGTACAATAATCGTTCCCAGTCGCAGCAGGGCTAATTGCGTTAGAAACAAGGAGATGCCAGGAGATATAGCAATCTGAAGTCTAGATAGACAGCGAAACAGACCGGAAGTTCTCGAAAAAGTGAACCGTTAGCTCGGAATCTCGGAGGAGCGTTCTACCCTCTTTCCTCGGCTTGTTTGCCTGTTTCTGCATCAAGATTAACCGCTTACCGCTCGCAAATCGACAAACCTCTCGGCTGTACAATTCCATTAATTCCATCCCATTGACCTACAAATTACATCGCGCCAATGCGAATCAATCTGACAAACTTGCGCACGCTCGAGCAGTAATCGAAACTTGCCAGTGTTTTCCGGTTTTCCATCAGCCGGCCTCAAGAGTTGCAATTTTCAGAAGTGTGGAGGAAACTCGAGTCGCAAGAGTACTCGAGTTCTCGACATCGCGTTTTAACTAGTCTGCGCTTAGTCTGACAGGTCTTACTTCTGGAATAGTCTGCTTGCAATTACAGGACTGTTACAGAATCGCGTGCTCCAAACGGTTTTCATTTGACGAAGTAGCTAATAAAAATAAAACTTCGGTGCATTTTACATTTTATTCCATTTTATTCCATTTTATTCCATTTTATTCCATTTTATTCCATTTTATTTCGTGTGGCTACTGGAATAAAAGTATTGTGGAACTCGTACTTTAAATATATCTTCTAGCATGGTAACGCCATGTCATCCATATTTGTACACAAACCTACAGAAAGTGTTAAACAATATAATATAAATGTATGCGACATCAAATATGTAATAATACTTTGCGATCTAAGACAAACGAATATCTCTTCCACTGCGGGAAATGTCCCGCATGGGCCAATGAAGGAATGCAATAATAATCCTCTGTGCTACAGAATCCCTTTCGAAACTTTTATTTTCTTTGGTCTCATTTCTTCACCTTCTACATTCCCTTTCCTTCTTCAGGATTGAAAAAGTAATCAACACCACGAATCTTCTCGGTTTTCGTTCCTTGAAGGAGTTACGCCACCTTGGGATTTTAAAAGAATCGATCTTTTTTTAAATTTTTCTTTAACTTAGATCTCAGGGAATAATTTAAGCCATGGCGGATGCAACAGTTCCCAAAAATAGCGAAGTTACAGTGCTTAGAATTTCGTGCGGCAGTCGCCGTTTTCGAGCAGATAGGTCGCGTTTCCAAATTGCACTTTTCCTTCTTTTGCGTTTTTTCTCGACACTACATTTTTACAACTGGTGTAACAAATGTCTCGAAAACTGTACGTCCGATATACTTCAAATTTCATACACGTAATTCTAATAACATTATCTATCGCGTAGCATACAATTTTTTTGATACGATATCACAATTGTTTATAATAGTCGTTTAAAGTTTGAATTTTTCGGTAAAAATGAGATGTTCGACTTCAATTTTCCTCTCATTTGTACAAAAATGTGTATTTCTGAAAATCCCTATGCTACACGATAGACAATTTATCAATGAACAAGAAAATCATGAGTTTTTTAGTTTCTGATAATCCTGGGCATCACAATCCGTTGCACCGTTTGCGCTCGTCCTGACGGACGAGTACTGCGGGACAACGGATAACTCGGCCATTTTTTAATATCTTTTTATGAAATTTACACGATATATCCTTTAATTTATGCCCTAACCATATATAATAATGAAATAATTGTCACATTCATAGTTTCGTAGAAAAAAATTCGTAAACATTGATATCATTTCGGCCGCCGCGGGGTGGCGTAACCCCTTAAACAAATTGCTTTTACGGCGTTCAACGTGTCAAAGCGTTAGACACTTGATTTGATAGCCACGATAAGAAATACGAGGTGTGATCAAAAAGTAAGGTGACTTTTTATTTCTATCAAAAAATATTGATTTATTCATCGATATTTATGTTGTCCCCTTCAAAGTAATCCCCATCAGATATAATACACTTGTGCCAGCGCTTTTTCCAATTCTCGAAGCGATGCAGTCTTTATCTCCTCGATCGTTGCAACTCCATCCTTTCATGGGTCTCTTCAGTTTTGGGAACAGGAAAAAGTCGCGGGGGGCCAAATCCGGTGAATACGGTGGCCGAGGCACGATCGCGGTGTTGTTTCTGGCCAAAAAATTGCTAAAAAGCAACGATGCGCGAGCAGGTGCGTTATCGCGATGCAAAATCCATGAATTGTGTTTCCAAAATTCCGGGCGTTGTTTTTTAAATTCCGCGCATAACTTCAAGGTAATACTCCTTATTAACCGTACGACCTTGTGGTAAGAACTCTTGACGCGCTACGCCACGATAATCGAAGAAAACAGTGAGCAAAAGCTTGACATTTGATCGAACCTGGCGTGCTTTTTTCGGTCTTTGCTCTGGGGACTTCCATTGGGACGATTGGACTTTGGTTTCGACGTCGTAACCATATACCCATGATTCGTCACCAGTTATGACCCTTTTGAGCAATTCAGGATCATCGTCGACGACATTCAACAGCTCCTGAGCGATGCTCGTGCGACGTTTCTTCTGGTCAAAATTGAGCAGTTTCGGAACAAACTTCGCCGATCACGCAAAACATTTCAAACCTTTATGCTTCTCGCGAACAAACAAAAAAATGCTATATAGCTGAAACTGTGAACATACGTTCGTGACGAGTGTACCGGCATAAGAAAAATAAGAAAAGGAAAATCGACTGTAGGTATCCCGCGAAATTCAAAAAGTCACTTTACTTTTTCATCACATCTACTTTCGTACTTTCGTGGTTCGTTGTAGACCGCTTCTTCGAGCAGTTCAGCGCATTCGAAACAGCATTTGTCGCACATCCGTAACCAGTCCCGGACATTTAAGCGTTCCTGTTCACGCGCTCCACCCTGTATACACATTAACTTCGCGGAATCGTGACCGTTGCGAGCCACGCCACTGGTTCCGATGCTCCATCTCCATACCCGGAAGAGATTTCGTGGAAGACAAGCGGATCTCACGCGATCGGTAGCGATTAAAATTTCTCGAAGAGCTGGACACCGTTAGCGGCTAACTCTCCTCGACGCTTTTTGCCCCGTTCTTTTCGCTCGCCGGTGAATCGAGAGGATGGCGTCGGAAAGCGTTTATTCGTTTTGGATCATAAAACAGACGGCGCTGCACCTTGTTAGAGGATCTTCGGGGCAGAGATCTCGGCGGATCGGAGGTGCAGAAGAAGCGAAACTGCTTTCGAGGAGACGCCCTCGAGGAGCCGCACGGAATTAAAAGAGCGGAAAGAACAACGCCGATGCCAGAAGAAGTTCATTCAGCGCGGTTTGTCACGAAAACCGGCTAGTTACAGCAGCCTGGTACCGTTACACGGAAATGTCCTAGCGTTTGTTTTCAATCTTGTTGCACCTCGTTCGTTATCGTCGCCCATTGTTTCACCTGTTTCTTGCGTCCTCGTTCGCCCCGTTTCGCTCGGAGAGTTTTGTCCTCGGCGAAATGAATGAGCGGTCATTAGCGAGGTGTGATTTCAATCTTCGTTTATTCTGCTACACTGTAAACTCACGGAATTATATTTTATTATTACACTGCGGATTTTTATGCAATATACAGGCCGTCTAAAAATTCCTTCAACATCCGGAAATTGGAGGTTCCCGAGATCATTTGAAGCGACATTTTCCTTTGTGAAAGAGTTATTAACGAAAATCACGGACCAATCAGAGCGCGGCTACAGCCAACCGAGTCCGACTCGGCGACAGGTCCCGTTTAGCGTGGCTTCGCTGTTGGCCGAGCCAGAATCAATCCGCTGTAACCGCGCTCTCATTGGTTCGTGTTTCTCATTAATCCGGCGTTGGTAAAGTGGAAAAATGTATCGAAAGTTGTTAGATGGGGTCACAGATCCACCGAAATAATATATTGTATTATAGAAATAAATACCTTTTTCACACACACATGAATATAAAAACCCAGATTCGCGAAATTAAATTTTTAAATACACTCACGTCCGACTCGCTGTCACGCGTTGTTAAAATTTTACAATCAATCTAAAATCTCTGAGGTCTGTGAGACACCACCTAACTAACGGCGGATTAATAATTCCTAAACAAAACCGCGGACGCCAGTTTTACAAAAGAAAATGTCGCTTCAAATGATCTCAGTGTTGAGATCGCCAAGGGTTTTTGTCGATGCTCAACCGTGGGGTGGTCAATCTCGATCTAACGAAATGTTGACCTAGTCGAAATGAACAACACACCGATGTTATCCCCAAGGCCCCATGTAGGCCCCAAGTTATAAACGAAATTCCCTTAAAGAAAAAATTTTACGTTTTGTTTCGCACGGTCGTTTTATGATTTCGGAAATACCGTTGAGGCCCACGACTCAACACTCAGGAACCTCCTATTTCCGGATGTTGAAGGAATTTTTAGACACCCTGTATATGTTTATTGAAATAATTTGATGCGAAATATAAATCGGTGGAAGATCAGAAAAATTGAAGAATATTGTAATGTTGTTTTTGACGCGATCAAAAGTCATTAAGGGATGATATCAATCTTTATTTTATTCCTGCTTCCCAACAATCGATGCAAAACATTTTTATTTCGCACGATGATCAGCAGTCTTTATTTACACCGCGGATTTTATGCATTTGCAAGAGAAATGAGTGAGGGGAATTTCAAACACTGAAAACTTTAGTGTTCGATTCTGATTTATGGATATTCTTTGGAAAAGAAATCAATTTTTATCTCATTTTTATTATCAGTTATATATCTATATATATACAGAGTTGCGCGCAATAATATTCGGCCGCTATAAAAAAGACGATAACTTTTTTACTACAGGATGCGAAAAGAAATGTTTTCAAAAATTGCAATTCATCGGAATTTTAGAAAAAATACTAAAAGTTGCATTTTCAACTTTTTTATGTGGGCCTATATTGAAAATTTAAAAAATACGTTTTGTAGATCCGTGTCGATTAAACATATTGTGAAAATGTCGTGAAAATCGGTCGACGTTTCAACGAGCTACAAACGTTTAAAGATGGTAAAAATTTCAGATTTTCACGATTTTCGGCCTCTCACTGCAATAAATCTGAGGATCTTACACGTTTCAATGGCTGTCGTTTTTTCCTGCGTCAACCGATTTCGATGAAACTTTCACAGTGCATATAATTGAAACGGATCTACAAAACGTATTTTTTAAATTTTCAATATAGGCCCACATAAAAAAGTTGAAAATAAAATTTTCAGTATTTTTTCTACAGTTCCAATCAATTCCAATCAATTGCAATTTCTCAAAAAATTTTCACATCCTGTAGTAAACCAATTGCTCTTGCTTTCCAAAGTAGTTCAAAACGCATAGTCTATTATTTAAAAAGTTATATTGTATAACTTTAAGTTTGAATATAGGGATCCGCGATATTATTGTCGTCGTTGTTCTTCTGCACGTGTAAGCCGATGTGAGCCGATCCTGAAGAGAATTCTCGACTGCGCCCTACCTGACGAATAGTTTCGAGTTGCGCATCTCTGGCAACCGAACGAGTTATTTATCGGCGAATGCACGAGGATCCAGTGAAATTGAATCGACGATGAACGCGCTTACGGTGATCTACAACGTACCGTGACGTTTTAACAAGGTCCTCGAGCACAGGAATTGTTACGAAGCAACTTGGACACGCGGTGTTGAGCGTTTACGGGCTCGCGCGGCGGCCGCTTTTGATGGTTTGAGCCCGTTGATAGCTAATTGGAGTAGTTGGAGCCGTTCCGAGGGGAGATAAAACTTGACGAAGTCGTCATAATCTGTCTTCGCTGTACACCATAAGGAAATTAGTTGGTAATTTCGCGGACTAGTCTAGAAACTGTTATAAACTGCTAATTAAACGCTGTTCATTTCACCCGTGTAACATTCCGAAGGCGATATTTCAGTTTTCTCTAGTTCCGTAAAAATTCGTATTCGTCTTATCTGCTTCGTGATTTCTTTCCATCTCGGTTCGCAATCTTATTACTGCTCTAAGTGTACGAGACGGATTTACGAGCATGGTTTTTAGCTAGCACAGAAGTTAAATGTGGAACAGTCTGATTCAGCGAACAAAGAAGCATGGTTGAATGGAATGGGCCAATTCTTTTTATCGTTGCTATGACTACTGGTGACTGGCGTGTATAACTTGTCCATTCGCTTTCTCGATTTTATTCTCGTCGATGTTTCGATGTCCGCACAATATGGACGATCGAGATGAATTCTCAAAAGTTGGTCAATATGTGGGCGTTGCACGTCACGAGCATCGATGTTAGAAAGAAAAAGTCTATCGACGACCTAGATAGTTCGGATGGTTACTGTAATCTGCGATTGGAAACGCTAGATTTATGGTTTTAATAGCGATAGACTCGACTCCGTAGTTGCGGTACGATTTCACTTGAGATTAACACCAGCTAAGTCATTCTGCTCATTTCGTTTGTTTTTTCTTCTTCAACGACCGACTTTCCGCTTCCTTCGATTGTATCTCGGCTTCAGATTATATTGATAATATTTCCGACATTTTATCTAACATCCGGCTTTTGGAGATAACGTTGGTGCCCAGATACGCGGCACATGTTTATCGCCGTGGGATTCTTTTTCACGAAATTTAGAAAATGTTCAAACATTGTTTGGACCTACTGTGTATCTAATAAAGATATCTAAAGTATTGTGCATCGCTTGTGGATCGCTATCCGCGGTTTCACAACGTGTTCTTAACACTAGGTTTACGGAGCTGTAGAAATAACTGTTTCGCATTACTTTATAACCGTAACAAGGACGAGTCTATCCAAATTTTTGGCTATTTTTCCAATAATATATACCCAAAGAAATAAATTTGGTAAATAATTCCTCGGGAAAACACTTTTACGATCTTAATAACCGCAAATTAAGAATATTAGAACCCGCCATTTTGACGGGTACCGTAAATCTAGCGTTAAAACCGTTCGCTTCGTGGCAGCAGAAAGAACACATCCGAAATGTGTTCGTAGCCAAGCTACTCCAGTTGTAAGAAAGAAGGAATTTCTGGATGACCTGAATGACTCAATTCAGATTCTCAGTTTGTTCCCATGTAGGGTAAATGGTCGATCCTTTATCCGGTCTCACAGAGACAAAAATTGCGTTGGAAAGGGTCCCGGAAGCGTCTCGCGTGCGAGTCACGCCTAATTATATCGTGGGTCGCGTTTTCCTTCGCTGACGTATTAATTCAATTGTGTCGACGGATCTTGCGCCAAGGAAAATTCCGTGGCGGCGAACGTGCGCCGCGAGTTTTTCCATCGTTCTCATAAGAGCCGTGCACATGGTCGTTGCGTGAGTGCGCAAAGTGCGCGTACTCTCACCCGACGGTGTCGAATGACAATCTGAAACGGGAGATCGGTACGCTTGTTTCCCCGAGACGTGGTTTACCGCTTAAGGGAGCATTGTAAAATAAGAAGAAATATTTTTTCGCTCTCCACGATCCGATCCCTCCTCTTTGCACCGCGTCCGTTTCCTTATTTCCCACGACTCGGGGCCGCAAGACCGCCGGGTAATAATCTTATTTCACTAAATCATCGATCGCTCTGCGGCATCGAAGATATCCGTGGAAAAGGAAATGGAAAAGACGGAATGTAAATTATTGGACGATCGCGAAAGTTTGTGCCCCGTTTTTTCCGACTATCAAGACCTTCGGCGAAGAAGATGATTATCCACCAGCTTGTAAAGTGTTGGCAGACAATTCTACGTGACACACAGCTAAGGATTTCTTCGCAAGTTTTTGTACAGCAATCGAGATAGCGCTCTCGGTAAGATAATCGAACAATTTCCTCTGGGATTTACAATTTAAAAGGCTATTTTCGAGCTTCTTACTGTTAAAATGCAGTTATTGAAAATCCCAGAGCACTTACGGGAGAATCCTATTCATTTATCTTCGCAAATGGATCGGTAGAGGGCAGTTATGCCACTCTTCCAGAATTATGTGACACGTGTCTTACAAATGCGTTTTATTAGTAGTTGTGACCTGACTCTCATTGCGAATACGTGTATATACTCGAATCTCTGTTACGAGCGATATTCTTATTATTCGTGAAGATGGAGGTACGTTTAATTATATTCACAAACCGTTTTCCGCTTATCCTGGAGAACACATTTTTTTTAGTTATGTTCAGGGTTTGAAAACTACTGATTTTTGTCGTAAATAAAATCCGTAGTAATTACATACGATAACGAAGATTATAACGGTGTAAAACGCTTGAAAATGGCGGCTCGCGTCTTCCTACACTCGAGATTTCGTTTTCTTTCTGCGCCGTGACCGATACACGGATTTGCGTGCGGTTTTAATTAAATCGGTTCATCTCCCGATTGAGATCGCGCACATAATATTGCGGAAAGTTTCTCATGCGAAATGGTGGGTGTACGCATTGTCATCCGGACGAACTGGTCGATTCGATAAGATAAAAGCTTGATAGAATATCCACGCAGCCGTTGCTCGTGCAGCCTTGATACATTTCGAAAGGTTTTGAAGCCGCGATCTCGTTACGCAATCCAGGTTTAATTGCTGGGCTGAGTCACATAAGTTTTGTAAACAATAATAGTTGCCGCGAAATCGCGCGGTAGCCTAGCCGCCGACCTGTCGCTCCGACGGTATTGCGACAGACGCCTTTAGTTTGCCGTAATCAGCCTGTAATCTTGTTAATCGTGTACTTGGCCACTTTCGCGGAGATTCAGCAGATAGCATGGCCGCCTTGTTTTCCAGCTGCAACCGCGATTTTACCATGCCGACGCACCTTGTTGTGTACTCGAGCGAGTTCTGATTCTTCAACGAACGTTCAACTCTTTGGACAGAGCTTAGCGACTTTTCGCATTTGCATTCACTGCATTGCGAATCATCGTGCGTTCGCATCGAAGACTTACGAAATCAGAATGAAGTCCTGATAAATTAATTTTCAATGCAAATTTAATTTTTGTTCTGATTCTTCAACGAACGTTCGACTCTTTGGACAGAGCTTTGCGACTTTTCGCATTTGCATTCACTGGATTGTGAATCATCGTGCGTTTATATCAAAGCTTACGAAATGAGAATAAAGTCCTGATAACTTAATTTTTAATGCAAATTTAATGTTTGTTCTGATTCTTCAACGAACGTTCGACTCTTTGGACAGAGCTTTGCGACTTTTCGCATTTGCATTCACTGTATTGTGAATCATCCTGCGTTTATATCAATGTTACGAAATGAGAATGAAGTCCTGATAACTTAATTTTGAATGCAAACTTAACCCTTTGCACTCGAATGGCGACTCTGAGGCGCCAGTAAAAATTGCTATGCCATTATTCAAAACGGTTTTAATATTATTTTACATTATTTTTGAAAAATAATGTGAAAACGGTCATTTGACCGGTCGCGACCGGTTACAAATTGTAAAAAGCTCAACTTAGATTACATAGAATAAAATTGATCTGCGTTGAAAGAAATGACTTAATTTTCGAATTAAAGTTGCTTCGAGTACAAAGGGTTAATCTTCAATGCAAACTTAATTTTCAATGCAAACTTAATTTTCAATGCGAACTTAATTTTCAATGCGAACTTAATTTTCAATGCAAACTTAATTTTCAATGCAAACTTAATTTTCAATGCAAACTTAATTTCCAATGCAAACTTACTTTTCAATGCAAACTTAATTTTCAATGCACACTTAATTTTCAATGCAAACTTAATTCTGTGCAAGTACAGAAGTTTTACAGCTAAACCCGAATAGTTGCTAGTGCGCTCATAGTAGAATCTCGCTTTCGAGGAAGCAAGTGAAATTCTATGGTTTGATGAGTTCGATAATAGATTCGATACTCTTTCCGACGATTAATCTAGAGGGTATCGACAGCCGCGATTTTCGAGTGTATCCAGTCCGTTTTCTCTTTCAAGCGGTTGATTTATCGGTGCAAAACGATTGCGGTCCGATTAGGTTCACCTTTCCGGCAAGTTCCGGCTGCGCCATTTCCACGCGAACGAAATTACGCAATATACGGAGCTCGGAGCTACGGGATTTTACTACGGTTCGTCACAGCAGATTGAATACCCGACCACGTAAATGGCTACGTTCGGAGGCAGGCACCTTTCCAGCCACCGTGAACCAGCCGGTGGGATAGAATTAGGCTGCACCGCTTACGTAATGCGATAACGCGATATCGCAGTTGGTAACTGCATTATTCGCCATATTCAAAAGCAATTAAATGCCTGGCCGGGTACTTTCGAGAGTGGATCATCGAATATCGATGAAGTAATCGGGACAGCCACGTGGCAATGGTGCCGCGGTTGTGCAAACTTTCGTCTTCTCCGGCTAACATAGGTGAAACCGTTCTGTTCGCATAGCCACGTGCTCCTTATGCGAACACGTTCCCTTAGCGGCTCGTCGAACCACGAGAAAAAAGATCCAAAACAACTGTTCGACTTAACAGTGCCAGATGCAATCGTAGACCAGTGGAGATCCGGTCCAATTAGCTGGTCTTTCCACCGATAAAGCGATATTTCGAGGCATAAGTGGTCTACAGAAATTACACAACGCTTTACGCCGATTGCCACGGGCTTCCTCTAACTCTCGTTCGCGTTAATGTTCACCGACGTATCCGGCTTCGCTATTATCCAGCTGCTATTGCAACGCAACTGCAATAAACAGCCCGACGTTCAACTTGTACGAGGTACACTCCTGCGCGGTTTAATATCGATGCATTAAAAGTTACGTTTTATGGCAGTCCTTAGGACGGAGTAGCGTTCTCGCGCATGATAATATTCCTACTTATTTTTCCCTACATTATTTTTAACGTAATAAATATCTTTTCAAGAGACGGTACACACGGTTGTTCAATAATTCCAGATATATACAGCCTCGATCGTCGTGAATTGTAACTTGTAAATCAGGTGACCTGGATCAACATTTGCATTTCAAACGTTATTAATAAATATCGGCAAAAAACAGTCGTTCTTGCAGAGCAACAATCAAGTGTAACCGGTCGCACGAGCACGCAAGTTGTACAGACTGTGACGGCAGACAATTTTTCTGTCCGATGAATAATTTTCGCTACCGTCAGTTGCGTTTTCTACGTGCTGCACGCTACATTAACGCAGCGAAATTTTCTGCGATGGAACAACAGATATTTTGCGAGATTCCCGAGACGAAAAAATAAATATTTTCCCGGCGAAAAATGTTGCTGCTTTAAGAAGATATTCATCGAATTCAGCTGCATTCCATAACCGTGACGTTTCACATAAGAAACAAGAATGTTTTGTAGACAAATATTCTAGTGATTTATGTACTCTTTTCAAACAACTTTTTTTTGTATATTTATCGAACGTTTTCAAAAAATCGTTTTCATAATTCTTACAATTACTTGTAAAACACAAAATGTACATACATTCAATGTCAATAAATTGATACATTTAAGAGAATCGATGTTTTCGTTTCTCGAGTTTCGCGGTGTTTGATCAACGAAATGTGGATCTGTATGTAAATGGAATCTGAAAAGATCTCGTTCCGCACTGATGGCTCAAGCCTACGATCTCTCTGTCGGTGGATACTCCGAGATCGATCAGTCTGACAAACAAAGGAATCGTTTAACGCCTTAGAACTCTGTTTGAAGCGAACTGTGGAATAAATGGATGGACCGAGTTGCGCTACTAGGTATGGCGATCGACGGGCTCGTCACGGGCCATTGCGGTCCGATTACAAGCTGCCTTCTCTTCCCTCCTTGTTCAACTCCTTCCTCGACGAAGGTTCGCCTCGTATTACCGTTTTCTTCTGAGGGAAAGTGAACAGCGCAACGATCGCGCACCGAAAGCCGAGCAGTGCTGCGTCACCGGCGAAGTGCAATGCCAATTAAATCGCATTACCCATAAATATTCTTTCTGCTGTTCCTAACTCGACTAATGCCGAGAGGCTTTTTCGGCGAATACGTCAAAAATGTGCCGAGTTGCGTAATTTTACAGCATTCCTGAACTTTATTGCGACGCAATTGCCCGTAGGAAACGAATCTATAAGTTTTTACGAGTTTCTTTTTTTAAACGTATTTTACGTTTCTGTAGCGTGCGAGGAAGAACGGATAATAGTTCGTTGTTTATTCGCGAATTAGGAATACAGATAATTGTGGGAAAGTTAGTCCGGGCAATATCGTAATTAATGAACGACGTTTGGAGGACATTTAACGGCGAAGAAGTTGAAACGAAGTACCCGGCAGGTCCCGAAAAAAGGATAAATTGAATGATCGTTAACTTTTCTTATAAGGAAGTTGTAATTAGGAAGTCGTTCGAGGAGACGCTCGGAGTGTCGTTTAATTATTTCAACGCGCCTAAGTTTCTTTATTACCCTTTCTCCACCGATTTAACCAGTCAACTGCGTTCAACGTGTATACGCGTCAATCCAAATCTCTGTTGCGGTGCAACATCAGTAACCTTTTCAAGAATGAATTGTTAATTTTTTATCAAATAAAAATGTAATCCTTCCTCGTTTTTCCGTAAAATTTACAATAAAACCGTTTGCCCTGCGTTCGACGCGTAGACACGCCGTTGTTTGATTTTAATTCCGCATTCTGCGAGGGAATTTTGAAACTAAATTCCGCAGTTAAGTGGTTAACGCTAGGTTCACGGAGCTGTAGAAATAACTATTTCACATTACTTTATAAACGTAACAAGGATGTGTCTATCCAAATTTTTGGCTATTTTTATATATACTATTTATATTTATATATGCTATTTTATATATACCCAAAGAAATAAATTTGGTAAATAATTCCTAAGGAAAGCACTTTTACAATCTTAATAATCGCAAATTAAGAATATTAGAACCCGTCATTTTCAGGTTAATTTTTGAGGTAACATTTTGAGGGTTAAAGAACGTTTGGTATTCTTTTCCTGTAGCCTGGCAATCTTCCTAATTGTGTCGTCATCTGTACCATTCGTTGTTGTTTGCTATATACAGGGTGTCCCGCACACCGGAAATGAATATCATTAAATTAAATAAAGGTATAGGATAAATATAAACTTCTTATTTCTCTTAGAAAATTGTAGGAGAAAATTCTACAATTGTTCTAACAGAGGTTAACAAATTTTTATAAAGAAGAATTGGAAGTAAACTGAGAATTGGAAGATATTTCACAAATCCATACACAATGAAAAACGAGAGTGCTACGCATTTTGTGAAGTACATTATCTCCCATCCGAGACACAGTTTCTTCAGCTACCGGTGAATTTCCCAAGCCCGAAGAAACATCGAGCAGATCTTTCATTAGAGGAAATAGATCTGCGGGAAGGTCTTATCCACCGTACCGTGTAATTACATTGGATTCGGTACGAAACCCGTTGCGCTTTGCGACCAAAGGAAACGCGATCGCGTTGCATCGTGTCGAAACCGGGGTTACCATCGTCCAGTCTTGGAATGGAAATCGCCGAAAGCTCTCGTAAACCTGCGGCAGCTGAAACGCGAGTTCGTAGAAAAAGAGCGAGCGTTTGAACAGTATCTCGCCAAGTTTTTTCTCTGCGAGCAGAAGATTTAAACGCTGAGAGAGTAGCTCGTAATGAACAAACAGCGTTACCAGGACGATTCGAATCGAAATTCGAGCTGTGTGGTCGAGCCGAGGCATGCCAAATCGAAGATCCGCGGCGATTCGTACCAGTCGCAGCTCATTCTGCTTCCTTGTTTCGGTTGTTTCTCTTTCTATCGAGCGGATGTCTGTCTCTTCGAGCAGAAAGCGACAGGAGCTCAGCCATTAAATTAGGAGTCCGATAAAGTGTGTCGGAAGATGGATTGCAGGCTCGCCGTTTAATTAGAATCATTTCTGTTCGCCGGCGAACGGTTTTCCTTTCGAAACCTTATTATTTCGCGTCTTTATTGTACAGTTGTTTTCACCGTGTTCGAAGCACGGTTTAGCCATCTTCCGTTAGAAATGTACTCGCACGAGCTCAATCAAATCTATCGAATAAAGCCGTAACGATTTCCATTAGTCGTCTTCGTTCGCCAATCGTTGCTAACCAGCAAATTGATCATCCGCTGTATATCTCTGTTACCTGTTCCAATGTCATTTCTTTTCCGATCGTTCTGACGTCTTCGACCGCGACCTCTCCCACATCCCGGCGATCGCTTCGATCGTTTAATGGGACTATTTCGTCATTCGTGTAACATTAACGGCGACATTGATACCTACGTGGAAAGATCAGCCGGAGCTGATCGAGGATCAAGCGTCGAACAGGACTCGTGACTCACCGGTAACGAGGACCTTGTCGCGCTAGCCACTTTTCAAAGTAATACTAGATAGCCGTCTGCAATTATCCTCATCGATCGGCCAGGGGAACGTATGGGTGGCTTGCAATCGAACGCTTGGATTAACCGGAGGTAACAGATGCTTGAGTTTGCTGAGAGGATGAGTGGTTGTAATAACCGCGTACCTGCGATTCATCCCTCGCGGTATTAATATCGATAGATAACGATGCAAGCCGGTGTAGACAGCGTCGTTATCGAAACTCTGCATTGTACGCGGCTCGGGATCGTGCGCCATTTTCCCATTAAAACGGAGGCAGAAGGGAAACAGTTCTTCCTCGGCTTTTAGCAACGCGATGGACTTTCGTAATCCCTCGAGAGAAAGAGCTTGATAAGAATTAACGCGTTTCTCGCCACGTGTATCGCCGTTGCCGAGCGGTAAACTCGATTTTCACGCTAACCGAATGCTGTATCGTCAAGAGACATTGTTCATGTTAAACTTAACGCTTCACCTACCGGAAGCCTATTACTACAGTGGCCGAAATTTCTATAAGTCATCTTCGTATTCATAGATATTTGAAAAATATCACCATTTTTGTTGATTTATCGT
>CM052195.1:9391071-9401660 GCA_028455805.1 Lasioglossum figueresi | reverse complement strand
CACTTCTGATAAGCACTTTTTGGCATAGCTTTGAACTCTTCCAGCGACGCAGTCTTTATCTCCTCGATCGTTTCAAATCTCCGTCCTTTCATGGGTCTCTTCAGTTTTGGGAACAGGAAAAAGTTGCGGGGGGGCCAAATCCTGTGAATATGGTGGCTCAGCCACGATCGCGGTGTTGTTTCTGGAAAAAAAATTACTCGCAAGCAACGATGCGCGAGCAGGCGCGTTATCGCGATGCAAAATCCATGAATCGTGTTTCCAAAATACCGTTAAAATTGCTTGGCACGAACCAAACGAGATGCCGACATCGTCGGCAACTTCTTTAATCGTAATTCGACGATTCCCCAACGTTTCAATCGGTTGTCGACGTGCTGTGGCGTCCACGGCGAGCCTCGTCGTTAACATCTTCTCGGCCTTCTTGGAAGAGCTTGTACCACTTGTAAACATTTGTTTTACTCAGAGTACACTCACCGTACGCCACTGTCAACATTTAAAGTGTTTTGGAGCAGTTAATTCCATTTTTTACACAAAATTTGAAGCAAATTCTTTGATCCATCTTTTTCGTCAGCAGAAAATCGCCGATCACGCAAAACGCTTCTAACCTTTATGCTTCTCGCGAACAAACAAAAAATGCTATATAGCTGAAACTGTGAACATACGTTCGGGACGAGTGTACCAGCATAAGAAAAAAAATAAAACGAAAATCGACTGTAGGTATCCCGCGAAATTCAAAAAGTCACCTTACTTTTTGATCACACCTCGTAAACTAGAAGTTTCCGACGGGTCTAATGCAAACTGCAGGAATCGATAGAGCATATCGTACGCGTCGCTCGAATGATTCTTTCCGGTCGGGCCGCATAATGTCCATCTATTACCGGCAAGACTCATTTGAGCAGGATGCATCGTAGAATGCATTGTAGAATGCATCCAAACTAAGCGCACCAACAGAAAAGGCAACGGTCACCGTTTCCTGGAGCAGTTTAGCGTGGGAGTATTATGTTCGCAGCGTCATCGGCAGTAAAACCACTGCAATCGGAGCAACAGTCGTGCTCGGAGAACGGGATGGAGACCCGTGACTCACGGATCACCGCTGGTTACCTTATGGAAAAGCGTGCACCTTGTCTCTCACATGAATTACACAAGCCGACGCTTTTTCCTTCGCTCTGTCTACATTTCTGTCTACCTTTCTCCGTATCTTTCTCTGCACACTTCGTGTTTCCCATAGCTGGCTCACGTTTCTATGTACATACGTCTGGAAAACTTTTCCTCACTTCAGATCGCGACGTTCCTATTCATTAGACTGCGGATTTTTATGCAAAATAAGAATTGTCCGCATTAATTGCAAGACACAGACGCTACGTAGACACTTATTTCTTTTCTTTTCCTTCCCGTCTGGCTCAAAGCCATAAGTGTTCTGATACGCGACATTCGCATGTCAATCATCGCGACTAAAATAATTTACAATTACATTATCGCTGAAGTGAAAGTAAGAATCGCATTGTTAGGAAAAAGAAGTTGATGCGGTTGCTGATTAAAATTTGTTCACCGCGAATATTCACCTTTAGTATATTCGCAAAATACGTTAATCGATGTGTTATCCAGCATTTATCTCGTAAATGCATAAAATCTCCAGTCTAATATTCGGTAGTATTTTTAAGCAGGGCTGGCATTTGACAGACAGTGTTACCTGATCGCTTTGTTACGAAAAAACACTTCTTCGTATCGCCAGCTGTACGAAGCTGATCAAACTCACCGATGGAACAGATGTTCTTCGAATAATTGATAAAGAGCGAGTGTTCAATGATAAAACACGATAACGATCGGCTCTTATTCAATACGCTTTAAATGCAGGTCGACCTTCGATTGTTCCACGAATTGGATTATTGTTTAGCGCCGACGAGCTGTGAACGATAAAACTCGTGAGTCATCCATCTGTTTTTAAAGAATCGATAGGATTAAAATCTAATTTTTTATCAATGAATTTCAATGGAATATTTTGATAACCGAAGCCTTAGTAAAGTCTAGAATTAAAAGTGGAAAGATTAATGCAATTTCGAACAACAATTAGGTGTGTTTTTCATTTAGCTTCTGCCACGTCAGTCGTACAGAGTGACAAAATTAGTATCCATCTATTATCCCTTTGCACTCGGAGCTATTTTAACTCGTAAATCAAACGTTTCTTCCGACCTAGAATATTTCCATTCTCTATGATTTTTTAAATTTGATAGATGTGGAATCGATATAATACCTCGCGCAATACTTAAATCTTTAGTAATCGATTAGATACCGACACGTTTAGTAATGTAAACAATATTTTGAATAATGGTACAGCAATTTTTAGTGGCGCCTCAAAGTCGCCACTCG
Source organism: Lasioglossum figueresi (assembly GCA_028455805.1). Taxonomy (NCBI): domain Eukaryota; kingdom Metazoa; phylum Arthropoda; class Insecta; order Hymenoptera; family Halictidae; genus Lasioglossum; species Lasioglossum figueresi. Next base: position 9,399,296 of record CM052195.1, on the reverse strand, counting down.
AGTGCTAAGGGTTAAAATTAAATTTTATACAATTTTGCGGGATCTAAAAGGATATAAGGAATAATCGGTCCGAGTAAATAAATTTCTTCGATTTCGTCATACTTTTCAGGAATGCGGTTGACAGCCAACGCGTTAACCCTTAGCGCTCCGAATTATTTTTTAAATTTGTTACCAATAAACTTATTTTACACAATTTTGTTTACTAATTACATTAAATGTAGCCCTCAAACTTTGTTGTCATTTGCATTTGTGAAACTTATATTTGTTTTCAACTGAAAAATATAAATAAAGCGAGAACCAAATACATATAAGAACCCGATTTATTTACATTTTTCTTTTTCTGATGTCGATTCGCACTCGAAAAAAAGGAGTGTTAAGGGTTAAGCGATGACAGCAGTGTTAAATTGTGCGCCATCCCAATTTTCCTGGGAATGCTGCTCCATCCCCGTTTCTCGAGTTCCCCGACTTCCAAACTAGGTCACTTTGCGCGCGACCAATTATAGTAATTCGTCGGATTCCGGAAAATTCCGTAATTCATTGGCCACCAGTGAACTTTGGGGGATCAGCGAACTATAAGCCTTTAGTTTCGCCGGCAATCGGTCGATGAGTAACCATGGGAGACCAAGGCCGTATTACCTTCTAGCTCGATAAACCGAGCCGACATCAAACAACGATATTGTTTGTTTGTGTGCGCAGACCCGCATTACAGTCGCATGTTCATTTGCGCATTCATCCAGATCGGCGTTACCAAATCGTATCCATTGATTACGCAATTTATCGCGGACCGAATGGCAACTTCCTGTGAAAGTCCTTTCTTCGCAAGTTATTTCCGAAAAAATCGTTTTCAAAAAAATTGTATTTCAATTGATTTATCGAATTAATTTTCATTTGGTGGTATCCGTGCATCAAACATCAGTTTATTTCATTCATTCGTTCATATTGTTACTAAATATTCCATGACGATGAATCGTTGCTACAGGTGCACAAGTGATTCATGGAACTGAGAATGATGTTGCTGTTTATTGGAAACAGCTATTAAACCCAACCTGGCCCATAAGCCGATAACTGAGAATGATATGTTATTTCTATCCGATTAGATAATGCAATTCATCATTAATTTGTTCGTTATTTCCTATTCTTCGCCAACAAGACAGCACGAGGTTACCAAATATCATTTCAGGCGTTAGTTTATTCTCATTTTCTTCGAAGCGATACAGACTCGAAGAATTCACTCCTAAGCAGCTCTAGGTTTATACAATCACGTTGCAAACTCTAAAAATCATTGTTCGCCTTACAGTTATCCGACAGAAACCATTCCACCGACATACTCGTAAATAATAATGAAAATATAGTGACATATCGCGAATCTTCGTATCTAATCGTTATCTAATAACGGCAGTGCATTTTTCGAAAAATGATAGATAACCAATCTACGATATACGGTTTTGGAACATTGTTTCAATCGCACAGACACCGTTATAACCTAGAGAATCGACCGCCCCGTTCCTTTCTCTTCCTCGATTAATTAAAATGAAACCGTGGTACGGCGAAATCTTATAAACAGTTAATTCAAGAAACAGATAATTTAATCTCGCGTTCGAATAACTGTTACGTGTATCGGGTAACATTGGGCTCTAATTAAAATTAATTACAGAAATACACCGTCTTATGTCCGGATGTATTAACTCGCGCGTAAAGGTGCATGGATTATTCGTCTTTTGGTAAACGAATTATGCTAAGCACGAATAGTTGAAACGTGAAAAAGTGGAGCAAACAGGAAAGAATTCCGGTGACCTGGAATAAAACTAGGGTTCCAGCCCGAAAAAGCCAATTTCCAGTTCGTTCTCGTTTCCCGTAGTCAGAGGCAAGATTTGTGTGCTTGGCCGAGGCCCAAAGCGATCCAACCTCGGCGATGATGAAAGTTGCCGAGCGAGAAGCTTTTGTTTCGATCCCTGCACACACAACCGTACCGCCGGGTTACGAAATCGTCAAATCGTTGTCCTTTCACCGGATTCACGTGGGTCCCGGCCGTTGTCGGTTGTAAATCGTCGACCCGTCTTCGCTCGTGACTCACCCGGATCTCTTTAAAATTCGTCGGACCACATCCGCGGAGAAACGAGCTAGCAGTTTCGTAAAAAAAAGATCCACGGAATCCTGTTTGCCTTTGTTTCAATTGATATTCCGCCCATGGACGCCCGCGTTTGACTTCCCAGCTCGGACAACGCGCTCCAAGGCTGGAAGCAATCGAGCGATTTATTCCGGCAGTGATTTTACGAACGGCGTTCAGGTCTAACGTTGAAAATCAGCTCGCTTACCGACTAGAACTCTTTTTCATCGAATCGCTCGGCTATGTCAAGCACGGTGCTCGCTGGGTCGTGTCTTTAATTAAGCAAATGAGCAACACCGATAGGATTTCATCACCTCTTCGCAATTGCCTGCGTATCTTTCTCATTCGATCGATGAGATCATTTCCAAAAGATCGAGCTGTACGAAAGAGCTGCTCGAGCCACATTAGCTGCACCTTGTTCTGCGCGTGAAACTCCCCGTGAATCATGCCGCGTGCATTTCGCGAGGAGTGTTGCAAACGAACGCGGACATTCTTGGAATTATGAGAATTAGTGGAAATTGGAGAGAAAATGCAAGACATTTCTGGAATTAACTTAGGTTCAGGTTCAGACTGGTACGTATTCAGTGGTATCTGCAAATCATTTCTGTTATCGAAAATAGAACAAACTATTTAATCTGGTATCGCAGCTGGAAAACTATTCCAACGTGAATTAACCAAGTAAATATGTCGTGTCGCGTTTGGTGTCGTTTCAATAAGAAAGATGCCGCCATTACGTTGGCAAAACTTGAATGAAAAAATCATTAGTGCTATTTGTAATCCTATTTACGGCGAATGAAGTTTCGTTCGGTATGCGCCGCCGCTGAAAGGTTGAAAGCATCGGATACACGCACGTTGCCGGTAAAATCGGCTTCCATCGATTTTCTAATAGTCTTAACATTCCTCGCTTTTGTTCCAACAGAGTCTAGAACAAGAGAGGCATCTGCTCCGCAGAAGGCTCGAGGAAGTCAAGGGCGAGAGCGAAGCCAGAGTGTTGGAGCTGCAGGCGGATGTGGAGACGTTGAGGAGTCAGCTGGAAGATCAGAATGAACGTGCCAGGCGAGCCGAACGAGATCAAGCGACGCTCGTCACCGAGCTCACGGCTCAAAATACGAGGCTGGCCGATCAGCTGAGAGAAGCCGCCAAACAGGAAGAGCAGCTACTCATCGAGGTCAAGGTGCTCAGGGAAAAGTGTGCCCTCCGAAGTACCACGCTCCAGGATCACGTCAGCAGCTTGGAGGTTCTCAGGGACGAGGTAAATGAACAGTTTCCGTCTACTGTGTGTTGCTCAAACTTTCCGCAAAACTCGGCCTCGTGGGGTACATCGTGTTGCAAATCATTTCGTATCTATACAGGACGGATCACGAAGCGTGCTCAGCTCAGATCATTTAGCTGTTAGTTCGATCGGAAATTCTTTTGTCACCTTTTTTATTTTCAGAGAGATCGAGATCACCTTCAGTTTTGTATTGGTAATATACAATTTTCCTGCACCCAGATTCTAGAAGACACTGAGACGAATTTGACGAACACCATAAAAAGCATTTCTTCTTCGTCTAAACGAAGGAAACATTAAAAAAATATATCATTTAATTGAAAAGTTCAAGAAATTACTTTTTCGATCAGTTTCAGAAAAAAATATTTGTTATTACGCGGTATCCCCTAAAAGATGGGCGTAAAAAATGGTAGGTTTATCTATAAAAGACTGAAGGTGACCTTGATAACTCTGGAAAGAAAGGGTTGACAACAAATTTGATACAATCATTTTAAAGCTCTACCCGAGTCATGCGATTTTAGCTAACAAAACTTCCGATCGAGCTACTAACAGCAGAATAATGTGAATTCTAAAATCTAAGCTGATCACGCTTCGTGGTTCACCCTGTATATTCCTGCGCGATGAACGAATGTTGTTTGATTGCCAATGATTCAAAGAATTATGAATCATTCTTTTTTCCCTAATAGATGCAGTAGCATAGCTGTATCGTCATTTAATTACTATACAATAATGCTCATGTTAATTTGTCTCTCGACGCAGAGTTTTATTCGAGTACTATAAAACTTCTCACATTGTAAGGTTTCTGTTTTTGAGATTGACAAAATCAGGACACTGGATACTGCATTCGTTCTGCAACTCCTCGTTAATGAATACCAATTTTCACCTGATTCACAGAAAAATAACTTGTAAAATGATCCAACGTATCAGATACTTTCCTGGATATCATTGGTAGACTGCGGATCTTTATGCAAAATAAAAATTGTCTGCATCGATTACAAGCCACAGGAGCCAAATAAAAAATCTGTTCATTATTTTATTAACACTTTACCTACCGGAAGTCTATTAATAGGATTTTCAATATTGTGCTGTACCAAAAGAAACCATAGAAATTTTCTTTCAAATTGCAATCTTCCTTACTGAAAGTGACTTGTTAGTACGCAATAAAAATTACTGTTGCTATCGAAGATTCCATTAACGCTAGGTTTACGGGACCCGTCAAAATGACGGGTTCTAATATTCTTAATTTGCAATTATTAAGATTGTAAAGATGCTTCCCTGAGAAATTATTTACCAAATTTATTTCTTTGGGTATATATCATTGGAAAAGTGGGGAGATTACGATTTTATTAACACTTTACCTACCGGAAGCCTGTTAATAGGATTTTCAATATTGTGCTGTACCAAAAGAAAACATAGAAATTTTCTTTCAAATTGCAATCTTCCTTACTGAAGGTGACTTGTTAGTACGCAATAAAAATTGCTGTTGCTATCGAAGATTCCATTAACGCTAGGTTTACGGCACCCGTCAAAACGACGGGTTCTAATATTCTTAATTTGCAATTATTAAGATTGTAAAGATGCTTCCCTGAGAAATTATTTACCAAATTTAATTCTTGGTAATGTGTTTTAATAAACACATTCTTCTTATGTTTATAAATTAATGTAAAATAGTTATATTTAGACCTCCGTAAACCCAGTGTTAAAAAGTGTTTAGCCATCAACCATAGATTTTTCAAAATTATGCAATAACATCACCGGTCGGTAATGCGTTAAGCTGAATGTCCTTGAATCTTTTTACTATATCCACTGCTTTAAACTGTTCCGGTCTATTTTTCTTGAAAATGCATAAAATCCTCGGTCTAGTCGTTAGTTCTAAAAAATTAGCAAACAAAGATCGTCACTGGATACGAGCCGCGTCTGAGATACTTCTAATTCCGCGAGTACCCGAATACTCTCACGCATCTTATCATGTAATCGTCCCGACGAGTTGCAAAGAATTCGTGTTTCCAGTAGTTGACCCCGTTCCTCTGTGTCCGATCGTAGATTAGTCGGGAAATGATTCTATGAGTCGCATGTACCGTTGCATCGCGGACATCGTTGGGAATAGTTGAATATTTATGATCTCGCGTGAGTATCGAGTGGTCCCGCGTTTAATGAAGACGCGGGAGAAACCTAACCGTGAGAAGCATTCGGGTGGAGCAAACGGCATCGTGACCCCCGGCGATCGACTTAAACTCGGCGTCCTTCGGATCCGCGCACTTTGTTCTCTCCTTACAAGGGGCGACGCGACGCGACGCGTTCTCCAGTTTCAGGAAATGCTCTTCACGCATGAATCAAGTCTGCGAATCCACGTTACGCCGTCTGCTCGTTACGTCGATGTTATTGATTATGCCACGGAACGATAGAAACGACAAAGGTTGCCGTGTCGTTTTTTAAGAGACCGAGTCAGCGGATTCATTGCACAGCAACGAGACGCGCGAGGAAAATATTTTATAACGAATTGATCCGCGTTACACGCGTTTACAGCTGATTCGCGTGTCGTAGTATTCTAGTACTTGCGTAGCTGAAGGCTGAAAGGATTATCACCTACATCGTCGCTTTTACTAAAACTTTTCTTCCATTTTTGTTTATCGAAGTCTGCGATCGCGTCCCTTTTTCATCGAGGTCGTTCGGATTGAACTTGTAGATTTATTTAGAACCTTTAGAATACTTTATACAAGGTCGTTTCGGCTTGTTTCAATCGCACGCGCATACGTTAGTGTTATTTACGCATGACTTGCTAATTATTCAGTTAATATCGTCCTGATTCTTACACTCGTCATGGGATAGCGAGCATGTTAACTGTCTTCTATATCTACGAGCAGGTTTCGAGTAATTAGCGCTTTTCCTAACGGGTACAATCTGTGGATGTAACGCGCAACCTCATTAGTATACCGCTGATCATTAGTGCTTCTGTAGCTCGTCAAAGCCCTTTATAGTAAAATTGAAAGTCTAATGGGATTTCGTACAGCTTTCATATGTCTTTCAAGTGAAATTACATTTAAACCTTTTCGATGGAAGTAGACATTTGTTTCATCATATTCGAGGAATTAACTGATCATTTCCAAATGATAGTTTCAACCAACGTGCAGCTTCGTTCGCTGCACAGGTCACCCTACCACAGAAATATTGGGTTGGCAAGAAAGTAATTTCGTTTACAAAGATGGGGCTTTTCAGTAGTCAAAAGTGCTAGATGAGAGATCGATCTAGGCCTCGGTTACCGTCGCAGGTCATGTTTCTACAAAGCTGCGCATGCATAAGTAGTTATTTTGGGTTGTGGGTTTTACTTCACCTTAAAATAGCGAAATTACTTTCTTGCCGACTCAATGCACGCGCATTTTCTCCGCCAGCAAAACGAAATCACGCATACGTGTCGTCGAAAGGGTTACCGAACACGTGTTCACGCACGAGGCCGTATCCAATAGCGTAAACAGCGGTTCGTAAGCGGATTGTTAGAGGCCAACAAAGTCGAGTCAAATAAAACGGGAGTCTGTTAAAGTCGGGCTTGCCGGCGTTCCAGGTGCAGCTGGTGTCCGCGCAGAGAACAGAATTAGAGAGGAGGTCCTTGGAGCTACGGGAAGAGAGGGCGAGGGCGATGGCGGCCCTCGAAGAAGCCGAAGAGAGAGCAGCGGCCTTGGAGCGGCTCGGCCACGAGGCTGAGCACCGGGCTCAGCTCGCCGAACGAGAGAGGTGAGTTCTCGCGATTCGACGCCAGCTTCTTAATATTCCGAGATAACGCTCACCTACTCCCTGATAATTTACCTGTCTTCCATTTCATCACCTCGAATCACGAAACCCGCTCGAACAATCCCCGCATACGAGCAATCGATGCGAATTCTTCCTCTTCGTTAGATTTACGGGACCCGTCAAAACGACGGTTTCTGATATTCTTAATTTGCCATTATTAAGATTGTAAAGGTGCTTTTCCGAGGAGTTATTTACCAAATTTATTTCTTTGGGTATATATTATTGGAAAAGTGGGGAGATTACGATTTTATTAACACTTTACCTACCGGAAGCCTATTAATAGGATTTTCAATATTGTGCTGTACCAAAAGTAAGCATAGAAATTTTCTTTTAAATTTCAATCTTCCTTATTGAGGGTGACTTGTTAGCACGCAATGAAAATTGCTGTTGCTATCGAAGGTTCCATTAACGCTAGGTTTACGGGAACCGTCAAAATGACGGGTTCTAATATCCTTAATTTGCGATTACTAAGATTGTAACGGTGCTTTCCCGAGGAATTATTTACCAAATTTATTTCTTTGGGTATATATCATTGGAAAAGTGGGGAGATTTCGCTTTTATTGACACTTTACCTACCGGAAGCCTATTAACCCTTAGCACTCGAGTGGTGACTCACAGTCGCCATTGAAAATTGCTGTACCATTATTCAAAATATTGCTTACATTATTAAATATGTTGGTATCCAATCAATTACTAAACATTTCAGTATTGCATGAGGTATTCTATAAATTTCATATCCATTAAATGAAAAAAATTATATAAAATGGAATTATTTTAGGTTGGAAGGAATGCGTAATTTTCGAGTTCAAAAAGCTCCGAGTGCTAAGGGTTAATAGGATTTTCAAAATTGTGCTGTACCAAAAGAAAGCATAGAAATTTTCTTTCAAATTGCTATCTTCCTTATTGAGGATGACTTGTTAGCACGCAATGAAAATTGCTGTTGCTATCGAAGATTCCATGAACGCTAGGTTTACGGGACCCGTCAAAATGGCGGCTTCTAATATTTTTAATTTGCGATTATTAAGATTGTAAAGGCGCTTTCCTGAGGAATTATTTACCAAA
>CM052195.1:9274118-9369599 GCA_028455805.1 Lasioglossum figueresi | reverse complement strand
ACATCGAATAAGGATTTCATCGTAGGTGACCGTTTTCATGCAAAGGGAGTGAAAATGCACCTCAAGATTGGGGATGGGACACTTATTTTGTAGAATACGGTAACGTGTCTCTGTAAAGCTTTCGTAAAGAAATAACTGGAAAGAGTATTGTCGTTGCAAGGGATGCTACCCGGTTCGAAAAATATTCTATACGTGTTTCATCGAAGGTCACCGTTTTCATGCTCGGGGAGTGAAAATTGCCAAGATTCGGGATGGAATACTTATTTTGTGGAATAAAGTAATGTGTTTCTGTAAAGGTTTCGTAAAGAGATAAGTGGAAATACTTTTGTCATCGAATAAGGGTTTCATCGTAGGTTTTCATGCAGAGGGGATGAAAATAGCCAAGATTCAGGATGGAATACTTATTTTGTAGAATACGATAACGTGTCCCTGTAAATCTTTCGTAAAGAAATAACTGGAAAGAGTATTGTCGTTGCAAGGGGCGCCACCCAGTTCGAAAAATATTCTATACGTGTTTCGTCGCAGGCGACCGTTTATCATGCTCGGAGGGTGAAAATAGCCACCAAAATTGGGGATGGGATACTTATTTTGTAGAATACGGTAATGTGTCTCTGTAAAGGTTTCAAAAAGAAGTAATTGAAAAGAGTTTCGTCATTGAATTAGAGATTAACACTTCTCCGCAATCTTCCGAGCCCTTCAACGGGTACACCTTTCAAAAAATTACATCAAATCATGAATATTCGTTAACATAGGTTTAGACGGTCTCGCCAAGAATGCGTATGTAGAATAACTTCGCGCAAGTCGAAAGCAGAAAATGCTTTAAAATCTGAACGCAACGAAGACGCAGTTAAACGATCATACGGTAATTTATGGGGGAGTAAAACAGAGTATCGAGTACGCAGAAATGCGTTCTTTTTGTATTCCGATGCAGTTCGGAACGCCGAAAGCGAGGAACAGATGTTGTCGATAGTATTTGCGCCGTATCGGCCCTGTCGTGCCGTTAGCTATGCCAGTATTTACATTATCATATTGATGCCTCTATTACAAAGTCATGAATCTGGGGTAATTATGATCCGAACGGATAACTGTCCACCGGCTGCGTTTTGCATAATTAAACCTCGATTTATGCTCGATCGCCGTGCGCCCGACATTTATATCTACATATCGAATTTCCTGATTATTTTTAGCGGCCCCGGAGTTTATCAACTGAATTTCTTTCATGCCGCTTCACCAACAAGCTTGTTGTGCACCGAGAAAATATTTTTTCGTCTTCCCCGAGACGAGAAACAATTTCGAAACGAAAATAATGCGCGTAGAAGGTATAACTGTTCGATTCGATGTATTGCTCCGAGAAAGTTAAAGGAAACGAGCCCGTTCCTAGAAATTGAAAAATATTGTAACACGAGATATCGTCAGCAGAAGAATTCAATCCCCCGGAGACATTCTCGAAAATACGGTGAAAGTTTTCCCGGAAGAAATCCTGGGAATCGATGTTATTTCCCCGGAATCGGTGCTCGCTGTATTCTTCCATTCCACCGATCCAAAAAAAAAACTCAATCTCCGCCAAAAGCTGTCGTTCAAAGTTCTACGATTTCGAGGAATTCCGTGAAAACGACACGTCGGCGAGCACGCGAGATTCTACCGTCGACTCTGTTAATTTCAAACTCCGGAGAGCGTCCCAGCGAAACTTCGAACTTTTTTAATTGGACGATTTTGCGGAAAGTGTCGCGGCGCGGTGGCTCTAGAAATCAACGAAGATCCGCGCGCGATCTTCGTGGATTGTAATGCGAGTCGGGAACTTCGGGGGAAACTCTTTGCAGAAAACTTGGGAAATCTTTGGATCCCTAAGATCTCCCGGGAATGACTTCACGGTTCCGGGGACTTGCATTACAAAACCGTGATTGCGTCTGACAGTTCCGTTTCTGGTTGCGCAAGTTACCTGGATGCGACGTTGCTTTCGATCGGACGGCTACTTCGATTTGCAATATCAGAGCGGTGAATTAGGTGTAGAACGAATGGACAGCGGATTTTACGCATTTATGACAACAACGAGTAGGCGTAATTTAAAACAGTAAAAATATTGGAATAATTTAAAAACACCGTTACATTATTTCCAACGTAATAAACATTTCATTTACAGTTTCTTGCGATTCTCTTTTATTTTGCATAAAGATCCGCTGTTTAATAATGTATCTGCAATAACTATACTGCATATTTTAGACATTCGCGAGAGAATCGCGTGGAATCAATGTAAAATGGTAGCGAGATGATTTAACTCTTAAGTGGGCCTTCGAAATGTACAATAAAAAAACAATAATGCAATGATAAAATACAATAAAGTAACATTTGAATCCACAAATAGTTATATCAGCATACATTTCACTCGATACTTAAAAATGTCAATACCTAATTTAATTTACTTACTAATACGAAAACATACGTTGCCTTACAATGAGTTTGGTTTAAATGTGTGCTCGAATAGAGAGCCTCGCTAAAAAAAATTTGTAGAAAAACAAGTTTTTAACGTAATTTTAATATTTCTATGAGAACAAATCAGGAGCAAGTAATTTCGGCTTATCCTGTAGTTCTAGCGTTAACGAAGCTTGCAGTAGCATGTCGCCCTAAGGTATTCAATTCTACGAACTTACGCTGTTCCACGGCATTGCGACATCGAGTTCGCCACTTTCGCCGTTTCGAGAACGAAACAGATTGATCGATGAGACGCGGCTAACAGCCCCCGAAACGGGTTAACAGTGAAAACGGTACCGTCGTTAGAAATTTTCCGTCGACCGAGTAGAACGCTTAAAGACGAACTTAACTGACCGTCACGGGCGTTGCACGCAGCGCCGCAGAAATTACGCGGCTGCAAGGAAGTGCCATTTTAATTAACGATCGGGGAACGGAGCCAGGCACCGACGTGGTTAGTACAGGGTCGCTAACCATGTCGAAGTAATTAAGGGATTAGCCGAGCGGTTTGCTGACTAACGTCGGCTCGCCTCTCCTAAGCGACGCTCGGCCCAACCTTCAAACGATTCCTTCAAAGGCCGACAAACTTTCGATTGCCGATAAACTCTCCAGCCTGCTTATAACGTTACCGACAGCAAGTTCTCCTCCGCGGACCCGTCGGGGCCTTCGTTTAACCTCGTCGAACAGAATTTAAATATCCTGCTCGGGAAACGTAGCATCGCAAATCTGATTTCTGCTCCCGGCTCCGCGAAGACGTTCCTCTAACTTGGCTTCGCTGGATACAGTTTAAATCTGGCACACAGTTACCGCGGGGCGGACTTGAAAGCGTCTTAAATGCGCAGCGCTCATTGCATAAAATTACGATGGAATCTCGAATTCAACGCTTTAGACTTCGAGCGTTAATCAGCTTGCATTCCGAGGCTTTTGCTGATTTACTTAGCTCCGAGCAGCGACGAAGGTGCGTCAAGCTGGATGGAGTTATGGTTTATCATAAATTTATGTAAGCAGCTTTTTCTTTGAAGTTACCCTCTACGAACTTGGAGCTGCGAAAAGAGGTTAAACGGTTAAGCTTCCTCGGAAATGTTTTCGATGCCGATGTATAATCTGACGTGCAATTTCTGAAGATCTACGCTAGTTTGTTTAATACAGCGCCGGACAAAATGATAGCCGGGCAAGATACAAATTTGCAATTCTATATGGATAGTTCGAAGGACATATCTGATATACAGGTCGTGTAATATGTACATATATCCTGTTGCGTTGTACGAAATATACAAATACATAAAATGTTATATCATTTTGTCCGACACTGTAAATCTCTCTTCGGCTATTTCTGCCGACCATTCACGCTGCCAGAAATATCCTGGTATATTCGGTCAGCCATAGGAAGGCCTCGACGGATCGTATCAATCGTCGAAGGGCCCCAATCTTTAACCACCCTCCACCCTGGCCAGCCTTTCAGGAACTTTGATGAACTCTGGTGACCTCTATAGAGCCGCGGCCTGCCCCTACTATATACCTGCGTCTCATCATTTCTCGTATCAAGTACGTGAGAGGAACGAGATGGATTATTCGGAGAATTTCCGATTGCTTCTGACAGGTTGAAACGCGATTCTTTACCCAACCAGTCGTCTCGACCCTGGTGACACGTATCCTTCTTGTCCCTCGAGCTGAACCATATTTCAGGATGACCGGAGGACTGTCAGGCTCTTCGACGATATTAAATTTCTGATACGGTGGGACCACGATATATCACAATGACCGTCAACCCCTCGAAACGTATCTGCGTGTACAGGTTGAAAATTGTGATACGATGTATCGCGTAAATTATCCTTTCAGAATGGATAATCGTTTTCGGGGTTCGCTTTGCGTTGCTCGACCGATTGTGGCGTGCATTATTGATATAAACAAATTTGGGAAAAATACAATAACATACGCCTTTCCCTTTCACACGGTTCGGGAGCACATGAAAGACAGGGTGAAATTGTGATACGATGTATCGCGTAAATTATTTTTTCAGAAGGGATAATCGTTTTCGGGGTTCGCTTTGCGTTGCTCGACCGATTGTGGCGTGCATTATTGATATAAACAAATTTGGGAAAAATACAATAACATACGCCTTTCACTTTCATACGGTTCGGCAGCACATGAAAGTCAGCATTCAAAGGTCTGAGGAGCAGAACGTAGGAGGCAACGGATGGGCAATGCACTCTTCGATTGAAAAATTTGACTCATAATAGGACTATCGACTCAAAATATCGACTCAAAAGGTAAACGCGAGCGAGCACGCGACAGAACACTTCTTTTTCTCCTGAGTTTAGGGTCGCGCGAACGTCTCAGGTTATTAGCGACTACTTGGCGGTGATTGAATTCTTTGCAACATAGAGTTTCTTCCGTAACCCTGATACGCTCCTCAAAAATAACTGCATAAAAGAGACTAGGATAACAATTCATGCATTTTTATTTTACACGTTAACCTCTTAACTACAGAATGTAGTTTTAAAAATCCCCGACCGAGCGCGGAATTAAAATCAAGCAATGACAAGTAATACACGTCGATCGCAGAGCAAATGGTCCTAAATATGCTTCTTAAATATGCATCGACAGTTCATAAACATCAACAGTTCACGCGAAAACTAAAAGAATCCAGCGTGTCTACATTTTCATTTAAAAATGAACCGAACTCGCCGACTTACGCAAGCGATCCGAACACTCCGATCGCCAACAGCGGTAACAGTTCCAGCGAGACCGTTTGAAAAACCTTTTGTCACTGCCGCGGTAACTACATTACATCACCGCGATTAAAGCTTCGCCGGGTAGCGTCGGCGTAATCTGGTGTTTTCATTTACTGGCAAAGGGCTTCTTTCGCTCGTGGCGACGGCAAAGCCACGCGAAGAAAGTGACGGAAACGCGAGACGAATAAGCGAAGCAAGTTCTTGGCGAGACAAGGGGAAATCGCGAGGAAGAGAAGAACGTCGAGCCGGAGAAGAAGAGCGCGAGGTTTCGCGCGGCCCGTCGTCCCGTCGGCCGCAGTTTAATAACACCGTTTTCAGCAAGTATGTGGGTTAGCGGAGGCACGAGTTGCAGCTTGGAAATGCGCCAGTAGTCGCGGGCTGCGAGGAAGGGGGGAATGGCGTCGCGCATAAATGCGGTCGAACCGCAGCCGCTAATCGATCGGTTCGGAATACCGTCGCTGGAATTCGCCATCGATTATTCCCGATGCGACAACTTCCGGCTGTGCCGAATGTTCCTTTGTCCGATCGCACCTGGATCCACCACCCCGCTTATCCACGCTCGCGGAAATCGCTTCAAGATTCCGCGCGTTCCGGCCCCGCAATCCTCCCGCGAAGTTCGCGCAACTTGCGCGGTTTCGCGCGTTTAGATTCAGCTCCCGAGTCTCTTATTATGTTCTCGAGCGGCGGGGCCGCGGTATGCGAGTACTGGAAACACAGCTCGCGGGGTTCAAGGGCCAACCGAGAACATTCTGCCGACCACGAGTGTCAATATTTAGTTTCTTTCCCGGGAATTGTTCCCGCGGCGGTTCTGTTCCGGCCGTGCCGCGCCGGTTGTTTCACAGGCGTCGGAAACTTGTACTTTCGACCCGGTTACTCGACGAATTCGTGGAACCCGGATGCTGCTATCGTTCTCAGAACGTTATCGCCATTCGTTTCAAAGGGGGAACTTTTGATCGATCGAATGATTTTGCTCCGCGCCTCCGGCTTTCTTCTTTGTCGACGCGCCATGCTTTGACCGCGCCGCGGTTTGTTCGGTATGGTTTACGAAAGGAACCGAAACGTATTTGCCCACAGCCGCAATTACCGTTCACCGCGCCGTTATTACTCGTATTTTCGAAGCGGGGTACATTGCTACGGAACATTTATTTGGTTCCCCTGTTCCGCGAAGCAGACTGTAATTCACTTTTTCAGTTTAACTTTACGTGGCTCATTTATTCTGCGCTTTTGATATGTCGTTAACGTTGTGCGCGATAGAAGGGAATGTTTGCTTCGTTATAACGACAGAAATTTTGCGGGAAATTGTGTACACGACTTTTTATTCGAAATATTCAACTGACTCTGGGAAACTGACGTTTATTCGATCAAGTTTCTTCTTTTAAGCGAAAAGTAATTACCTTTGACATTTTAGTATTAGTCGGCTCATGTATTCTTTGCTTTTGATATGTCGTTACGTTATAAAAAGGATTATAAAAACGACACAGGTTTTATGAAAAGTTGTGTGCTCAACTTTTTAGTCGAAATATTCAACTGACTCTGGGAAACTGACGTTTATTCGATCAAGTTTCTTCTTTTAAGCGAAAAGCACCGTCGATACAGTTTCATTTAGAAAATTCGAACGCAGCAATTTCTTCAACAATACGTGGGGTTTGAATACATGCCACGCGCAGGATTATAATTACAATACTGATGACAACATGTAATGTAGACACAATAGAATACTGCGCGAAGCTGAGGTACTGCGACAGCTACGATAGCTGTCCACTCTACTTACTGTTCTCTTATTATTTGCATGTGACGGGCATGAAGTAACAAGAGTGCGATGGACAGCCGTTATAATCATTGGTGTATTTCAAGTATATTTGTTCGAAGATTACATTGTAAGTTGCGTGTACAGATGCATGTACATACATGTACATACATATACAAGATACATATGTATATACAGAATGCACTTATAACAAAAATGGGTAATTGCAATGGCTTCTTTATCTTGCAGCAGATGCCGAACCTTTTTATTTTGCGTAATCAGACGGAGAGGGAGAGATTGCCAGGTGTTATCAGCATTTTTGGAAACGTATTATCAAAGCCACACGTGTGTTCTACATTTCAAGAATTTGATATCGAAACAGACAACTACTGCGAATATTGTAGATATGTACAGGGTGTAACAAAATTTAGTGTCATGGTTTTGCCAGATGGTTGTACACCTTTCGATCGAAATTGCCGTAAAATTGACTTTGATCTTGAATTTTAAGGTCAAATTTTTGTATGCTTGCGTCGCATTTTACTCTCCAAGAAAATGTATAAAAATTTGACCTTGAATTTCAATTTCTTTTAACAAGTCTCCACCGATCGGAAGGTGTACAACCATCTGCTAAAACCGTGGCACTAAATTTTGTTACACCCTGTACACTACCGTGCAAAAGAAATAAGCACCCGGTACAATTATAAGATACAATGACAAACAATATCTTTGTATAGAAATTGTATTGTACAATGATCGATGTATTACATTTAAAGTATTAGATAAATAATCCGCAATAACACATATACTCAGAACTATTCGATTAAACGTCGGAACCCTTTTTCAAAACTGTTTGGAGAACTTAATTCCATTTTTTACACAAAATTTGATGCAAATTCTTTGATCCATTTTTCTCGACAGCAGAAAATCGCCGAACACGCAAAACGTTTTCAACCTTTACGGTCCTCGCAAACAAACAAAAAATGCTGTATAGCTGGAAATGTGAACATACGTTCGGGACGAGTGTACCAGCATAAGAAAAAAAAAAGAAAACGAAAAAAGTCAATTTACTGTTTGATCACACCTCGTATACTCAGAACTATTCAATTAAACGTCGGAATCCATTTTCAAAGCTTACCGTGTTCTTATTTGATTTTTTACGCTTTTCTATTAAACATGGCCGGGGTGTTTCTTTCTTTTGCACAGCAGCGTATATTCAGAGGGCTACCGATCCCACCGTTGCAATAGTTAGAGTCCGCGGTGCATAATCGTTAGCGCAATTGTCATGCTTAAACCGTCGGATCTCCTTTCGGAGCGGCGAACGCATATCGCTCTCTGCCTCGAAGTCCTGTTTCGATAGCCGGGGAATTTTGGAATCGAGCTTACGGGACGATCAAAGCGAGAAAA
Organism: Lasioglossum figueresi; assembly: GCA_028455805.1. Taxonomy (NCBI): domain Eukaryota; kingdom Metazoa; phylum Arthropoda; class Insecta; order Hymenoptera; family Halictidae; genus Lasioglossum; species Lasioglossum figueresi. The sequence continues at coordinate 9,361,247 of CM052195.1, read as the reverse complement.
CCCGATTGGCTTGCTGATCGATTAACCGAGCTATTTGCTTCTGTTTGCGTCTGGCTCGGCCGAGTCGCCTCAAACGGCACGGGAGTGTCGACGTAGAACAGAGAGACAGGTGAGAATCTGCATACGGTTCGTCGCGACGGCTACCTTCCTAGGGAACGTCTGGACACGACGCGACAAGATGAGAGGGAAATTATAAGCAGTAGCCGCCAGACGGTAATAAGCTGGAGATCGCGGCAACTGAAATCGGGTGTCGGCGGCTCGTAATTGTAATCTACCCGATATATGCACGGACGCACGCCGCCGCCGTAACTTTCAGTCGAGGTGTAATTAAATCCAATTAGGTCGTAAGGTGAGCAACTTCTGACGCACCTGGCAGAACCGTAAATTACACCGGCAAGTTCTCTGTCTACCGCAAACCATGATTACGGTCTACGCAATTTCGCAATTTCTGGTCGCGACCCCCTGCCCGGATATCGATGGAAATTAACGAGCAGTATCGTCAATCTCTTCCACGGAATCCCAGCGAAAATAATCTGCCTGTGGGTGGAAGGTGACTCGGGCTTTCATGAAAATGTCACGAGTGCCATTATTTGCAAAGAGTTGTTTAAAAAACACTGTGCGAGCTGCAGCGAACGCGAATATCAGACACGTGCCGGATCAAGCGATTAAGAAAGTATTTACCATTCCATGCGCGGTGTTTCCGAACACGAATTTTATTAATATTGTTATTAATAAACTGCGGGAGGATTAAAAGAATCGAGTATCGATGTACATGTACAGTGGGTGTACAAAGCAATCGTACACCATTTAAAGTAGAATAACTTTTTTATAATTGTACCAAACGACTTGATTTTATATAATAGAAAGATTAGAAGCATTGGTTTACGAATAGATACGCAAAAAAGATTTCCCAAAAATTGCAATTTACAAGGTTACATGCAAAAGTAATAAAAGCATTTTTTTAAAGTTTTTTATTTGGACCCTTGAAGTCTTTTATACTTGATTTAGAATATTTTGATTTCGATCAGTATTTCACTCGCTGCGAATCCTTTGAATTTTACTGCCAACAATTTGGACGATCATTTTGGCAATTCGGTATTTTTTTCGAGGAAAGGAATAAGAAAAACTCGTAGGCTGATGCGCAAGGAGGATGCTAGGGGTCATTGATCGGCGCTGTTGCCGAGGGAAGCACGACTCGAAAGATAACGCTTTCGATACCGAGCTTGGGGAGGAATCTGCTGACAACGCGATACAATCGAAATAATAGGGGAAGCTAATTGGACCGTTTGATTCGGAATTGAGGAACTTACCGTCGGACTGAATGTCCATTTACGGCTCGGGACTGGAGAAACAAAATGTACCGACAATCTGAATTGCCATTCGGAGAATTAGGTTCGAGATGCGGTAATCTGACGGTATGTGTATCTAGCTCTTGGTTGTATTAGGCTTCGAAACGTCGATATGTACTAAACCGAGTGACGAGATACTAGAATCAATATAATCAAGTAATTAGAGCGCTGCGTCGAGTACAAGGTTGCCCGCTGATAGAATTAGTAACAAGGATTTGTCAGTCTGCTATTTTAGGTGAATATCTGTAGCATTCGTTCCCGAGATATTTGCAAAGATATATTCGTTAGCATAAGTTATTATTCGCACTCAATAATACACTATTTTTAGTTAGATATAATATACAATAAAGAAATACGGTTGCTCCAATGAAACAAACTATTTCTTCCGTAGCTACATCATATAAAACAAGTTCAAGTTTATAAATCTTTAACAAAATAAAGTAAATAAGTAACGTCGCATTATCGGCGACAACGGAGTGCAAAGGGTTGATTATTATTATTAGAATATTCGAAAATATTGTATTTTGAAAATGTTCAGAGCTATTAAAGTTTTTGCTAAACTGGTTAAATAAAAACTGACCGGTTAATGTCGCAAAATATACTGGTAACACGGAGGAAAGATTAGCGCGATAAAATCATTGGAATGAAAAGTTATGCACTTTGTCGCATCCATTGAAACGGCGAATACGACGAGTATTATACCGGCTTCTAATAATATTGAATAATTTATGGTAAGAGTGTATCGGTTGACGGTAGTATAATATAGTTCACGGTTAAACTGTGAAAGTATTTACTATAATCTATCGTGTTCGAGCAATTTGACTGGTGTTTCGCCACTGTTACGTCGTCTTTGAAAGTTAGTTTTCATACAATCAATCCGAACTCATAATCAAAATCGTTTTACGACTCCACAAACTTTTAACACCCTCCTTAAACACGCCAGCGAAAGCTATCACATTTCCATATATTACATCGTAAACGCGTTAGAGCCAAACTACAAATTTGATACCCCACTTCTAATCTAATAGAGCTTCTATTCTCTCGTGAACGGTCGAGTTTAATCTACACTTTTTATGCCGGCTTGCGAAATTAGATTTCTCTGTACAATGATCCGCGCTGTATATGTATATTGCGTTCGCGCAACAGTTTCTCTGACCGTTTCACCCTCGGAAATACTCATGCCGTTAAGTTCATTGCGGTATCATAAAATACAAAACCTGGAGGACACATTAGAAAAATTTAATCACCAGCTTATGCAAAATTATTAGGAGGAAATATTCATTTTCATTTCCGTTTCTTACGAGACATATCAAAGAGTTTCACTCAACATACAAATCCGCAGTCTACTTATTATAGCGCAAGAAAAATGAAAGGAGTGACAGATTTTAACGCTGAACCTACCGAGCACTAAAAACTATTCAAATGTTTTAGCTTAAAAAAATGACAAGGCTCCATTTATTTAGATTTTGTGCAATTTTTATTACAATATGTGTTTGGATAAAGAAATTGATTAAATTTAATCGAATCGGTCATTTGACTGGCAATTGTAGGTTTAGCGTTAATGCACAGTTAAGAAATATTTCACAAATTCTTTTACATCTGCAATCACAAATATTTATGGGCGGTCGAGAAATATGTTAACAATTATGTATATAAAAGAAAATGAGTAAAAATGGCGAGTGGAACATTTGAATTTCGCGGTGTCAGATGCTACATCGAGTGTTTCAATGAGTAAATTCAATAGTAAAATGTAACCGCTTAAATAAAAAGAGTTCAACTACGTTCTGATCGCCTACAGTTAATTGTGAAGCGTACATCTTAATACTCTTAACCACGACAGTCGAGTAACTCTTCAAACGATCACAAATCCAAATAAACAGACGTGTCGACGATTTAGTCAAAATACTACATATATATCCTCCTAAACCCATTGACAACCCCCAGTCGCTTGTGTATACAAGCTCTTATTGTCACAGGCCGCAAGCAAACAAAGATCACATGAAAAATATATCCAACGAACAACACGACCGAGAAATCTACATAAACCTATTACAGAGTACCCGGGTCACAGATCCGGCCAATCCGGGAGCACTAAGCAAGCTGCAAAAACCGACACCCCATCATTCGAGCGAAACGAAAAACGAGTAACCCAGTATTTCACGTCGTTTCTCCCATCCCTTCCGCTAGTTCACGCTGTAGAGTCAGCTCTGCCGTAAGCAATGATTGTTCTCGCGGCCGATCGACCCAGAATCCGTGAGATCGAGAAATCTCGGTCATCAATTCCACTCTCGAAGACGCGAAAATACGAGCGAGAGAATTACAGCCGGTACGGCAGGGCAAGGGTGGTCGCGTGGGCGCGTAATTTGTAGCGGTTCTAGGTGACATTCGCAGGTGGAAAAGAAGCGTCGAGGTCCGTTGCGCGGATGTGTGTGCGTGGGTGGGGGTGAACGGGGCACGCCGACAACCCGGGGGGTAGCTGGGGGTAGACAGGGGTGAGTGGAAATGGAAAAAAGCGATATAAGAAGAAAGAGTCGTATACGAGCGAAACACCGCGTACGTGGGCGTTCGTACGAAGTACAGTAGAGTCGGGGGTGCTCCTCTCCCTAGCTCGATCAATACACACTGCCAGCAAACCCTCTGCGTCCCACGGCGTCCCTCGTCCATTTCACCCCTGACACCCTATCCTCCTCACTCTCCTGCACCCTCGTTCTACACCTCGCCAGCCCCGACCGTCGTTCCATTTCGAACGACCCCTACCACTCACGGTTTAGATGGCCGAGACCGCTGTCGTTTAGCCGCAGCTCCGTAGCAAGCGCGTCTTATCGCGCGGCCGTCCCCGTAGCTCTCGCGGCCTCCCAGCAAAAGGAAAAACCGATTAGCCAAGCGCGTCCACTTCCTTTCTTTTGTTCTCGGGATGCTTCGTTCTCCCTCTCTTTCTCTCTCTCTCTCTCTCTCTTCTTTCTATACACCCCCGCATGTCCGTCACGAACCACGTGCTTCATTTCTGTCGGTTAATTTTTCCCCGGATGGCTTATAGATTGTTTTACCTCCCCCGATCTAGGAGCTGTAATCCAGGACTAGGTGCGGCATGTTGGGCGAGGTCTGGAATATTTCTACATGTGCGGAGGATTGTAGAAATTGTGCCGAATAAATACGAGGTGTGACCAAAACGTAAGGTGACCTTTTGAATTTCGCAGGATACCTACAGTCGATTTTCGTTTTATTTTTGTATTTCTTGTGCTGGTACACTCGTCCCGAACGGATGTTCACAGTTTCAGCTATATAGCATTTTTATGTTTGTTCGCGAGAAACATAGAGGTTAGGAGTGTTTTGCGTGTTCGGCGATTTTCTGCTGTCGAGAAAGATGGATCAAAGAATTTGCATGAAATTTTGTGTAAGAAATGGAATCGAGTGCTCCGAAACACTTGAAATGTTGACAGTGGCGTACGGTGAGTGTACTCTGTGTTAAAGAAATGTTTATAGGCGGTACAAGCTTTTCCGTGAAGGCCGAGAAGATGTTAACGACGAAGCTCGCTCTGGACGCACCAGCACGTCAACAACCGATGAAAACGTTGAAGAAGCGAAGAAACTAGTGTTGGGGAATCGTCGAATTGCCATTAGAGAAGTTGCCGACGATGTCGGCATCTCGTTTGTAATTTTTTCGCTCTCTGGAGCCAGTCAAAGTCAAAAAGCCAACATTTACTTCGATGTTGAATAACTCGAACAAACAAAATCGCACAACAATCGACAACCACGCATTTCACGCAGAAAAGATAGCCCTTCCAAGCGATATTAACGCGATTTATCAAAAAAATTTGTTGCACCCCGTGTGATGTTCCAAAGTTGCACAAAATTTTTGTTAACCGTCAATGTTGTCTTCATCCCGCCATACAAATTGTAAAAAAAGAACACAGCAAAAATTTGAAGAAGAGCATCCGAAACTAGAGGTTTCGCGCTTTCAAACCATTGGTTTGGGCCGGACTTATGATCGTGTAAACTGGTAGCAATTTTTCGGGTTCGCGGAGGTGCTCCCTTAACCCTTCGCACTCGAAGCAATTTTAATTCGAAAATTAAACATTTCCTCCGACCTAGAATATTTCTGTTCCCTCTGATTTTTTAAATTTTGTGGATATGAAATTGGTATAATAGTCCATACGATACCTAAATGTTTAGAAATTTGATAGATACCGACGTATTTAACAATGTAAACAATATTTTGAATAATGGTACACAATTTTTAATGGCGCCTCATAGTCGCCATTCGAGTGCTAAGGGTTAATTCTTTCGAGGAGTGTACAAGGGTGTTTCGAAATTCTGGAGATGTTTTTATAGCGGTTTGCAGTCGATCCACTGTTTTCCGTGATAAATGTATAAATTCCGCGTGATAAATATCAACAAGGGAACTACACGGAACAGTCGACCTACCTGAAGCCGCCTGCTAGTGGTTGGCGGTTTATGTGCGCGCAAGGAAGACAACGCTGCGCCAAGTATTATCCTCAGACCAGCTAGCTGGTACTAGAAGGGCGGCTAGTTAGATCTTGTCGAACCGACAGTGTTATTCCCTCCGGCCTTTACGCCCTTCGGCGAGGGTTCCAAGGCAGTACACAGTCAGCTGGGGTAATTAAGTTTAGGGCGATGGAAGGAACTCTCCAGAGTTCGGGAACACGCTCTCGGTTTCGCAGAAGATACCGGGGCTGCTTTCAGATTAAATTCTATAAATATCGGGTTGTGGCGCAAGCTGCGCATTGAATTTAGATTCGAAAGGGGAGCCCGTTCGCAGAGAGAACGATTCTTCATCTTTGCACGGGATTAATTAACTTAACGGTATCCAGCTGGGATGGTCTAATCACATTTACATTTCGAGTTAATAACGATGTCTGTGACGCTGCACCGTAATGAGAGACAACCGAGTAAGCGACTCCACCGCTAGAAATTATATCGAATATGTGAATTGCAATTCCCTCGAATGGGACGAAACCGTCGCGAATTCTCCCCCGATGCATTCGAATTTACGTAAAAGCTGTCTTTATTGAACTGCATTTATTAACGACCGAATGAACATTGTTGATATTAAACGAAAAAATAATTCACGTTTTTGTAGAAAAATACATATATAGTGTGGAACGTGCAAAAATATTTGACATCCTTTTAGCAGCGATCCATCATACTCGGAGAGTCAAAATACCCTTCAAAGTTTCGCCCGTGTGTATTTTATTTTTGAAAAATCAATATGAACCAAATACGGTTTGCAGCCCCAATGGTGGCTTTCACCCCCCGGAAATGAGTGATAGCCGTAAAAAAAAACGCACCGGTAGAGTAGGCTTCCATAAAAATTAGAGGAGGCTCGGGGTAATAACCTTTCTTAACTTACATCTCATTCTAGACATTGTGTTTTGAATAATGCGGCAATATAGTGGTGGGATATAGAAAAAAAGCAATATTCCGGACGGTAAATTACGTTTCGCGGTGCAACTACCAGCATCGCTGGCGCAACAACTAAAAGGCGTTCCTCTCAAGCTTCTAACGCCAAGAGCAAGGGTCTAATACATAGTACTTCGCGCATGTAAAGCGCGGTAGATATCCATGATGCCGAACTAAACGTAACATCTATATCGAAGCTAGGTCTAATATATGTAGCAACCGTACTCCGCCCTTTATGCATTCTATCATATATTACGAGCAGCTATTTATCATGGACTCGTTACTTTTATGCAAATGCTCTCGTACGTGTACACATTTTATGGTACGCAGGACAGCCTACGTGAAAGCGACGCTCAATTTGTTACATTCGCACGCAAGTGGACTTGATATTTCTATTTTATCTTCTGCACATTTAAATCGATGGAGATTTGTTGAAAAAAGTTATCACAAAATTGGCCTTGAGTATAATTATCGAGGTGAAATGATTTTATTGCCGTATCGCATTCTATTCGTCATGAAAACAAACTTTCGGAGAACGATGGCTCGTAACTGAACTTGCAACTCCTGAAAAATAATTCAGAAGTTTCATTGTCTATATTATGTCATTAGCATATATTATGGATCAGAAATCGTAATGGATGCGCAAAGACAGCAAAAGAGTGAAAAACAAAGTTCCTCGTGACGAGTAGAAAGTGAGACAACAGTTTAAAAAAATTGACCTTGAGAAGTACCTCAAGATCGATTGTGGACAACTTTATAGTAAACCTCTTCGGAAGCCAGGTATAATAACCAGAAAGATTTTTTGACACCCGGTACACAGGATTCTACATTGATCGCACGATCCTCGCACGATCCACGCATCGCGAAGCGCCTTGCGCAAACGATCTTCTAATCACGAAACTTACATCTCCTTGACTGACAGTTTCACCTTCGTATGGGCGAAGTTAACGCGGGCAATTGCTCGCGAACTATCGATAAACGTAGTTTCCCAAGGCTCGGGCGGCAAAGAACAAGGTAACGAGAACGTTCATCCACGTCACTTTCGTAATCAGAAGGTTCCAATAAACGATCCCGCCTCGATAAGTCAGCGTCGGCAGGTGAGTCACATCCGTGAGAACGCCGAAGCGTGTCCTGGCGTCGTCAACCTTAACAAACCGTGTAACTTTCGGCCCCGAACCCTCTCATTTTCCATCGTCAACTAATCTTATCGCGCCCCACAAATCTATAATTTGGCTTTTCATGCTGGAAACTGTTCCGTCCGCATCTACACCAAACCCCGGTAATATTTGGACACTTTTAATAGAACGGTGACCTTTTTTCACATTTTTTTGATGAATCGCGTTAATATCGTTTGAAAGATCTATCTTTCCTGTGTGAAATGCGTGGTTGTTGATTCTTGTGCGATTTTTTTTAATCGAGTTATTCAACATCGAAGTAAATGTTGGCGTTTTAACTTCGACTGGCTACAGAAAGCGAAAAAATTATCGTAGAATCTTGTGCGAGATAGCAATAGAAAGAGCGTTTCTGTCTTTTCAAACTAGAGGTTTCGCGCTTTCAAACAATTGTTTAACGATATCGATACAGCAATTTGGGTCAGATTTATGATCGTGTAAACTGGTAGCAATTTTTCGGGTTCGCGGAGGTGATCGCTTAATTCTTTCGAGGAGTGTATTATCTTCAACTCTGCAAAGTAATTGAATGAGAATTTTATAGGATCGCAATTTTTGTAACAAATGACATCGCCCCTTCTTCCATTGGAAAAAGGCTGAAAGCTGAAAGACCTTTTTTACGGTTTGTTTTATTCGATGTTAAAGCCAAATAAGTTCACAATTGCGATGCTGTAAAATTTTACAAAACTTGACTGTGGCCCTTCTACCCGGTCAATCAAGAAAAGAAATAATTGTCTACGTAGCTGTTATATCTCGCAAATAACGCAAATAATCTTTATTTTCCAATTTTGCTACTGTTCATACAATAATTCTTTGGAAATTCTGTTCAAATTCGAGAACAATAATGAAATGTGATACCGATCAGTGTCCGAGATGTAAAACTGTATTGATGTGGATAGATAACATATTTATTACAATCCATTAACAAACTTTAATTCAAATTCGATACTAAATCAAAGGTATTTACAAAACACTATAGAATGCGGTATTATCGGACACGGAAGGTTTGTAACAAAATCTAATTGTTTATAGTAGATTCATCGCTGCAGAAGATTAGTTTTAATGGCCATATGCAATTCATGAAAAGTAAAAATTTAAATATGCAAAAACTGTTGAATACGTATCCAGGTAAAATTGTAGTAAACGACAAAAATAAATATTTAACAAATTCACTGTTGCTACATTTTTTAACACATTACCGACCGGTGATTATTGCGTAATTTTGAAAAATATATGGTAAATGGCTGAACATTTTTTAATGGAACTTTCAATAGCAACAGCAATTTTCACTGTGAACCAATTAGTCACCCACAATAACGTCATCTAATAGTTTTATTTAAGATTGCAATGTAAAAGAAAATTTCTATGCTTTCTTTTGGCACAGCACAGTTATTGAAAATCCTATTAATTGGCTTTCGGTAGGTAAAGTGTTAATATCAGATTATACGACGTGAAATTTTGTTTGAGAAGCTAGAACAATTAAACTATAAAAATAAAACTTGTTGTTTACAACTTCTTTGTGTGGGCCATTATTGAACATTTAAAAAATACGTTTTCCAAACCTGTGTTAAGTATATATATTCATTGAAAGATTGCATTGAAAGATTGATTTCAGTTGAAGGCTGAAAATCGTGAAAAACTTCCCTTTTTACCATCTTTAAACGTTTATCATTGCAACGTTGACCGATTTCGACGAAATTTTCAGAATATGTATAATTGACACAGATCTACAAAATGTATCGTTTAAATTTTGAATATTGGCCCCCATCAAAAAGTTGTGAAGAACAACTTCTAGTTTTTCTGTAATTCCGACCAATTGCAATCTTTTCATAAATTTTGTTCACAGCTTGTAGTAAACTAATTGCGATAGTAGAAAGAGGTAACAAACAATAGGAAGGAAAGTGATGAGCAGACTGCGGATCTTTATGCATTTATGAAGAAATTGGCTGGGTAAAATATAAAACAATAAAAGATTAGAAAAATTAAAGAACGTTGCAACGTTGTTTTTAATGCAACAAAATCATTACGGGATGAAATGAATTTTTATTTTATTCCTGCTGCCCACAATCAATGCAGAACATTTCTATTTTGCATAAAGATCCGCATTCTAGTGACGAGTGAGCGAATGAGCAAATTAATGAGAGGTTAAGATAGATTGTATTTCTTAGCCCTGAAGCTGAAATAAAATATACATTATCATATTATTATTATAGTAAACTAATTGCTGTAATTTTTCAAAAAATATCCAACTCGTATGATCTGAGATTAAAAGGGTTATGGTACTTTTAAAAGTGTCCGACTATATATTATTATTATAGTAAACTAATTGCTGTAATTTTTCAAAATATATCCAAGTCGTATGATCTGAGATTAAAAGAGTTACGGTACTTTTAAAAGTGTCCGACTATATATTATTATTATAGTAAACTAATTGCTGTAATTTTTCAAAAAATATCCAACTCGTATGATCTGAGATTAAAAGGATTATGGTCCTTTTAAAAGTGTCCGACTATTACCGTGATTCACTGTATCGTAAACGACCAAATTCTGCCCACATCTGCGAAAGGTATGGTTCTTCGAGTAATTAATATTTCAATCGTGCGATTTGCAACACCGACGGTGTCCTTGGAGCTGATAGCGATGAATAAACGTTACCTCGCGTGAGGGGATAACAGATCTTGCTACGTGTTGTTTAACTGATTTCACTGTGATCGTAGATTACCTCGAAAGTATGCTTTATCGGCTTGCCAATAGTCTTTCAAATCGTAGAAAATAATAAGGAGTAGAGTTTATATTCGAAGCTGAAACCGGCAACTCATTCTCCCTCGATTCCCTTCGTGTAGCAATACTGTTACGGAAGATTTATCGATTCTCTTACAGTGCCGCGTCACACTGAAAGTTTAACTTCTATCAATAACAACCGCGAGCGTAGTTAATTATAGATATATAACTACACAATCCCCGAAAAACAAAATTTTGAAGTGTGGAAACTAGGTTACGTCAAAAACGAATAATCAAACTATAAAAGATACGAATTATTATTCTCAACGAACGGGAATGATTACAGAAAGAAAAAAAATTTCTATCTCGCTTCTGTTTCTCGATTTCTATACGCGATTACAACTCCTCGAACTTCTCGATTCGCACAGAACGCTATTGCAGCCCGTTTAATTTCACGGAGCAATAAAATTCGTCAGCATTTAATACAACTTCGTATTGAAATTGTTCGCGAAGAGAGTAACCGGTTGATTGGCAGAGTTCGCGGAAGTTCCGTTTTCAAGCAAATTACATAAACATCTGCAGTCTCGCAGAGGCCTGCTTTCATTCTTTTTTTTTTCCGGGAAAATGAAGACTTCCGGCAAAGAAACTTCTGCGCACAGTCCGAGCTCCGGATAGAACAAGTAGAAAAAGGACAACAAGTAGAACAAGCAGAACAAGTAGAACAAGTAGAAGAAGTAGAAAAAGTTCCATTGAAATCCGAGGGCGCGATTTAACTTCGACGGTCGTGTAAAATCGAGCGTGGCAGATCGTGAGGTACCGAGTACGGTGGAAAGTGTAGAGAGAAGGAGAGATAGATAGAGAGAGAGAGAGAGAGAGGGAATAAACGAAAGAATTTGTTCTTCCCGGCCGCAGACTATAAACTTTTATTACCGGTGCCGCTAAATTGCGCATTTTTTTCGTCACGGAATCTACACGTAGCGGGCGGTTAATAAACTTTTGAGTCTGTGAGCCCGGGTCGGCGCGGCGTCGCTCCCGAGAGCTTTTCCCCGGTGTACCGGTTTACGAGCTTTTCTTTTTTTACGAGACTCGGAAACTCCCCTAACTCCCCTGCCGCAAACCCCCATGGCTTCCTGACCCGAACACCTTCTCCTGTCTTTACGCCGCGTTGCCCTTGTGCTCCTCGCGCGAGATTTTAATCTAACTCCCGCCAAAAAGTCCTGATCAAAGGGGAATCAACCGCGCACGTCTGCCGGCAGAAGTTGGGTACGTGCTGCACAGAAAGGATTTCATCGATTTCATCGTTCTCTCCATTCCAATTCCCTCTTCTCATCCTTCCTTCGCCGTTTTTTATGCCTGCGTAGCCTGTCGTTGCAAACCGATCGCTTTGCATCACGATGGAAATTTCAGAGGCTGCCGGGACATTCGGAGCTCTCGCTGTCTGGATCCATTTGTCCTGTACCGCTTTTTTATTACCCGCAGATGCGATCGAACGTGCTCAACAATGGCTTCGAGGGAATGTAACGCGAGCGAGATGCGGACATCCCCAATGGTGTTTGCATTCGTATCGGTGGTATAGGGTTACGGTGCTCCTCTTTTTATTCGAGGTTTAACGACACTGTCTAGGTGATTACCGACACGACCTGTTGATTAGTGGCGTTTAGATTGAATTGCCACCAGATTGTATTACCGGACTGCGGATTTTATGCGTTTATACCAAAAAAGGGTATTTGCACTTCAAAACACTAGGTTTACGGGCGTTTCTTATATACCTATCTCTACGAGCACCCGTCAAATTGACGGGTAAACGAAAATACGCACTTCAAAATGTAGGTTATCACAGTTTTATTAAATCGATTCGTGTTCGTTGCCTCGGAACAACTGACTCCAAAAGACGCCGCCGCTCCGAAAAGCAACTTGAAAGATAATTGATATTCGGTCCTCACGCGTTCACACGCATTTACACGCATTCACACGTAGGATATCGACCGAACAAACACCAATCGTGAGATCCCTGCATGCATGATGCATATCCATATACCACACTCGGCCGGGTTCACGTTTTAATAAATAATTAATAAGTAAAAAGTCTTTTATTAAAAACTATCACGGAAATGATAAAACGATGCGGAAACGAATATCTTATTATATCTCCTGGATTTACTCGTGGTTGCTGGAAAAGGGGGATTGGTCAAAATAAAAAAATACTGTGCCCAAATTCAATTACCCTATTCTAAATACTTACAATAAGCGGAGACTGTCTACGATACGGAGAAGGAGAAAATAAAGACTCTACTTTCATTCTTATATTTATTATCGGATGAACGATTTGACGAACGAAGCAAACATGTAAGGATTGTTTATGAAATAAGCTAGCCCGTCAATTTGACGGGTTTCGCGCAGATAGGTATACCACATAGAAATTTCAAAAATTAGAAAGCTTAAGGAAAAAATAATTGTGTGCACAAATTCTTTGGATGAAATGATTAATTTACGATGCAAAATGGTTCAAATTAATGCTATGGTTTTTGGGGTATTTCATTTCGAAATTTGAAATCCGTCAAATTGATGGGTCCCGTAAACCTAGTGTTAAAGTAGTGGACATTTCAAAAATATTTAAGTACATCGATGCAATAGTTTCAGCTTAATAGGATAATTGAAAGAAGAATCAAATTTTGATTTGGCTTCTGTATCCTGCGATCGATGCGAACGTTTTTTATTCTGCATAAAGTAGTCTACTTATTACTTTCGATGCATTTTGGGAGATTGTCAACTTTGTTCGGAGGGCTTCAGAAAACTTGAGAGTTTGACCTGATTTCGAGGGGCATGAAATTGCTAGTCCGCGGATCTTTACGCAAAATAAAGATTTTTAAGGCCGGTCGTAAAAAAAACAGAAGGAGTGCTCCTTCTTTTATTAAGTTTAGTAAACCGCGGATAAGATAGCAACGTTCTGAAATTCTATATTGTTACAGAAAATGTTAAGTTTCGATCAAGTAATTCGGCAGTGAATCTCTTTGGCGCGCGATCAACTGAAACAGGAAGATGACAAAGCGAGTTACTCTGGAATCATCTCTTCTGTACACATCGGGACCTACTAAACCCTCAGGTTTATAAAAGGAAAACCTAGTGAACCGTGCAGAAAGTGCATAAGAAATTACGTTGCACAAAGCGTCGCGTCGTTCCTGAAAGAATCGATCCTCGAACCTTTTCGTGTCACCAAAGAAGACTAGGTTAACGCGTCCGCCTACGTCTGGCTCATTCTACTTACACGTTCGCGTCGCGTCGACTCCCACAACCCGGCAGCAGTGTAGGGTCTGTCTTTCATCGATCTCGCTACAACGCTCGACTACCGGTTCGTTTTACGTAATCACTGACCGAAATTCGTTTGGTACGACGGTGTTTAACCGAGTCCGGGGCACTGCATCGTTCGCCGAAAATGGCTTGGCGAAGCGTGAATAGCCGGAGCATTGTCTCCGGAGGATTCGGCCGCGAGATAAGCTCGGCGGACAAACAGCGTGAGAACCGGAAGAACAAACGGGGACACCCAGCGTCTCCTCCGTTTTCGCGTGTCCCCTTTCCGGGTTTCAGTTTAGCCTGATAATCTCGGCCCAGCTGGGCGTCCCGTACCTTTCGAGACATTACTCTTCGTCCTCGTTTTTTATTCGCCAGGCAGCTCCACAATGAGCTTTCAAAAATTGGCCGAAATTCTGGATTTCATCGGACGGGTTTTCAGAGTCGCTGAATACGAATCCAACGGATTTGATGCATTTATGGCAAAAATAAATACACAACTGAACACACATTAAACACATCAAATACACAACTGAACACACATTGGTAGAAGCTAAGGCTATTTTAATATTATTTCCGGCTTTTTAAAAAAGATTTAAAAAGAATACATATTTTCATTTAACTTCAGTTTCATACAATTAACTTGGACAATTTCTATTTTGCATAAACACGAAGACATTACTGTTCGTCCTCGTTTTTTATTCGCCAGACAGATCGACAATGTGCTTTCAAAAATTTGGCCGCAATTCTAGATTTCATTAGACGGGTTAGGTCGCTGAATACGAATCCAACGGATTTGATGCATTTATGGCAAAAATAAATACACAACTGAACACACATTAAACACATCAAATACACAACTGAACACACATTGGTAGAAGCTAAGGCTATTTTGATATTATTTCCGGCTTTCTAAAGATGATTTAAAACGAATACACATTTCCATTTAACTCCAGTTTCATGCAATTAACTTGGACAATTTCCATTTTGCATAAAAATGGAGACATTACTCTTCGTCCTCGTTTTTTATTCGCCAGTTTTATCCGCAGTCTACTAAAAAATCGTTCAAGCGTGATCACGATTACGGATTGATTCTGGCAACGATTGATTGTTTAACGTGTCAAAAAAATGATTAGAAAATAATTGATTGCTGGCCAACTCTGTTCCCGAACGACCGTGCAGGCCTGGATCCCGGGAAGAAATAGATCTTTCCGAAAAGCCTCGGAGGAACGTAGGGCTGATCAACCTCGCCAGTCTCATCCTCAGCATTTTTCGTTCCATCCTCGCATCGGATCACCGATTACGTAGCGGCGGCATTACCGTGAGAGAAAGGAGCCCGCCCGGAAAGAAAAAGGATCCGGCCTCGCGGAAAGGAACGCCCGTTACGACAGGGGATTCCATCTCCAGGAGTTATGGCCGGCCACGAACGCGTGCATGCATGCATGCACGTCCGCGCCATGCAGCGCCGCTCTCTGAATTTCTCAACGTTCCGCGGGACGAACGAGTCGCATCCGTGCCGGTGCATCTGGATCAACGCCGCGGCCTGACCTCTCTCGCGAGCCTTGTCGATGGATATTCAGACCCCGGGAACACTGTCCGGACTAGCAAGATGGATTCACTGGGAAATTGTCGAGGATCCTGGCGTCCGATGGCGCAGCCAGCCGTCTCTGCAATCTTTCTTCCGTTATTCTTATTTCCCCGCCAGATGGCTGGCTTTTGTTGGAATTTTTCTGACTGCCCGAGATAATAAGACCGATGCTCGGCCATTGTTTGCGGATTTCACCGGTGTCCTATGGTTTCTCGAATAGCTGGCTTTGCGAACGTTATACACCGGATTTCGGACTGCTTAAAAATGTTTGACCGTTTCCGGTAATTGCAGACGACGGAATGTTAATTGAATTCGCTGCAACGATATCAAATGGTATCAAATGATCACGATTATTGTGATTTTACTGGGATTCTCGTTAACCCGTTGTCGTATTTTAACGAGGCTAACAAATACGAATGTTATGGCATTTTTTTTTTAAAGACGAAGTAAAATTTGATTCGTTTGTAATCGATATTTAAGTGTTTTCGTTCATCTCTTTTAATTTATT
The DNA here is from genome assembly GCA_028455805.1 of Lasioglossum figueresi. NCBI lineage: Eukaryota > Metazoa > Arthropoda > Insecta > Hymenoptera > Halictidae > Lasioglossum > Lasioglossum figueresi. Next base: position 9,345,203 of record CM052195.1, on the reverse strand, counting down.
AAAAGCTCCACGCCATGCTCGTAAAAGTCACATCGAGTCAAGACAATTTATTCCACGATACAAGAATAGAAAAGAAAAACAGTATTTTAACAATGATTTTTGCAACAGATCGTACATCGTAGTGAATTTTAGTTCACTAAAAGCAATAGCCATCCTCCGCTAATCCCTTACAATGGTTCACCTTTCATGTTCCGTTTTAACTTCGCTTACACGACCCCACCCGCTTACAAAACAGAAAGGTACGGTAAAGTCGAGATTACTGTCCAACAGCCGTATTTTTGGTGGACAGTAATCCTGGTGTTGTGGTCGTATTTTTAGAGAAAGACAGAATGAAAATGCCGAACATAGAGAAGAACAGAATGAAATTCGAAGGAGAGTCCGAACATAGAGAAGGACAGAATAAAATTCAAAGGAGAAGCCGAACATAGAGAAGGACAGAATGAAATTCAAAGGAGAGTCCGAACATAGAAAAGGACAGAATGAAATTGAAAGGAGAAGCCGAACATAGCGAAAGGCCAGAATGAAATTCAAAGGAGAAGCCGAACATAGAGAAGGACAGAACGAGTGTCTCTTTCTTTCCCATACGCTGTCCTTCCTTGCGACCGAAACTTGAATCGTCGATTTAACCGCTAAATACAATTGGAATTATATCGTGTTCGGTCTAACGGAAAATTAGAAAGTTGAACATTTAGATTCGTTCGAGTCAATGCGTGACGTTTACACCGATATATCCGAGCCGAGATCAATCATCGCAGTGGAATGAGTAGGCACTGGACTTGGATCCCGGTGTTGACCGACGACAGTAATCTCGACTTTACCGTATTTCTATCCGTAACAGTCGGTGTGTAAAATCCTTTGGAAATATCGATCCGCGTCGACCAATTTGTGAACAGATACGTGTCGCTGGGTGTATTAGGACGACCCAAAGGTCCACGAGGAATATAGGTATCTCGACATCGCCGATACGATCGCGTAACCTCGGTTGATCGGTTTACGACGCGCTTCGTAGTTCACGGGCAGCTTGTTCAAGGCCTCGGCTCGGTCCAGCTCGTAAACGGATCGGCGACGGCGGATTTCGTTTATCGTCGACGAAAATATTTCGGACACGAACGACCGAACAGCGTGTACAACGACGGCCCCTGGGTAATATCGCGAATTTTACGAAGCCATCGCGTTGTTACATCGGCAGATTACGCGATCGTCCATCTGTTCGCCTCGAGAAATATTTCCATCGTTAAAAACGCACGATGTAGGATCCGCGAGGCCAACGTTCCTCGATATCGGCGCATTAAGCACTCCGTAGAACCGATACGATGGTAACGACAGGTCCGAGCGGCGCTCTAAAATTATTGGCAGGACGGTTTCAGCTCTCCTCCCGATAATCCTCGCGAAATAAACTCTTTTTCTTCAATGGAGCGTGACGTGATTCCACTGGGAAACTGTATCCCGGTAGATTTAATAACAATTCCTGTTCACTGAACCTGCTTCCATTATTTCAGTCTGCTTTATTCGTTTCGCGTATTATCTCTTGTTCCTCGGCAGAACAGGATTCGAATTACACGCGTATCTTCTGTGTATTACACGAATCAATCGAGAATTATCTCTGTTCAATATCTTTGTTATTAATGAAGCAGTAGCTGCTCGATAATGTTAGAAAATTTAATATCCGAAGTACGGGGATCGAAAGCAGTCGTTCAGAGATCGACGAATTTGTTGTTTATGTTCATTATGCTCACACGAGGTCATAGTTATGTGTAATGATAAATTGTATTTTAGACAATTCGACAGAACAGATATTTTCTTTAAAAAAAACGGAAGATAAGTGTTTATTCGGATCTTTGTTGTTAATGAAGCAGTAACAGCTCGATAATGTTAGAAAATTTAATTGAAGAAAGTAGTCATTCGGATCGACGATTTTATTGTTTATGTTCATTATGTTCACACGAGGTAATAGTTATGTGTAATAATAAATTGTATTTTAGACAATTCGACAAAACAGATAAGTGTTTATTCGAATCTTTGTTATTAATGACGCAGTAACAGCTCGATAATGTTAGAAAAAATTCAAGAAAGTAGTAATTCAGATCGACGATTTTATTATATTATGTTTATTATGTTCATAGGAGGTAATAATTATGTATAATAATAAATTGTATTTTAACAATTCGACAAAACAGATAAGTGTTTATTCGGATCTTTGTTATTAATGAAGCAGTAACAGCTCGATAATGTTAGAAAATTTAATTGAAGAAAGTAGTCATTCGGATCGACGATTTTATTGTTTGTGTTAATCATGTTCACACGAGGATACAATTATGTGTAATAACAAATTGTGTTTTAGAGAATTCTACAAAACAGATATTTTCTTTAAAAAACGGAAGATATGTTTTTATTCGGATCTCTGAGGAAAACAATGGATACGCGTCGAGATTCGCGTCAACGACCGTGAAAATTGTCCGCTCCTTGATGATCCAGACGTTGACTTAAATATCTGTCGAAGCGGAGGTGGAGATCGTCGCTGGAATTTCGCGGGGCAACGTGCTCTCAGAGATTTCTGTGCGAGGTCGAACGCCACCGAGGCCTCCAGCGAACCATTAAAAGCTCGTCTGCGGTAGACAGACGAAAATACTTGGTGCTTTAAAGTCAAGGATCCGTCGATTACGTGTCTTAAAAGGATATATTTTTAGCGAGCCAGACGCCTTGAAACATTTCGATGGAGTAACGAACTGTGTATTCCCACGACCTCCGCGGGGGAAAAAAAAGAAAATAATCTCGCCCCGAGTGAAATCTCCGAGTCTCGTCGAACGTCCGACAAAGATCGTTCTATTCCACTTACACGGAAATTAAGTTCCGCGTATGTTCGGTCTGTGGACTCGGTTCGCCAGACTTTATTCATTTTCGTTTTAACGCGCATATAACAAAAACTTCATTAACTTTCTCACCGAACCGCTTGGCAGACCGTAGAATGACCGGATGAATGTTTAATTTGAGGAAACTGCATTGAAATGGAATTTTATTGAAAACGTTTACATTGTTTCTAGCAGTTGAACTCGTTTAAAACAATTTACGGTTGCGCCGTTTGTTCTCCGGATGAATTTATTGACTTGATGTAATCCGTTGCGTTGCAATTTTCTCTTCACCGCAATTGGGAAACTTGTTGTTGGTAACTTGCGAGTGAAAAATACTCTGTATTCGGTAATTGCAATTTACGTAACAATAACGTGAAGATAAGGTAATAATATTTGTATCTTTTCAGATTTAACTATTCGGTACGAGTATGCTGGGATATTTTGATCTAAGGTATAAACGGAGATTTAAATATTTGATATTCGGCACGAGGAATAAGCAATTTCGAATAAGGAAGCCGGAAACGGAACTATGTCTACCGCTTTAGTCGTAAGCCGTATCTATAGACACGGTGCGGCATGCTAAACGGAAGGATGAACAACTATCTCCTCCGATGATGCTAATGAAAATTTGTCTTAACCGAGAAAATGAAAAGGAGATGACTTGGGCAGAATATCCGGCCGCGCTAATCGTTTCATTACCGTCAAAGCCGACGGTGATTAATGTCTGCTAAACGATCGTGCTTCATCGAACGCGAACCCGACCGTCCTACTTGCCAAAAGTCAACGCGATGCAAAAGATCATTTATCGCGTCGCAGACAATCCAAATCGTAACGAAAAGTCACGAACGCTAATTATCGAACCTGTGTCAACGTAATAGATGCCACATTGTTTTCGATAGCGTAATATTCTTACTTTAACACCCGGGTTACGGAGCTGTAGAAACAACTATTTCACATTACTTTATAAACATAACAAGGATGTGTCTATCCAAATGTTTGGCTATTTTTCCAATAATATATACCCAAAGAAATCAATTTGGTAAATAATCCCTCAGGAGAGCACCTTTACAATCTTAATAATCGCAAATTAAGAATATTAGAACCCGTCATCCAGCGTTAAGGGACAACTTTTAAATAAGACGCCATTGGTGTGATGCTGATATTTAAAATATTCTTCGAGTTACAATTTCACAAAGAATTCACATTAACCATTCGAGTCTTACAGCTCGAGATTAACCCTCGTGTAGATTCTTTCAACAACTTGTTAATGTTCCTCGAAAAATATTACAAAATTTCTCTGAATATATTAACGTAAAGCCTTAAAATGAGAATTTGTGCAAATATGTTAAATATACAAAAGCTTTTAAATGATCTGTAGATTCTGGTTGGCTAAGTAAGGGTCAAATAAACGACACCTTTGTAACCGAGACATCGAGTTGAACCACTGTAACTTCTAGTGATCCGATGTGTAGAAAATGTGGTCACTTATGGCGAAACGGCCCGTGTCCCGCCAAGAGAATTGATTTCTTGCGCCGAGTGGGACTGCGCTCATTAGCGGTGCCCAAAAACAAGATTGCTTGCGCATCGGCTCAATAATTAACTGTCCGCGAGCATCGTCGTGATTAAGCTCGGTTTAACATAACTCGGTTATTGTGATGCGGGTCGTGGCGGCGTCGTTGGCGAACAGTGCGAGAACTCTCGCCCGGGGGACAGGACGATTCGGCGAATGTCCTGCGAAGAGGCTCCTTAACCGAGGACAGCCACGCCTGCTGTTATCTGGCTCGGCGAGAGCCTCTATTACCATTAGGACACCCAACGCTTTCCGGATGTTAATGGAAAGCAGAGGTGTTCGAGGCGGGCCGAGTGACCTGGGCAAAATCGTCGCCAGGGCCGTTACGCAGGCTATAAAGTCGGGGACCTAAAGCGATTCTTGCCTTCCACCGTCGTCAAACGCTGATTCCCTCAACACGCGTGTTGGCGATACAGAATCTTGGCTTAATCGTGCTCGACGATGAACAGAACAGTCAGTTGGCGGACGGCGAAATTTGTGAACGCACTGCGCGATGTGTAAACGTTGGATTTTATGCTTGTGCAACAAAATTGAATAGTTACGGTTTCGAAGAGTGGAAATGTACATGGTTAGTCATGAAAAACAGAACACTTTAATTTCTCTGTCGCTGTGAAGGGTAAACGAAAGTTTCAAAAGTGAAATGGAACCGTTCAAAGACGACAATACGATGATATCAACAGATCTAATGATAAAGGTTTCTTTCTTTTCGTCATTTCAAGGTTATCGGTTATAGCTGATGTCGGACAAGTTCAATGATGTTGTACACTATGATCTTGAAACGACCTTGAATTAGAAAATTTATGAACGCACTGCGCGATGAGTAGTCGTCGGATTTTATGCTTGTGTTAGAAAATTGAATAGTTACGGTTTCGAAGAGTGGAAATATACAGGGTTAGTCATGAAAAACAGAACTCCTGAATTTCTCTGTCGCTATGAAGGGTAAACGAAAGTTTCAAAAGTGAAATGAAACCGTTCAAAGGCGACAATAAGATGATATCGACAGATCTTGTGATAAAGGTATCTTTCTTTTCGTCATTTCAGGGTTATCGGTTGTAGGTGATGTCAGGACAAGTTCAATGATCTTGTACACTATGATCTTGAACTAGAAAATTTATGACAAAGCAATGATAACTTCAAAATGTGCAATCATTTCATTTCAATTAAATTACATGTTCGAAATTATGACCTCGAGCAGTAACGCAAACATTTAAGCATTTTGCAAGGCAACCGATTGCACTTTCAATTGCTTCTGTTGAAATTGATCATCAAGATCTAATTATTCTTCTTTGCATGTTCTCTGGTCTAGTCGGTTGATCACAATATACGTAATCTTTGAGTGTTCCCCACAAAAAAAAATGAAGTGAACTTAGTATGTGTCCGTTACGTTCTATTCAGCGATTTGGAAATTTATTATTCAGAAATTCTCTTACAGAATGCGAAAATTAAAGAGACAGGGGTGGTACAACGTGACTCTTCGAATATTTAAAGAAATATGTTCTAAAAATATTTCTTCTAATAACGCAAGTTTGTTGATAATCTTGTTTGGATCGCTTTGGATGCGCACATCCCGGATGATTCACCCACGAACAAAATGATTAAAGAAGGATGAAGTTGTTCTCGTTAGCTTGCGGAAAATGTCTGCCACACGTGCGGATCGGTATGATTCGGAACTCGGATTCGCGAAACGAGACGTGACGATCCGCCGCGTCGATCGCGTTAGACCTGCTAACGAGGCTTAGCTCCGTGCAGAAACACGGAGCTGTTCCGACGAATTCGCCCCGGCGACTCTGTATGTGTGCGCAGAATAATGTGTTATAATTGATTCGACGGATTAACGCAGCGGTGTTTCGGCCGGGCTGTCCAATTAACGAAACAACTTCTCGGATTGTCTCCGTTTAACGAGGTTTCCCGCGCCGGCTGTGTATCATCCAGTTTGAGTTTCGACAGATCGATCGACCGACTACGCTTTTGCTTTCTTTCTGTCTGCTGTCGAGGTATTACCGCTAATGGGTTTCTCAACAAACAGAGACAGAAATTGCACAGCAGGAGAAACATCCTCGCGGCTAGACAAGAAAATAGAGAGTGCAGATAATCGCTCAGGGGTCTGGCTTGTTGCTGGAGGAGATCAAATCTGACGTCTGAACGCGAAGTCGTTGGAGAAATGATGGAACTGTTACTTTATCGGAAGGACTCGGTTTGTTAGAACGTCTTTTTTCGTTGCAATATGTAAGGAAAAGCCGTAACGGAAAAGCAGTTTTATTAACGTATTTGGGCACACGGATATCCAAAGTTTAACGACTGACGTGTTTGTCGCGGCCGCTCGTTTCGATCTGCTTTCTTTTTGCAATTCGTTGGCGATCGTAATTTTACAATTCTTCTGTTATTTCTGATTCTCTACTTTTATAAATTTAACTATGTATACATAGTTTATATAGTATATAGTATAACTATAGTTTAGTTTTAAGAATTTGACGAAGAAAGAAAAATGGATACTGGCTTTTATCAATTTTTACTAGACTGGATTCGCGTGCAAAATAAAAATTATATTTGTATAAAAACAAGTGTTTTAAAATTTTAACCACGCCATTCTCATTTTTATTATAAAGAGACTGCGAATCTTTATACTGAATGAGAAATTATCTGCATCGATTGCAAGAAACAGAAACCACATTGACAGAAATCGTATATTGACGTCTTCAATTTTAAAAATTTCTCAACAATTTTGAATTTCATCTACTCAATTTCGCTATAAATGCATAAAGATCCATATTTTAGTAATGTACATTCTGGTTCCATATTTGTTCGATGCGAATGATTATAATTTTCTTTGAAATTCTGATATGGTGTTGATGTAATACGTGTTGCACAGGTGCTCAATGCCTTTTTGGTTCTCATGTCAGCGAGTTCATTACCAGGTATTTCTTGATGAGATGGAGTTCATACCAATGTAATTTCTGCCCTATTGCTGTATAGTTCAGCGTATGTGTAGTTCTAGTATGTCTCTAATTAGAAGGTTATTAACAGATGATTCATGTATCGCTAATATCGTGGCTTTTGAAACTGCCTGATTGCTATTTTATATTGTTCCGCGCGTGCTGAGAGAGTAAATATACATTACATATTTCTCGAATATTCTATTTAAAGATAGTACTTGTAGTAACCATAGGAAAAATGATGTTTCTTTCCTTTTTGAAGCATCAACGTCCACAGGATATCTTTGAAGTTATAAAAAATGGTCTTTTCGACTTCTTTCTGCACGTAGAACTGCTACTCGACTGTTTATTATTTCTGTGACACCTCGTATATACTTGGGTTTCCTGAGCACAGTCTGTATTGGGATTGTGCAAGGCAGAACACCGTATCCAACGGAGGTGTTTGTGTTTTTATTTTATCTGTGAAGTCTTTATTGATTTTAGGATATTTCACAGCACAAGGACGTATCGTGCAGCATCTCTCTGCTGTAACAGTGAGAGTACATCTATAGTTCTTCGCAGTGTTTGGGCACTCTGTGATAGAATAGTATCGGATATTTTGGTTTCGTGGAGTATGCTGCAGTTATGTGTTATTGTGCACCGGATTATTGGGTGTGGCTGCAATTGTGGCAGCATATCTGAGACTGGGTAGCTTCACTTGGAACTCAAGGGGTATTTCCTTTGTGACATAGAAGGTGCTATGTTGCGTTTCGAACTGGTACGAAACCCCGATTTTATGATGTGTATTCGAATCCTATTTCTATACCATTAGAATCCTTATTCAAAATATTGTTTAGATCGTTAAATGTATGGGTATGTAACCAATTGATAAATATTTAGGTATTGCACGAGTTGTTATATCAATTTCATATTCATAAAATAGGTTGGAAAATGTAATAATAAAATAGTATAGAAAATGTATAATTTTCGAGTTGAATGATAATCCTACATAACTTTTCTTTGCCAAGTTACTTTGCCAAGTAAATTCACCATTGCAAGTAATCGCATATTTGTTTCGATATTGGACTTTCATAAAGTGTGGTTGGAATGTGGAAGTTGCGATTATTTTTGAAATTTTTCGAACGGCTATCGAATGTTGTAACAATAATGGTTTATTTGCCGGCGAAATCTAATTAGTTTCATTGGGAAATTATGTCTGCGCCGCCTTTGGAACCTCGATTGTTCTTCATTGATAACAAAAGACAGCCGTGTAAATGATTGAGAACTCATCGATTCTCGCGCGTTCGACTCTTTCCGCTCCGGAGGAAATTACGTTATCGTTGGCGTCTAGTTTCCTAGACAATAGTGGAAAGCAAAGCAAACCCAATTAGTTAGCGAGCAAATCTTGAGCAGGTTCGGATTGAATCGCGTGGGATCGTTTATCGCGGAAAGTTCGGGGAACTATGTGTTTTCAATAGAGAAATTATCGAAGATTCGTATTCAATTGAAAGTTACTTGTCGAATTATCACTTCTTCGAGAACTGGATTTCTTGGGACATGGAAATGTGATTCAAGAAAGTTTCGGAATAACGATCCGCGAATATTTGAGGAAGAATAACGAAGAATTACAATAACACGCGTAAGAAAGAATCGCTGAGAAATTATTACAGCATTCTTAAATTGTCCAGAAGCTTTCACCGGTTTGTGCTTCAACTGATTTTTGTTGAAAATTCTTAAAACCCTTATCCTAATTATTACTTACGGGGGAGACTAAAATATTCAAGGGCGAGCTGTGGCGAAAATTTTGGGTGCATTGATATTAATTACGCTTACTTCTACCGCGAGGAAAGATTATTCAAAATGAAAAAAAATTCACTTACACGGATTAAGGTTATTCCGAACTCTACAGATTTAGATATTCTGCGGAGCGAAAAACGTAATTTGAGAAAGCTTTTAAGCGAGATCCAAGGAGTTTTACAAAAGGGTAGTAGACCAGTTTAATTACAAGTGTAAGGGAGTGTAGAATTGTAAAAGGCAAAGGTGAACCGTTAATGAAAAAATTAGGGTAAACTGTACAATGCTTGGCACTCTAATTTAAAATCGTAGTAAAAATCTTTTGATCTTTTCTTGGAATGTTTAAACGAGCTTAACTTGCTATTATTAGAAGCTACACGAGATTTTTTAGCAAAATCAGAAACAGTTCTACGAGTCATAAATCTTTTATTATAAAATATATTCGGTGAGCAACAATCGTAGACAAATAGTAGTCATTGGCACAGTAAGAAGTAAACGTTAAACAGACTATTTGTTTTATAATTAAACGTATAGGCACTTATTACATCTGTGGTACAGTCCGAAATTAAGTTATGAAACGATAAAGTATACTTTCTCGTAACGAAAATTTTAATAAAACACTATTTACACTGCACCGTGGTCATTCGTCGTCTTACCGGATGTACACAGCGTTGTCAACAGTCATATGTGGAACTCTGTTACGAAAACTCGCAACGTTGCTTTGAAATATAAATAAGAAGCAATGTAAAATGATTTTCATATTTTCCGTTTAAATAAATAATGCCGATAACTACTGCAGTGCCAGGAATAGTACAGTTTACCCTATTGCTTGCGTAGCGCACGTATTGGAGGCACTCCGTTACTTATTAGGGGAGTTAACGTTCTTGGATGAGATTTCTAGTGGAGCCGCTCGGTGTATTAAAGTTGTTTCGCGGAGGGTTCGTTGAAATTCCAGAGATGCGACTGCGAAACAGCAGTGTTGCTCCTTCGAGGTGTTTTTTGCGTGACATTAGATCGAGTAGGGACGCTGAGTGAATGGAAATGGAGGTGGTAACGGTGAAAGGGGGAATGAAAGCAGTGGGATTAGACGAGCAAAGTGGATTCCAAGACTACCAAATAGAATTATTCCGGGGCATCGGTAATTGCTTTCTTTCTTTGTATCAGATTAAGAGGGTCTCACTCGATCGCATTATTAATACCTTTCTCGGACCGTCTAAATCGCTATTTAGCGAACCAAGCAATGTTCGTTTCCATTCTGTGATCGTTGGAAATTGTTTGTCTACATTCTATCAGCGTCGGCAATTCTTAATTGTCCAAAGTTCGAATACTTTTGTGTGCCGCGTCTGGCACGTGTTTACAAGAAATGTATTGCAAAACCGGTATATATCGTTAAATTATTTTCTAACTTCGCGTATGTAGCCTTGAGATCCTTGCTATATGTGGGATATGTTGGAAATGGGTTTAGAAAATCACAGAAACACTGTTGAATTAACTTTAAGAATATTTTATTACACAGCGCGGAAGGACGACTTGTCTCTTCGACTAGTGGACTCGAAGCGAAGTAAGAAAAAGGAAAGTTGTAGGGGAGGAAGAGTTTATCTGTCGTCCCCTTGACTTTTAGGAAAAACCCCAGCCTGCATAGTTTACGGCACAGGCCCTTGACTACGACGAATACCAGGCCTATGGGCCCGGTGACATATAACTTGTCTATTGTTCTTTGACAGAGAACCTACAGTGTTTCTCATATAAACGAAATTCATTTTTGCACCGTCTTGCATTATCATTACTAACGATCCAACAGGATATTACATCAAATGCTTTAATCTAACATACATATCTCATTAGTCGAATGTCGGAATTGTAAGCGTTCGTATACTTTCGCGTACGAGTGTAAATAACACACAGAGATTTCCGAACACCAACATCTACAATAAAATATATGTAGACCAAACCGCCGCCACCGACCAAACAGCGAATAACTCTGCCATTTTTTAATATTTTCTTATACAAAAATAGAGGAGAACAAAGTTCAGCGTTCTGTTAATATGCATCTTCGTTAAAATCTTTCCAGATTTTTTCACTCCATAATTACCGTTAAAATAATCCTCGAAAACCGCACAGTTTTAGGGAGTTAAGTTGGTCGTCTATCCTCTTAATTTGCGGACTAAAAAGTACAAAACAAGAAATTCAGCGGCGTGCGCGCGTTTGCGGAAAGAGGAAACGGGGGGCTGTGCACACGCGTCTCGCAACAAGAATTGGAGCGGCTCCGCAGAAAATTCCCGACGGAGAATATACGGTGGCGAAAACAATTTCGCGAAGCGTCCAGCTCTTTGAAGCTCTCAGGAACGCGTTCTCGTGCACGTGAATTTTCCCCGGTCGCCAGATTCCCCGGCAAGCTTGGAGCGTGTGCGCGTGCCAACACCGGCGCATGCATAGTGAAAAAGAGAGGACGATCAAAAGGGAGCGAGGGAGAGACGATTAGGCAGAGCGAGGGATGCGGAAGGGAAGAAGAACGGGAAGGATCAAACGGGCGAAGTGGATTCTAATTTTAGCGGAGGCTCGATCTCTTCCTCTTCTCTACATGTATCGAGCCTGTCTCTCGCTCGGTGATCACAGACTCCGCCTAGCTGACATGCAAGTACGTTCAAGTGCGGCCTGGCAATGAAATATGATCGCAACCTTCGTACGTCGCGCTCGCCGGATCACTTCGTAAACATCAACAGAGAAATCTTCTCGAAGCTCGCGCGGAAATCGCTACTTTTCGAGGCGATCGGTCTGGAATTTTATCTCGTGGTTGTTTCGAGGATGAAAGGTTGCGGAGCTACTTGTTGACTTCCCGCAGTCCTTCTTTCCGTTGTATCTCCGTAGAGAAACGTCAGCTTCGATATCTCTCTGTAAAATGAAACTGTCCGACGCACGTTGCGATTCCTGCATTTTGTACCGTCGTCGGGCACAAAGAGGAATCAAACTTGGAGTTTAATAGGATCTGAAGTCTGCTTTATCGGATCTCTCTGTCAATTTAAGGCACCGCGGAATACACTTGAAACGAATGTTTGAGATCCTCTTATCGTCTGGTAAATCTAATTCTCGTGACAATCCACGGTTGCGGAAAAATGCTCTGGAATTGGATGTACGAGACTCCATTGCGGAGTTCACGAATTTCTATACGCTTACGGGTAAATTTCGAAGGATTCGTGGAACAAGAAATTTTACACGTTGCAATGTTATTCGGAACGGATTAAATCTTCAATGTTCTGAAGTTCACCGAAACTGCGAACATCGTAAGCGATGCTGATCAATGAAATGTCCCTAGATCACAGTTACGCAGAATTACAATTGCATTATTTCATGAATTGTAATTACAACGTAATCTAATTTCATCGTATTCGATCACATTATTGTAATTCAGATCCCCGTCGCAGCAAATTGCAGTGGCACTTGTAATTGCAATTGCAGAGCAGAATGTAATCGAATCGGGATCGTGAACAAAGAAATGAATAAATCGAGAATACTAAAAAGGAGTAGAACGTTACTCGAAGAGTTTAAACAGAATTCGTCTCGTAAATCAAAATATTTTCGAAGTCTCCCCATTAATTCGAGCAATAGAGGTTTCATCGCTATCGCGACAGCAAGAAGAAAATCCAGAAGAGCGGGCTTGGCCAGATATCGAGAAACTATCGGTCGCCCATTCGTTACATCTTCGAGCGTCATCGACGCGCGGAATCTGAACCGATCGTTAATTTTTTCGTTCTGCAGAATTGCGGCGACCCGATTCCTCGAGTCATAAATCTCAGATCTGGAGGAGTTCGGCCAACGTTAAATATCCATTCGTGGTCGATAGAGGTCGGAGATTAATTAATCCAGTCGAACCAACGCGTAGGGCCGAAACGAAGGGTCAGAAACGACTCGGAAACCATCGAAAAATCAAAGGCGCGATCGGAACGCGTTGAAAATTTCGTCGCACACACGCGGAACGCCACGCGTCCTCTATTATTACACCCTTCAAAGCCATTACTGGATTCGCGAGGCGCGGGGGCAGGACAACGCCATAAAATCCATTTTATCAGCGGCAAGCCGCGATTAACGAGGCATCGAACGTTTTCTCTCAAAGAGGTTCGCAGGGCCGGTGGTGGAGAGGAAGAACGCAGGGTGGCGATCGGGTGGTTTCGATCCCAAGTGCAAGTGCAAGCACCCTGGAGGACGTTCAGGGCTTTAATTAACGATTGTCGCCAAAGCGAAATGGCAAAGTGGCACGGCTGAGTGTGCCTGAATCGCGACGAGTTTCCAGCTGAAAAAACTCCGTGTCCTTCGGATCCCCGCCTACAATTTTCCCTGCCATCTACCGGCTATCCCGCGCCCTCGAAAAACGGATTAATGAAACGCTCGTTCCAACGACGGGTGACATTACTGCCTCGCGACACAATTGTTCCGCTCTCTCAAATTCCGTTCAATCGATTACCATCAAGGGCCGCCAGCCAATCGAGGGAATCTCGGTGTAATTCACAGACACCGTTTATAGAGACCTGCTTGGGGATGAAGGGCCGCTGCCGATTATGGTCTGATTGCAGGCTATAGATTCAATATAATCGCTCAACTACTGGTTTTACGCGGTACGACCTTCTCGAGTTCCGTTTAAGTGAACATAGAACTGATCGCAGGGGGGTCAGAGTAAATAGTCGCCTTTCTAAACGATTTATTTTACTAATATTAATTTTTAATCGATGTCCAGAACTACCGATAATACAGCGTCGGAAACAGGCGACCGTCAGGACGACGAAGTGATTGTTTCATCCAGCCTTCAGCTCGGAAATGTTTCGTAAAAACGGAAGTCTTTTGATGTAAATCGAGAACCAAGAGAAAATGGTGACCCATAGTCAGTCGCCAGGCTAGTTGCACGTTTACCAGCGACCGGCTCCGAAGCAATTCTCATTCTACTCGAACCGGGCTAGGAATAGTCCGGAGAAGTAGTGCGGCGGAAGAAACACAAACTTATTTCGCAATTGAATCACCGGGGAGAATTTCTTAAGCCAACACGACCCGAGTGCGGCCCCGGACTGCACCGAAGAAGGCAGCCGGCGCTGCGAGGACTGCGCCAGAAGAAAATCAGCAACGGGGATCGCGGAGCTCTGGGCAGCTCTCGGGGATCGATATTCGCATAACACCGGCGCAGCGCGAAATTTCCTCGAGCCGATCAGCCGGCAAGATTACGGACGAGGCTTAATCGTTCGATCGTCGTTATCGAGCTTTCGAGCGAGAGAGTCGCGTATGCTTTAACTTGCTTGCTTACTCGCTCGCGTGCGACGCGTGCAGCGAGAAAAACGGAGTGCAGTCATCGGGCGCGCAATCCCCGCTTTATACGTAATAACGCAGCCACGCGAGGGTGGCTTTTATCGACCAACCCTTCGTCTACTCCTAGCACGCCTCCCACCTTCGTCCTTTCTATCCATCCGTGGAATCCTCCCACCAGACTCTTTTCACCAGCCCAGGCCGCTGCCCAGGAAGACTTGCCGCAACTTTGACAACCAACCGCCACCGGACTCTACGATTTTCGACGTGTAAGCGATACTTATTGTTGGAATCCAACGGTAATATTATACAGAAACAGGCTATGGCGATTTCCTTGTCTGACCCAAGTGGTTTATGGCACCCCCACTTAGAAAAAGGGACCGAAGGTTTTTCCAGGGACGAACCAGCCCAGTCGTCGTCCCATCACAGCAAAGAACACATCGCAGCATCATTTACATTACAGCATTAGCTTTATCCTATTTCAACACAGTTTACCATTTTTACTATTCGCATTGGGATCACCGTTTTAATCCACTTTGTAACATTGTTTGCATTAAATAAATAAAGTCTTCTTGTTTAAGCCAATAAAGTTTCTCAACACTTATAATCACTTGAAAATATCAGGTGAAATATTGAATTTAACAAAAAATTTTATTCAAGTGTATCCAACAGTACGAGTCTGCTGGAAATTTAAATATTATTGCCTCGCCGTTGCATTGCTGAAAAATGATTGTGATAAAACGAGTGGCATTGAACATCAATTTATCACTGAAACTTGACGTTCGATGTCGTTAATTTGATCACGATCATTTTTCGGTAAAACAATGGAAACTAGGGAAATAAATATAAGTTGTGCGAAGCGCATTTAAATCGCAGATTCTCACAATTTGTGCTATTTTCAATCAATTATATTTCGTAACAACGTTGATCGATTTCGATGAAACTTTGTACATGTATGAAGCTTACTTAGATTTACGAAATACATGTTTTAAATTTTCATTACAGGTACAGATAAAAAATTTGAAAATCAACATTTACATTTTCTATTTAAAAAAAAATTGTTCGAATGATCGTTTTTAAAAGCTGTACGAATACTTTGTACACCCACTGTACGTTCGTCAACTTCAATCTTCGAGACTCGTTGTTTAACCTGAGATCGCTCGCTCCACTTTTTCACGGATCCACTATTTATTGTTCCCAGTCGTGGAAAGGATCTCCAGAATTGCAGGCGAATTGAACGCTTTCGGGGCTCGCTAAATTTATTGCTGTGTTGCACCGCGTATTTCTACGCACACCAGCCCCATGGAATATGCGAACGTTGGCTCGGTGTTCAATGAAATCAGCCTGTTTCAGTGACGAATATATGAATGGCTGTTTCAGTTGCGCATGCATTTTTCAGCTAGACTCTTCTCAGCTATGAATAGAAAAATAAATGAACGAATCTGCTTTTATTTCGCCGAGCAGCTGTGCGAATACCATTTCGTTCTATAAAAAATTTCGAATATGAATTTCACGGAGGTGGAATATTTTGTTTCGCGACGCGGCTAGGATAATGTTTATTCTACTGATCATTATTTTAACTAAAATTTTCGATAACGCTATAAAATAATGAAACCAATCACTAGTCCCCGAGTACAAGAATCGAGATAATCAAATTTCTAAACCTTAGTCGTAAAAATTGTATATAAACGTTTCCAAGAGTATATTTATTAATAAATTAATTTATAGTACAAAAAGAAACATGAAATTAACCGAGTTCTTCATTTAATTAAAATTATCTAGGTGCCTAATAATTGTAGAATAATAGGGTAACTTTTTGTATTGTTTTACTAGATTTAATATCTTATGTTACTGTATTTTCAATGTACGTTTGAAAGTAGAGGAAAGAGCAGTTCGATTGTACATGAAAAATAACAGAATAAGTGACGAATTGGTTGAGCGAACTCCATAGTTCCCATTCCTCTAAAGGTAACGCCTCTTGGCGAGTGGCAGCCCATTCTTCCTTTAAGTACTGTTTCAAGATCCTCGGGAAGATACTTGTTTCACGACTGACCCGGTTTCTTTTCATTCATCCATTACTACACTGCTCTGTAGGAAACCGCGAAACGTGTTTTGTCCATTAACGCTTTCAGATCCGATAGTTTCGATATCATCTAACCTAACAAGAAAATATGGATACGTCTTTGATGACTCGATAGCACACGCATGTTATGGACTCGTATTCGTTCACGAATAAAATAGGACATAACAAATAAATAAATTGGAAACATCATTTTTGTAGTCTTACGGTAACGAACTCCGCCATTCTTTAACACTAAACCTACCACTGCCGATCAACATTTTTAATTTTATAATTATTTAAGTAATTTAAACAACACGGCCTTAGATTTTTAATTTTATAATTATTTAAATTATGACGTTGCTTACATGGAGAAAACGAATCGATAAATTTCTTTGCCGAAGCACATGTTGCAATAAAAATTGGACGAAATCTAAATAAATAGAGCTTTGTAATTTTTATCAGCTGAAACATTTCAATCGCTTTCGATGCTCGGTAGTTTCGGTGTAAACCTTCCACCTACAACTCGGTAAAATGTTTCGAAATATTGCACGTTTTCTCCGCACGCTAGCACATTTCCTCGGATCTGCTCCAACAATTGCCGTCTTATTACACGTCCAATCGATAAATGCATTTTGCAAACCCCCGGGCGAAAACGTATGGCAAACAAAGGGTTCGCAATTTTAAAATTTTCTCTCCCGGAAAAATGTTTTAATTTCCGCGGTGTTTTTCGGTGGATGTTTTTGCTTTCCCTGTGTGAACCATCGAAACAGCACCCTGCCACGAGAAAATGTTTCATCCGACAGAACGAAATTCGTACAATAAAAAAAAAATACGTGGATGCGCGCGACGGGGTGGGGATGAAGGGGCGGGAGAGAAATAAAACGTTTCAGCGTGAAAACAGTCGCAGGTCGGCGCGGGTCCGATGCCTATTTTCCGCTATCCGATCCATTTCACGTGATGCTCAGCAAAACACGCGCCCCGTGCGTCGATGCGAATTTGCGCGCGGTGCGTCGGAGACACGCACTCGCAGCTAGCGAAGCGTGTGCGTCCGTAGAACACGTTGTTTGCCGACGATTGCACCGTCCCGTTAACGAGCCGGCGAATCGATCGCGTTGTAAACTAACGCCGGTCCATCTGCAACGCGTCGCGTCGCGACCAACCGATCGAATCTTCATAAACTTTCACGCGCCAGTTTGAGAACCGCTGATAATCGCGACGTTCCACGCTTCCATCCGGTTGCCGACAACCAGACGAATCGTATTTTGCCAGACATTGATCACAGCTACATGTCGAACGCTTTCAAACGGTACAGCCGACTCTTTTGATGTCTACCAGACTTCCTTTCAAAACTACACCAGAAATGTGTAATCTGGGTTGAACAAACGGCCTAGCAGAGTAAGTATCCCGTGCAAAACGATGCTTTTCGATTGAAAGATAATCTCCCAAAATTTTAAGTCGGTATCCCCTCGTTTAAAGCGAATACGAGGGTAAACACCCTAAACTTGATCTTTTTCTCGCTGTTGTCAATTATCGCTTTACCTACCGAGAGCCTATTAATTGGATTTTCAATAATTGCGCTGTACCAAAAGGAGGCATAGAAATTTTCTTTTACATTGCAATCTTAAATGAAACTGTTAGATGAATTAATTTGCAATTATTAAGATTGTAAAAATGCTTCCCTGAGGAATTATTTTATCAAATTTATTTCATTGGGTATATACTATTGGAAAAATGGTCAAATATTTGGATAGACACACGCTTGTTATGTTTATCAAATAATGTGAAATAGTTATTTCTACAGCTCCGTAAACCTAGTGTTTAGAAGTGTTTAGCCATGCACCATAGATTTTCCAAAATTATGCAATAATCACCGGTCGGCAATGTGTTAAGATATAGAGATGAAAAAATCGAAAATCCTCTAACCTTACCTCCTGCATTTCATATATTATTTTACAATTGTGAGAAAATTATGAAGGGCAGAAAATAATTTATTTTTTTAGGGGTGAGAGTTGAAAGTAGCACATCGAGTGACACCAACCAAAAAAATTTACAAAAGGATTGGTGAAACATAGTTAAATTATTGAAAAACAAATTAGATTACGTCATTATAATATTGTAATATATAGCGCAGTTATTATTTGTTCATAGATGGTTTTATAGTTAGTAATATCTCTTCCGTGGACGGACAGGCCGTATAAATAAGATTGAAGTTTCAATGTTTAAAATTGTTAACAGAGTTCAAAGAACTTTAAAACTTGACGAAGCAAGTACAAAAGACCACCACAAAATAATTTTCTATTTTCAAAAAAAAATGTGTCATCTTTATGCAAGAACTGTTTCCAATATTTCACATATTCTCCATTGCTTTTGGCCCTCTTTCTAAAACCAGCTCAAAGTACTAAAAAACAATTTACAACGTTTTACACATTCCCTGCTGCCTTTGATTCTTCTTCTATAACTAATCTCGCGCACCAGACAAGCGATGAATGTTCAAAGCGATAAAAATGAATTTTCACTTTCCACAGACGAGAATCGAGTCTATTTACTTTGTGGAATATATTGTGGTGTAATATATTAGAATATAGTTCGACGTTTATTCGAATCTCTACTAGGAACGAATTTCACGCCAATCATACGCGACAGCTATAATTGAAAGCAAGGTTGGGCAAAAATTTTATCCGAATAAAAATTTCGAATTCCATTTGGAAAAAACCCTTTCATTCAAAATTTTTATTGAAATAAAATTTTTGCCCAACTCTGATTGAAAGTCTTCAATAATAATAAAAATAATCTTCAACCTTCGCTCTTAAAATAAATGGATAAACCATTACACGGTTCAACCAATCTTCGTCACAAATGCTTTAAAAGCTAGATACATACGAATTGACTAAAAAACTTGCAAATAACGTAACATTGCGAAGTATTGCGAATTCACCCAGTCGTCGCGTCAGAAATGTCTCGGGGCGAAATTGTGACCAATTACGTAATGGAACAGTGTAGACGTCCAACAAATATAAATTCACTTCACCTTCCAACCAAAAATATTAGATCCAAAGAAATTCGAATGGCGGTAACCACAAAAAAGAATTCTACGACAATGGTTAGATTATTCGATCGATGATCTCGCGCCTCGCAAACGAACAATCTATCTATCAAAATAATTCGAAATATGGGCGTCGATACAGCGAGCGTGGGAAAGCAGAAGAACACAGTTTCGCGAACAACAGTTTCGCTATCGAGTGCACTCTCCAGGATCTAGGAAGATCCGAAGACGGGAGGAGAGAGAGAGGGCGAGCGTGCAGGGGTGCAGAACGATATGCAGCGAGCGTAAGCGGATCCAGTAGCATCGCCAGTGGAGCGAATCAATATTTCTTCCGAGGACTTTTAAAGTTCGATTACGGAGGCCGGCGTTCGCTCGTTTCCAGACGCTTCGACGTCGGCGACTCGCGCCGTTTCGCGGATAAAACTCTGTCTGACGGACGGTGGGTGGATCACGAGGCGTCGGGGTGTCGGGGTGTCGGGGTGTCGGTGGGGTTGCTCGGAGAAGGGTACGGGGAGAGAGGCAGTTCGAGCGATGGATGAGGAAAGAGAGACCGAGGGGAGGAGCGGAAGAACGGACGGATGGATGGATGGATAAGGAGCGAGGTCGGTGCGGAAATCCAAGGGGGCAACGAACTTTAAAACGGCCGTCGAAAGCACTTACAGTCAGCTGCCACGAAGATCAGCGTGCAACGGTAGTCGCGGCACTAGCTCGACCTCCACCGCGCTGGGATTGTTATTCATTTAGAAGCGTGCAATCAATACTCCCCGACTTCTAATTCGACCAGAGAGACCGCCGTCGCCGTCGCCGTCGTCGCCGCCGCCGTCGTCGTCGCTGAATAAACGGTTTCCAGGTCTGGCGAAGGACGACGTAGATCAGGTTATAGTCCGCGCGAACGATTCTGCGTCCTCTGTTTGTACCGTCGTAGCCGTCGTCGTCGTCGTCGCACCGGATCACAAGCGGCGCGAATCAATAGGCCTGCGGATCGCAGCTCCACGGAGCGCGGCGACGCGAATAATCGGCCGGCGGTGATTGATAACGCGATTGTAAAAGCGGGCCGAAAACGGCGGACCGGATATCCGTGCGCCACAAAGAGTGGGGAGAAAAGGGCGAAAGAGCGCGCGGAGTGCGACGAACGTCACGACGACGCGACGCTCGACGACAGACTGAGCGCAGCTCGAGAACCAGGCGGCACATTTCGAGCAACTTCGTGTCTGCTCGCCGGTGCTCGCCGGCAATCGCCGCGGACCGTGACGTCATTCTGCCGTACCATCGCGTGCCCATACTACTGGCGCCTTGCGGTCGCCGCAGGTGGATCGCGATGTATTTTTCAGCCGGTTAGAAAATGTTACGAGACTTTTTTCTTCTCCTTATTGCGTCGGTTGTTCTTATTCGGTTTATTTCGCCCCGTCACGTCACGCCGGCTTTCCTTTTTTCGGCCGGAATTAAGCGAGGGAATCCGTTTTTTTTTCAGACAACGGACGCGAACCGAATTCGGGAGGAATTTGGAACAGGGAGTTTTGTTACCCCTTCTCGTGTTTGTGTCGAGCTTCGATTACACGGAAATCGCCAGCCACTCCGGGTTATTAGCATTCTGGCAAGACTGTTTCGAATGTTCTCGACGACTCTGCTGTTCTGCGAACGAACCTCGTTGTTCTTCTTCGACCTGTTTTTCTAAAGTCGATCTTCCCACTCTGGAAAATTTGACTATTCCAGTCGCTCCACTTCCATCGCTCTACGGTTTCCGAATGAAAAGAAATATATTTCGGGCATCGTCGATTCTAATTAATCGATGTCGGAGGTAATAGTCGAAACGTTTGCTAAGCTGCCTCGCTGTTGAGACGCAAAGCTAACAATAAGCTTCACTATTTTTAGGAAATGCTGAACTCTTGACACACTTGAATGGCTAATACGTTAAATTGACAGTTCTCCGCGACACTTGTCGAAGCGAGACGGTTAATCTCTTTTCGCTTCTTCGGGGAACACATTTAACGCGACACCGTTTAACTTGCATAAATGATGCGAGAAGATTTAATTCGCGTTGAATAAAATATTTTACCTGACGCGTAACTCTCAGAGAAAATTTCAAACAGATCCGGCGATAAGCCAGAGAAAATGATTAAACTACGATGCGGATTCTGATCGATAAATTTGTTGATCATTGGCATTTAAAAGACCATTGAACGATCAATACACGTTGTACGCAATGCACAATGAATACAGATGTAAATTAATCACCACCGGTGTACTCGTCAGCGGGTCAGCCAGTCGCGGCAATCGTCCTTGACGATGTTACGAACAATTTGTCGTTCGAAGACACCAAGGTCTTTACAAGTTACCGCGCAACTTTGTTTAAGGTTACAGCGCGTCGCTGTACATACTCCCAGAACTTCGTACATCTAATTGCAAATTAGAACGTCTTTATGCACAAAAATGTCGTAGAAGGGAAAAGAAAATGTATATTTTTCGAATAAAATTTATGATAATTTATAATAATCATATTATAAATACATGTTAGAATTTGTTAGAAACCTTCGTCGCGAGTCTGACTCGTCAAAGTACGGCAAGGGGTTAAACACACTAATTAAAGCCACACTCCACGGCAAAACTGTTTACGCATACGACTGTCTAAATCACAGTAGTCGCACAATTTTCTTGATTTCGCAGCCTAACCAACACACCTCTCCGTACAATAGAAAATTCAATTTCATCGACGTCGCGGAGAACTAAGGACTTTGAACGAAGCCATTGAAGCACCTACGAAACAGGCGTAAGTAGCGCAATGCTTGCACGAACATCTTGATCGGTTTATGCAACCAAGGATTTTACGAAGCAGTATATGTATGAAGCCTGTTGAGAATAACGCATTCCATCTTGTACGATCATGTGGATTCGCCTTTAGGCGTGTGTTGTTATACGTTGTATCAGATTCAAGAAGCAGTTCATGTATACATATATAAATGTCGGTCTAAGAATAAGTATGTTTAGTTTGTCTACAAGTGAAACGTTATAATAAAAATATAGGCTACGCAATATCTAACATTCAATTCCATTTTATCCAGTAATCCACAATCGACATCGCCTAAGACATTTTCGTTTGTTCGAAACACCAAGTTGTTGCACATGAAAATATTTTTCAAGCTGAATTCGTTCGAGCTACATGTACGGCGTGAATAAAATTGGAAATCGGGAAAAAACGTGCGAGGATTGACAACAGGAACATTCCCGAAGAAGGGCTGCCGACACTTCTCTCAATCAAGCGAGTTTTGCATCAGCTCGATCTCGATAGAGCAATCTGCGGTCAGGGACCATCGAACGATGAGATCGTGTGGTATTAAGTACACGTCCGTGACACGGGAACAAGACGAAGTCCACTCATCGGGGCTATTAATCTCTGTTCCCGCCGGAACGCTATAACGATACCGAATAGCCATCGAAGAGTAGCGAAGAGGTCGTAAAGACTCGCGGAGATATAGGACGACGACGCGCGACAGGGTTGTTGGCTGGGATCGCCCGAGTGGAATAAAAGAAATTCCGGCGAGAAGGGGAAGGGATGATCCGAGGGTTAGGGGACGCGCGAGTGGCCCCGCTATCGCGAGAGTGGAAGCAGCGATTTCGCGGGTTCTCTTTCCGCACCGGTTCCGCGAAACTTTTCACCCTCCTCTTAATAAACGCTGGGAGGAAGAAGCTGCTGCTGCTGCTGCTGCTGCTGCTGCTGCCTTCGGGGAGGGTCGGAAAAGTAAATTCGAAAGTTTCGTCTCCATGCGCGCGAGCGGGGGTGGGAACGGGGACCGAACAAAAGCGCGGAGGGATGAGGGAAACGGCGGCGCTCCCGCGACGATGTCTGCCGACGAACAAGCAGTTTGTCTAATTGAGTAGATAAGGCGGAAGTTGCCGACAGTGGAAACGACTTGTTTACTCAAGAAACGAGACTGCCGACTGTTATAGCTACCCCATGATCAGCGGGGAACGGGGGACCGGGCTGAGCAGAATGCACTCGGCTTCGGGAATTCGACGGGTTCGTTGATCGGGGAACGTGACTCGTGATCTTCCGCTAATCAGAAACAATTTCGGATACCGTCGGTTAATCGCACGTGCCAGTTGTGGTGATGCGGCTGATTCGAATCTGCGGCCTGTGGCTCAATAGTTGCAAGCTGCGTTTAAAATCTCCGAAAGTTTCGTTCATCGAAATGTTCGATTTTTACTTTCGTCGGAAGTAATCTTGTTCGGAAAAGCAAACGCGGAACAACAAAAACGAGAAACAAACTGTATTATAAATGAATATGTAATTGTAAATAGAATGTGGTTCTCGTTGCGATACGAATTTGCGGCCTGTGGCTCAATAGTTGCAAGCTGCGTTTAAAACCTACGAAAATTTCGGTCATCGAAATGTTCGATTTTTACTTTCGTTGGAATAAATCTTGTTCGGAAAAGCAAACGCGGGACAACAAAAACGAAAAACAAACTTTATTATGCGTTTAAAACCTCCGATAATTTCGTTCATCGAAATGTTCGACTTTTACTATCGTCGAAATAAATCTTGTTTGGAAAAGCAAACTGTATTATAAAGAATTATATAATTGTAAATAGAATGCAGTTCTCGTTTCGATACGAATTTGCGGTCTGTGGCTCAATAGTTGCAAGCTGCGTTAAAATCATCCGATAATTTCGTTCACCAAAATGTTCGATTTTTACTTTCGTCGAAATAAATCTTGTTCGGAAAAGCAAACGCGGAGCAACAAAAATGAAAAACAAACTGTATTATAGATAAATATATAATTGTAAATAGAATGCAGTTCTCGTTCCGATACGAATTTGCGGCCTGTGGCTCGATAGTTGCAAGCTGCGTTAAAATCCTCCGTAAATTTCGTTCACCGAAATGTTCGATTTTTACTTTCGTCGAAATAAATCTTGTTCGGAAAAGCAAACGCGAAACAACAAAAACGAGAAACAAACCGTATTGTAAGTAAATAGAATGTTGTTCTCGTTCCAAGCCGTTTTCTTGTGAATTGAAACAAAAGTAGAACAGTAGAATGTATTATTAAAACTTGTGCTTCATCGAGTTTTTGCAAAGCTCAGAAGTTTAGAACTGTCGATTGCTTAACGCAAGACTTTGCCGTACTCCATGAATTATTGAATAAACTTCTCCGCTTTGGGAACTTAATAAAGCCCAGAATGTGGCAAATAAATACATGTTTCATTTTAATCACTGAAAGTTTCGAAGATTTAACTTCAACGTAGCAGACGCACATTTATAACGCTTTAAGGGATAATATTTTACGCATTTTCCAGCTTCTAAAAGAGCGGTTCGCATTCGAATCCTGTTGAGACTAATTAGAGGCACAGCGAAGAGGAAGCTGTGATATTTCCAGCAACAACTAAATTTCATAAAAATAAATAACGGAGGACAGCTCGACCAATTGGACAGTGTTTATAGTATCGTTAACAATAAATATTAATTGGTGATAAAGGCGGCGATCACCGCGAAAAGCACAGCATGATCAAAAATATTGCAGACACGTTATTTATTCATTCTGTCCTGCGGTCGAAATTGGCTCACGAGAAACGAGATTAAATATTTCCCGACACGAAACAATAAAAATCGTGCACGTGAAACGGGCTACCCAGCTCTCGGCCTCGACGTCGCAAAATTCCATCAAATTCTGGCGTTTATATGACATTATTTATACCGCTTTCTAATGAAAAATAAATAAATTCTTTTCCTCTCTGTACGAGGAATAGAGAACATGTCATTCCAAACGACCATAAAATAATTCTGTCGTGCATGCGACGTCATCCTCGCTGAATTCGAACAGAAAATAAAATAAAAATTTTATTTGTACACTACTACGCAGAGAGCTGAAAAAAGTCATACGAGGGTTCGTAAAAACTCATTAAATAATTCTACTGTTTGCCCAACTTTCTCTAGATAGAGTTCTAACGAAAAATCGAAAAGAAGTCATTTTTAATTTGGCTCAAAGTTGAAATATGACACTTCATTACTAGACTGCGGTTTTTGTGCATTTACGAAAAAGATGCAGACAATTTTTCTTCGGACAACGATCCACAGAGAGATACGTTATTGCGCAATTCCAACCAGAAGTGGAATGATAAAATGTTTCGATCTCAACATGGAGTATCAAAAACGCGTAAAACAATTCAACCGTTTGTAAAACTGTTGCAGGAAGTAATAAAGAACACACTGTTGCTCGATGATTCTGTTGTTCGCACAATATTGTTTAAACCGGCTAAGTAATAGGCCATTAAAAAACAGAACGATGTGATCCGAACGAGAAGAAATGGAAAGATCTACGTAGCGACGGATCAGATCTGTTGGGCATTTCTCTGTTGTTCGGCTATATTCGAGTGATTTATTAAATTAACGGTGAGGGAGCGGTCCTTTTGAATACGGGTACGCGTGTGTGCAGGTCGCACGGAGATTACGGAACGGAATTCAACACACAGAATGCCGCAGACCAATCAATAGAGTACAGTGGCCCCCCAGCTTTATCGAGTGCATTCTCCCGATGCCAGATATATTCCCGCTTCTCTGAAACGAGCTGCATTCTCGTCCACGTGACCGAAGTGCCGCGTCACCGATGCTTCCGCACGGAGGGGTTGTTCCACCCGCATCCAGTCTCGTCGAATGGCTGAAAAGACAGCCTAGGATGGGAGCCGGAGGGTCGTTGCCAACGACTGAGACAAAGATGACGAACTGATAATAACGCGAGAGGGGCACCCAGCCGCCCGATGCCAACGGGTACCTGCCGTTCCACGCCGATACTCGCCGGCAGAATTGTTATTGCGCTGCTTGTAAAATTGCATCTCACAAACCACCCTTATCAGACCAATCTTGAATATCGCCTTCGCTTATTGCTGGGCCGCAGCCGATTCGTTGCATATTGAACTAGCTTGCGCATCTGCTCATTATTTATCGTCTCAATATTCAGCTTCCAAGGCCTTTTTCTACGAACGAATTAACCCTCTACAGCACACAGTGTTTACGGAGCTGCAGAAATAACTATTTCACAGTATTTTATAAACATAACAAGGATGCGTCTATCCAAAGTTTTGGCTATTTCTCCAATAATATATGCCCAAAGAAATAAATTTGGTAAATAATTCGACAGGGAAGCACCTCTACAATCTTAATAATCGCAAATTAAGAATATTAGAATCCGTCATTTTGACGGGTCCTTGATTTCATAAAATCTTTAGCTCGTTAACATTAGGCTTACGGAGCTCTAGAAATAACTATTTCACATTATTTTATAAATATAACAAGCATGTGTCTATTCAAATTTTTGGCCATTTTTTCAACAGTATATACCCAAAGAAATAAATTTGGGGAAGCATTTACGCAATCTTAATAATTGCAAATTAAAAATATTAGAACCCGTCGTTTTGACGGGTCCCGTAAACCTAGTGTTAATAGATTTTCTTTAGAATTCTCGTCGTATTATTATCGCATGTTTGAATAATGGTTAAAGAGATATTAATAAGATTTCGTATTTTAAAAAAGTTATTAAATTCACGTTGCAGTAAATGCGCTGTTTAAAAAGTGGCTAAATTCTAACAGGTAACTGCAGGTGCTTGCTGCATCGAATCGTATAACTTATCATACGAGCAGAAATCAGAGCTGTTTATCATTTTAAAAGTAATAATAAAAATTGACAAAGCACATTCCACGATATCCGACGCGACTTTCATCGCAATACGCGCTCAAACGAATGAATTCAATAATTTTCCGTAGAAGCATGGTCGCAATACCAGTACCGGGGGAACGAAAAATCTGGAATGTGTCATTCCGACCTGTTCGACGGTTCCTGTTAAATGAAACTTGACGTCTGACCAGTGCCGTGCGTTTCTACTTCAAAGCGACGACGAAACATGCAAATTCACACCGGTTTCGTATTAATTTGATAGAGGACGCGAGTCCGCGCGGCTCGCTCGGAATTATCAATTCGGCTGACATAACTTTCTCTCTTTCCATTTGAATATTCTTTCATAAGAGAACCGTTATTACACATTATTGCGCCCGTTGCGAAACGGCCGACGATACAGCCGTTAGACAGTCACTCTCGGAACGCAGCAACAACATTACCGTCGCAACAATACGTACAAAGGAAAATATCGATGGGAACAAGCACGGCGCTGTTCGTTTTTAATAATATCCCGCCGCGCCGGTCCCGGAGCCGTTTCTTTGCCGCCGCGGTCGCAATTATTACCCGGAATAGAGTTATTTCGTTACCCGGAGTCGATTACACGGGCAACCTCGTTCCCCGAATAAAACGGGTAACAGCCTGGGAGAAGGTTATTGCATACCAAATCGTAGTCGCTCCCGAAGTACAGCGGATGTGTCCCGCGGCCAACGAGACACCGCGTTTTATCGCCGATATTTTTTCTCCGCGCGTGACACCCCCGCTGAAGAAAGAAGCCAAAAGGATAACTCCAGACGATTCCATCCCCCCAAACCATCGGGCCTTGAACTAACGTAAAATAGTCGGGACGATTCGTAAGCATAATTGCAGATTCTATCGGAGCCAGCATGGTGGTATCGTGCTCCGGGGTGGAGTTTTATGGGTTCATTCGTCACCACCCTCTCCCACTCGTGCGTAATAGCGTTTCAGCGTGATATTCACCTTAATTTCTGGCGCCTCCGTAATCGATGGCCACTCTCTTTAATTTCTACCGCTGTTTAGTTCGTATTATACCGGACCCCGTAAATTATCAAAGTCATCGCCGCGCGAGGTGCGTTTTTACGCGTTTCAACCGTGTCGGAATTTTTCAGGAAGTATTACGTTCAAAGAGCGCGCCATGCGATTTTCTTTACAGTTAACAAAATTAGAAATCCTTCCTCTTTCAATAATTTAATAATTTACATATTTTCTTCTTCCACTCTAATAAATGTGGGAATTAATTGAAATTCGAGATAGGGAATAAAACAATTTAACCGTTTGATTTTTAAAATTTGGTAAATACGAAATTCGTGTAATACTTTATACAATACTTAAATGTTTAGTAATTGATTAGATACCAACAGATCTAACAATGTAAACAATATTTTAATTAATAGTACAGCAAAATGATTAATGTCGCCTCAGAGGCATTACTCGAGTGCTAAGGGTTGATAGAATTTAAAGAAAAAGTACACGTGTTAAATATGCGAGCACAGCTCCAACTCGCTACAACTCGTACCGTTCGCCTCGACGCGGAAAACAACTCTGATCGTTCGCCCATCGGTATTTTCCGATGAGCCTTTCCGTCCCCTCTAGCTTTTCCAGTGACCTTCGAACTTTCCCGACGGCCCAAACGCTTTCTCTTTGCGGCCCACGCAGGCCCCACGCAGACCTGGGGATGATCGTAAATCCTAAAACATGAGTCTAAGCTAGGCGACGGTTGTGACGAATTCACGATGCTACATAAATAAATATAATTCTAAAAAAGTATTCGAAATTAGTACATTTTGTTTAAAGTGTACGTCACGAATCCGACTCGTCGTTATAGAAGTTAAAGCTAGAAGTGAAACTTCTTATTACCAACTAAGTTCAATGATTTCAGCACCGACTTTAATCATAGCCGATGCAATTTTAGTGTTTGAGAACTCTTGCGGAAGAAATTGTATTTTAATTACTTTTTGCATTTTCCAGTTTGAAAAGCTGCGCGTTCCGCATTCAAATATGTATTTCCACGTCATGTTAACCCTTCCCATCGGAGTTATTTTAACTTGAAAATCAAACGTTTCTTCTGACCTACAATATTTCCATTCGGTATGATTTTTTAAATTTGATACACATGAAATTGATGCGATACCTCATACAATACTTAACTGTTCATTAATTGGTCGGATACCGTCATATCTAATGATGTAAGCAATATTTTAAATAATGGTACAGCAATTTTTAGTGACGCCTGGGAGGCGCCACTCGAGTGCTAAGGGTTAAATTTATACAAGATGAAACTTTTATCGCGTTAAAATTTCTATCCAAGGATCTATTTTAACGTAGCAAAGATTTTAGTTTAAAAAATAGGTTACAAAATGCGGGTCTGCGACAGGTCCTTCGAATGCGACACCGCGTATATGAAAAATATCGCGGCATTTCGGGAAGCAATATTTTAGAAATGGATTCGGGGCGGTGCGGGGCCACGTGTGATCCGTTTACACGGATGGGGCATCGTTTGCACGGAAACTGGGTCGCACGCAGCTGATCGTCAAGCTCGCGAGTGGCACTCGTCATCTATTCCGTCGAACGCGCCCACGGAAAGTTTCGTTCGCGGTCTGGTTGCGGACGGGATCGGTCGTCGATGCGTTTACTCGGCCGACTATTGCACACAAAACCCGTCGGGGTCGACGGAGGGGAGGGAATTGGTACTCGTTTGCAAACTGTGTACCGCGCGTATTAAACGCGCGTCTCGTAATTCCCAATCGCATCGGTTAATTATTCGACGCGGTGCCGGGCAACTCGTGGTAAACTCGATAAGGATGCGCAATACCCAGGAGTCTTCTGGCACGGTCTCGCGACAGAATTTCTAATCACCCGGTGCCGAGATTATCGACGCCTTTGGAGCCGGCTTACCTGCCAGCGCAAGTTTCGCAGTTCTAAGAGGCACTCGAGCAGGCGTTCGAAACGGACTACCGAAATTTCTCTCGCCCCTCGAGGTCGCCGAAAACATTTCCTCCGGAAACACCTTCGCCCCGACAATCCGACACTGTTCGTAGACGAGCAAAATTTGTTGCAGTCGCATCTGGAACTCTTTCCCTAGTAATCGGTGTAGTTTATTTGCCTCCGATAACCGTTTGAGTCCCAAGGGGTATTGAAAAAACACTGTCGAAAAATCCCGAACAACGCGACCGCGCGTTCTCTAAATGAGTACGAAAGAACCCAAGCGACGCGATGGCGCTTCTTTTATTTTATGACTGCACCGTCAGTTGTCCACAGCGCTCGAAATGTACTGGGATTTTTCTACAGAAAATCGGTTAAGGGAGGCAAATAAACTACACCGATTACTACGGAAAGAGTTCCAGATGCGACTGTAACAAATTTTGCATGTACGTACACGAGAATTGCAAGGGTCCGGGATATGGAAAATAGTGTCTCGCTAATGCATATTGGGGACCTCTCCATAGTCGCAATCGCTAGATAAAAGATGCATCCAGCGCGCTTACTATCCCAGAAAGCCTAATTTCGCGTTTTTCAAGCGATATTCTGTCGCGCCAGTGTTTCTTCTCGCGGCGCCGCTAAATTCTGTCGAATAATGCGAATATCGCCTGAAAAACGCAAAATTAGGCTTTCTGGGATAACGAACGCGCTAGATTCATCTTTTATCCAGCGATTGCGACTATGGAGAGGCCCCTTATTTTCTTATCCCGGACCCTTGCAATTCTCGTGTACGTACATGCGTCTTGCAGTGTGTGGTGTACCACACAACTCATCGAGTCTATTACCTTAAGCGATGAGACCTTGTATAATGCACACTGTTCTGCTATTTCTAATGTTTTAGATGTACAGGTCGAGTCCGAAGAAACAGAACACCTAAATATCTCCGTTACTTTTCGTTGTACAAAAAACCTTCTTAGGACAAAGTTACACTGTTCGAAGGGCCTCATGTAACGGTGTAAGAGAAAAAATTTTCAAGGTAATTTTTTTTATGAGATTTCAAGATCATCGATATTTTTTTTTAAATGGAACGATATATCTTCGTTAACGTAACGTTGTAGCTGACAAAATAACGAATTGATCCACGTAACACAATATGACCTACAAATGACCTTCGACCCAGAAAAATGGAAAAGATAAAATTCAACGTGTAAGATTCGTTTGCTTCATATCTGTTGTTACAAGTTGCACAAAATTTTTGAAAACCGTCAATGTTGTCTTTATCACGCTATAACTTTGTAAAAAAAACAACATAGCAAAAAATTTTGGCCGGACTTATGATCATGTAAACTTCATGTTTTGTGTTTTGTAAACTTCGTGTAAACTTGAACATGTAATTCTTTTGAGGAGTGTATTATATGTGCATATATACTTTTTTAATGTTACTTTATTAGTACGGCAACACGTTTAAATAGTGGCTAAAAGGAACCGGATAACGAAAGCGTGTCAATTTCCGTGAATATTTTTCAATCGACTCCAAATTATTAAAGCGACACGTTATTTCTGACTTTTACCAATATTGCTCGTAAGTCGAACGATTGGTTTTTCACGCAGAGTAATTAAATTTCCTCTGTCGCGTTCAGTTTTTGAAATAAATTGAAAAATGTTCGTACAAATTAGCGTATTTCAAATATCCTTTACCACATTTTAGTATTTTTTAAATATATACGCGTATACACAATATTGCTTTTCACAATAGGGGACAGGTATGAAAATCGGTTCTTGCACATTCGAGCAAGTAGCGTACATATCAGACCAATTTTTGAAGTTAATTTTCTCAGCGCAGTTATCTTGTATAATAAAATTTCATTTTATGCTTTCGACTCGTTTTTATGTGGAATCACCCCCTTCCCGATTGCATTATCCCGTATATGAAATTTTCCAAGAACGATTTGGTTCGAACTTCGTACATTAGCAACCTTATGGGTCTGACATCGATTCCACACAATAACGTTTCTACAGGGCTCGAAGGTCAAAAGTGGGATGGGGGTCAAAGTTCGTGTTTTATGTAATTTATCATGGCTCGTAACTTTCAGTCGAGAAACTTTATCAATTCACAACTTGTACGAAGAAATCACAGTGACAAGCTTCCCAACAGTTTATCTTAATCATTTCTTGCGTAATCGCGTTTTCCATCATCTTTAGGGAAGGGGGTAGAAAATATTCATTAATATCTCGTTGATGCAACTGTAAACGCTGATATAGAAGTTACCAATTTATTGTACAGATATAAATGGTACAAGTATTTTACCGATAAATGTCCCAAATGTCTGGCCGCTAAATGTTCCGGAGCTATCTATTTATTATTTTTTTATGGGACATTGACCAACATATTTGTGACATTTTTCTAATAAAAATCATACCAAATATGATATAATTCCGATGATATTTACTTGCGTAATGAACGACTAAAGTTTTCGAGGCAAGGAGGAACAGCGTATGGAAAGTTCTTTGCGTCGAAAACTTTCTTCGTACATTACACAAGTAAATATCATCGGAATTATATCATATTTCGTATCATTTTGCGTTAGAAAAATGCCACGAATATGGTAGTCAAAGTTCCAATAAAAAAATAATGAAAAATAAAGAAGTTTGACATCGGATTAGTTATGTTTACACTTCTCGGCGACCGAGGCCTCTCGAGCTCGGCCGTCCTTCTCTACGTTCGGCAAAAGTCAAAGAATAGTATCCCTGGCGGATAATTGTCCCTGGGCAGACCCGTGTTGGGGACAATTATCGACAAAATACTGTATTTCTTGTAAGAAACCCTCTGAAAATAATTGGCGAACGATGCAAATCTGTTCCAAGTTGAATAAATGATATTACAAGCAGTCGTAAAAATGTGAAGCTTGAATTTCATCCGACCGAGCGATTTTCCTTATCTTGTAGGTCAGGTCAATCTGTCGGAGCGTACCTAAATGTGTTAAATGCGTTAACCAAATAAGACTCGATCGGTTACAATAAGAATGCACACTGCCGTCCTCTTTTACAAGTTTCGAAAATAAAATCCGTTCCAGCCGGAGCGGTTTGTACCGTTGAATCGGAGAAGGTAACGTCAAATTTAGACGATCGCCGACAGTCACAGATATTTATGATGCGGGTCGGGTCAAGAAGGTACGTCGAACTGACAACTGTTTCCGCGGAGGCGACGAATGTGGCGCTGATCCATAACGGCGAAGAGAAATTACGGGAAAAGGACCGACGGGATCGGATTGCAGCTCCGGCGAAGATGATAAATTAAATCCGGGGTGGTAAGCTCTCGGGCAATGAAACTGCCGAACCGGAAGTGATCGGGGCTCAAAAGCAGCGCGGACCGTCGGCGATCGGTCGTCTGTAATTTCGTTATCGGAATGTCCGCGGGACATGGCCAAACCGACGGAGACAGCAGCTCGCAAAACGGGATGACGGCGACGACGACCTGACGAATCGTTTAGCTTCGCGTATTCGAATCGGGACGCGTTTTCGAACCGTTCGATCTTCGTGCAGGTTCGTTAAGCCGCGCGAGGATTAAAAATATTCGCGTCGCGAGTTGCCGACCTCGATTTCCATCGGGCTGCATCGACCGATTGATTAATATATCTTCCACTGAAAAATTCTGCTCACTCCAGTTCCAGCACGCTCGATGTGCCTCGGTTCACCGACATAACGACGCGTAACGCGCGTTTCATTGATTGCGAACGATGGAACAACGAACGTACAAACCGACCAAAGGAACGCACAAAAGTTGACAGGCTTTTATCAAACTTTTCTCGTCGACTGCGAATACGTTACCTGCCCCTAACTTTCAAAATTGTCTTCGCCTGCTCAGCTCTAAAGGTACGTGTTCACCTGACAGCGAAACTACCGCGAGTCACTCTCGAGATTCAAATTCGACAGTGTACACGGTGTTGAGAGTGCCAGCGGAGAGCTGCACGAGAAACTCTGGGAAAGCGAACAGTAAGTTGAAACTTGCAAATCGACGCGTTCAATTTTTTCCTCGACGAGTCTTCCAGTTAGTTTCCTCTGCCACTATATACATATATTTATACGTATAGATATATCGAAGAATGGCCGGGAAAGTGTGGTCCGACGCAGAGGTAAAAA
Organism: Lasioglossum figueresi; assembly: GCA_028455805.1. NCBI lineage: Eukaryota > Metazoa > Arthropoda > Insecta > Hymenoptera > Halictidae > Lasioglossum > Lasioglossum figueresi. The sequence continues at coordinate 9,310,949 of CM052195.1, read as the reverse complement.
ATATTTAAAATTAATTAGACTCCAGGAGTAGTATTGTTTGTACTACAAATAGTATACTCGTTAGTAAGATCCGACTGCGAGCGCTATCCCTGTGTTTAGTCCTCCATTTTCTCTTTTTGGTATATTTCTTTTTCCTGATTAAGTACATTGTAACAATTGAAGCAAACTTTGGCGCCTCCATTCTGCTCACAAGTATTCTTCTAACTATCAAAATTCATCCGAGAGCTACACGCATGAAAGAATTTCTCGAGTACAGTAAAGTTGAGATTACTGTCCAACAGCCGTATTTTTGGTGGACAGTGATCCTGGTGCTGTGACCGTATTTTTGTTACATCAAAGGAGAGTCCGAACATAGAGAAGGACAAAATGAAATTCAAAAGAGAAGCCGAACATAGAGAAGGACAAAACGAGTGTCTCTTTCTTTCCCATACGCTGTCCTTCCTCGCGACCGATACTCGAATCGTCGATTTAACCGCTAAATACAACTGGAATTGTATCGTGTTTGGTCTTACATTAATCAGAAAAATTCCAGAAATACGATAGCGAAATTTCATAAAAAAATAATGAAAATTAAGAAAGTTGAACATTTCGATTCATTCGAGTCAATGCGTGGTGTTTACACCGATATACCCGAGCCGAGATCAATCATCGCCGCCAGTGAAATGTGTAGGCACTGGACTTAGAACCCGGTGTTGACTGAGGACAGTAATCTCGACTGTACTGTACTCTGAAATGGACAGCCAAATCGAGAGTACTCTCGAGAGTCACTGTCGACACAGAAACTCTCAGATGGATACGCACCTTAACACCAACAAAAGAAAATTAAAGAAATAGATAAAGATCGACGAATCCTACTTGGACACGTTTCATCGCCAAGAGGAAGAAAGAGCGACGAGCACCGAAAATTGAAGTATCACCGAAATTCAATTTGCATTCGTATTCCCGCGATCCCAGGCGAAGATAATGTGGTTTTCGAGAAGTGTTCGGCCTCCATTTCCGGTGTTTCCGTTTTATGTGGTTTATTTTGTGCACGGGTACTTACTTGTTGAGACAGGTGTTGGATAAAAAGAGGACACCGTCCGCGCACGAGACGAAGACGCAGGATGAAGCCGAGGATAAGACAGCGTTACGATTCTCGCGGGATACCCGAAACGACTTGCCGAGCAAGGAAAAGAAACGTTCCTTCTGTCGAGGGTCCACTCGAACGCGGTTTCCTCTCCCGAAGAAAACGAGGAAAAAGTGGACGAGTCTTGAATATTTATTCACAGTTTTCCGGCTGCGGTTCGCGTTTACTTGATTCTTTCCCTAGCCAGACGTCTAGGGATTGTCCGTGGAGAACACTTCATTTCGAATATCGTGCTCGCGGAACGGTGAGCGAACTGCGTCTGATCGGTGGTTTGAATAATTTCTTTGGATGCACGCGGTGGGATATTGGGAAAATTGGTGCACGAACGTTCTAGGTGTTCGTACGCAATTTGCATATTCTACGCTCAACTGTACTCGAACTGCCCGTAGGCAACACGCCTGCAAGCGTTCGCATTCGATTTCGACATCAGTGAGCAACTTGGACGTCCGTGAGTAACTTGCGCGCTCGAGGACATTTTGAATTTCTACACAACACGTTAGAACAGCTAAGTTTTCACGTAACTTGCCGTAATAATAACAGACACATATATGTTAAATTAAAGAATTCTTATTTCAAACTGTAAGGGTAGTAACAACGGTACGTCGTATCGTGGTAATAATATTGATTAATTACGGGACACAGGAGCTACCTACATTTATTTCTTCTCTGAATAATTTGATGGAGACAGAATTTTTAAGTTCCTGTTTTATATTCGATCTACTCGTTTGTCTAATTATTTTACAAATATATTCTTTGGATTGATAACGTGGAACTTTCCTGGCGAACCGAATGTTCACTCTAAAAAAAAACAGTTTCGAGGCTGTTGAATTGGTATCAAGTTAAATCGAAACGGCGTGCGCGAAGTGTCGCGTAACTCGAGGGAACGGGCTTGCCATCAAATAAATAACGCGGCTATCTTCTGTACCGTAGCATCTTAACGTCGACGGAAAAATTGGATAATCGTTCGAGACACGCGAGAAAGATAAGGTCGCGTTGTCGAGAGCACACACAGCGTGGTGGAAGGTAGATCGCGAGTATGTACGTAGACAGGAGGACAAACACGTTGAAAGAGAACGCCATGACTTCCGGCAGCGTTGTAATCGTCGATCGTCTGGCCGACGCGCGACGGTTTCGCCCTGGAAGGGGATAGGAGAATAAAGTGGCGACTGAAAATGAAGGCAGAAAAGGGGGCGAAGGGCGTGACAAGGGGGAGAGGCTTCGGAACCGCAAGTAAATGCATACAGACAGAATAGGTTGATAGTAAGTGACCTGTGCGAGCGCGGGGTATAGGGAGTTGATCGAGGACCAACGAACCCTTCTTACCCTTTGACCCTTTCGTACACCCCCCTAAGGGAGTCACGACGAGGAGGATCCTCTCGACCGGAAGTGCTTTGCAATGCAAGTCGCTGGGACGAGTGCGCCGAGGTCTTTGTAGCGAGGTGCACCGCGGTGCCTGCGACCAAGTGCATCGAGGAATCGATCGCCGTCGCCAGGGGCGAAAATCGAGAGCCGACTGAGCAGCTACAACAACAGCACGCGAAATAAGTCTCTCATCCGTCCCGGTATATTTTCAACGTGGGACCAAACGATCTGACGATCATCAAACATTCATTTTTGTAATATTGTAAATTGCAGAAAAATTGATGTTGAACTTCATTATCTAATATTTCCTTTGGTTTTCTCGTAACCGATGCTTAAACTCGGAAAATCACAACATCGACAATTTTTCAAGAATCGAATATATTTTTGTAATACTGTAAACTGGTAAATTTCATGCATTAACATTTCGGTTATCGTAGTCTTATTTTAATTAATGTTCGAAAATACCGTCATTGACTTCTAAACTGTTCTCCTTAATGGAAAAATAAAAATAAAATGAAAATCGGATAAGAACATACGAATTGTTTTACATTATTTTCCTGTGTACAATCCAAACTCCTGGAGTTTGGTCCGTTCCCCCCGACTCACCGTGTATAAAACAAGTTCAAGCGTATAAATCTTCAACAAAATGAAAATACTATGTTTTGTAGTTCATATTTCAAATGTCAAAGGGTTAGGTGTTCCGATACTTTTTGAATCCACCGCATGCGACGGTACTGCCGTTCTCCTCGGTTGTTTCAGTGATTCTTGCTTCGATTTCTATTGTCCTTATTATTTGCGAACCACGACGACGAAAGTTTCATTTCGGATCATACGTGCAGGAGCACGGCAGGTTGAGCAGAAGTAATTTTTCCATCAGAGGCCACTTGAATTTTCTTGGAATTTGTATTCCGTAGTATACTGTTACGATTCAATCTCCGTGCGCCCTACGATTTTCCATTTGCGCACAGACTTTCCTCGATCCTGAGTTTCGTTCAACGACCACAATGTACTCTTCGTATGCATACGGGCAACGGATTTCGAAAGAACGACGGCCGAAATTTTGTTTTCACAGCCGAAATTTCCTGCCGTAAACCGACGATGAATCGAGCATGTACCAACAAGCACCTCCGTTCCAAAATTGCCTAATTTTCGCGCGATGTTTATGGTTCTTATTTTTCGCCCGCTCTGCAGAGAACCTCGCAAACGCTTAACCGTTCACGGTCGTAAGCTTTTTGCAACCTGCCGTTTATTCATCCTTTTCGAGTATTTCTTGGTGACCGTTCGTCCCTGTAACGATGCCGCGCGCGCTTTGTTTATGTAGTTTGCCGGAGAATGTTTCAATAAACGCCGATAAACAACGTGGCTGTGAAATGTTGCGGAACGAAGAGACCGCATTTCATTTTGCATACGTCGGCGACACCAGTAAAACGCGGCCTGCGTCGACCGGTAGGACTTTATGACGTTGCACACGTTTGAGTGACTTTTATGACTGGAAACTGCCAAGTTTTTTTTTAGCACCTGTCGATTTTTTCGCGAAAAATGTTCACGGTAGTCTTGAAGCCTTTGTCGATTATATCCGCGCTATAGTCTCTCCGCCTCGTGCACCATTTTTCTTACTCTTTTTCGGTCTTTGAAGTTGCCGTTCACATTATAAAGTCGTTCCGGAAAGTCAAATTGTTGCCTCCTCGTGTAACAAGTTTCGAGACATTTTTTGTTTACTTGTTAATATCGAGGAATATAATAGTTGTTTGGGGTTCGTTTTTAAGGAAACAACTTGTAATGTTATGTGACTATTATTTATCAGAACTACTATATGTAAACGTTAGTTAAGAAACTATAAGGAGGGCCAGGCAATCGAAGTTAACAAATCAGCATTGAGCATTTGGCAAGACAAAATATTTTTACCGATTTTTCTATCGGATTTATCTTTTAATGATCAGTGATAACATTTTTCAAGGTTCCGATTGTTATATGGAAATCACGATATCGAAGACCGTCAAATTATTACAAACAGATATTTAATGAAAAAAGAAATTTAGCAATATTTTGTGACGATGTTCTACTCGATTTAGAAGGAAGCTTTACTTCGTTTACAAATTAAACATCTTACAATATCATGATCTTCGTGTGATCTTGGGTATCAACAGTAACATTAGAACTAAGTTAACAAATTAGCGGGACAATTTAGCGGACGTTATTGCGAACATTGCAATAAGAAACAATTTTTACTCATTTTTCTATCGTAATTATTTATCAATGATATGTGCTGATATTTTGCAAGGTTCCGATTGTTATATGTAATTCCCGATATTGCAGGCCGTCAAGTTATTACAAACAGATATTTAATGAAAAGAGAAGTTTGGCAGTATTTTGTACTTTATTTCAGGACTGTTCCGTAAAGAGAAAGAGAGAGAGAGAAAGCACAGTGTTTGATTTTAAAAAAATGGAGCTACCTTTTCTGGCCGAGTTCTTCGAATTCCCCATTGAGCTCGGTGCCCCCGGCAGATTGAAGAGCGACATAACGGTGCCCCTGGAGGGATTCGTTCACCTAACACGCGTCGACACGGTGCCCGGAGGAGAACTTTTTTCGCCACCTATCTTCCCCGAGTACTTTGCGAAGATGAGGAGAACGATTCGGTGAGGAAGTAGAGGAAGCGACGGGGAAGAAAACTTTACGACGTGACGCGTGTCGCACACGATAAACCGGCGTCATTCATTTCGCGTTTCTTATTCCACCGCTGCATCCTCTCGGCACTGCCGGGTCTCGCATTGGCCCGTGCAATAAAACGCTTGTTGATAAAAAAACGTATCAACACGGCAAATATAAATGTGCTGAAAATTGGGTCGACCCGACACCGACGCGGCGGCTTTATACAATACTTGAGATTAATTTTTTCTTGAAATATTCATTTTGTGGAATTGAAATTCTCTCTCGACTCTTGCAGGGTCATGATTATTTCAATCCTTGTGGGGCAAACTTTATTTATTCATCGAATTTTATTGGATTTCTCGACGCATGCTCGAAACTGTGACATACCAGATTATCATAACCCAGGTTAAAACAAAATCAAATATATATTGTGTGGTTTTCACGACAGAAAACGAGGTATTCTAACAATTAGTTGCTAATATTACCTTTTCCAACCAGTTTAAATGGGAGTGACGCATACAGTCCACGATTTCGTGACATTAACAGGACACGTTTGTCACGGATTTGTTTTATCTCCACGTTGCATCGCTTTTACATGGTGAAACGTTCTCTAGAACTGTCGTTTCGCAAAAATGTCGATAACGACTGCACAATATATTGCCTCCCAGACAACTGTTACAAAAATTCCGTACTTTCGAAGCGTCGCTACGAAAAATTATTTTTCTTCTCCCGTCGGAAGACGTGCCAGATTCAAATCCTAACAACGAGGATACACCATTTTCTTCGTAACAATAATTTTATGCAGGTTCAATTAAGTGCGTGCTCGACGTTACGAACAATCGAAACGCGACGAATAATGCCGGAATAATTGGATGCCGTCAGCTACCGAATGAAATGGCAGAATGAAAATATTAATTAACGCATTCCATTCCTTCGTTTCGTTGCTTTGACGAATTCCCTCGCGGCGCGTCACGCGTAAATACCCGAAAGAACAGAAGTTTAGCTCTCAATTAGCGAGACATCCTCTAACGAACCGTGCCGGAACCGACGTTCACTCGTTTATGTGGCCCTCCTAAGGATTGAAACATACGTCAGGACGAATTATCACGCTTAAGGAACAACCGAGGGAGGTGAAGGGGACGCGACGGTCGCGTCTCGCTCCTATAATGACACCCTCCCACAGCTGTGGTAGCTTAATTATCACACGACGTTAATTATACCGCGATTAAACCGGCCAATCTACCGACCACGGCCGCAGAATCCCGCGTGGGAATTCGAAATTCAAGCTCACTACGGGACTGGTTCCGAACTTGTTCTTCTTAATCGATCGTACAACTACCCTCCGCAGGGGTCCGTTCTACTTGACCGACAGTTCCCCGTTTACGTCCACACTATTTTCCAAATATACATTCGTGTTCATCGATATTCTGTTGTCGGATCGAGAATCTTTTCGGGAAGAATATTCCCGAGATTATATTCGAGAATCCTAATATACTCAGGAATCCTGAATATTCTAGGGAATAATCCCGATACATTCCAGAACCCGAATACGCTGGAATCCTGATATATTCGGGAATTTTAAAACTTTTCGTGAACTCGTCCCGACTCGACATTTTCGGGTTCTCACAAGCCCCTGCTAAATATTCGGTGTTCTGCGAAACACGAACATCGAGAGGGTTCCTATTATACTGTCGCGAGGTGTACGTGTCGTAATAAGGAAGAATAAGGACGGTGGCAGCGTCGCGCAAGCGAGAAAAATTTCGCTGAAACAGGTCCGGACAGGGCCCGCGATGGCCGATTCGGTGGGAGTAGACGATTCTACGTCAGTTACTCTCGGAGCACCAGTTGCCCAGGGCTGACTTAAACCAATAAATACAGTTCACCGACCGTCTCCATGTTTACGTCGACATACACGATTTAATCGACATTCTGTTCTCGGATCGAAAATCTTTTAGGGAAGAATATTCTCGAGATTATATTCGAGAATCCTAATATACTCAGGAATCCTAAATATTCTAGGGAATAATCCCGATACATTCCAGAACCCGAATACGCTGGAAACCTGATATATTCGAGAATCTTAAAACTTTTCGGGAACTCGTCCCGGCTCGACATTTTCGGGTTCTCACACGCCCCTGCTGAATATTCTGTGTTCTGCGAAACACGGAAATTGTTGTAGACGATTCTACGTCATTTACTCTGGGAATACCAGTTGCCCAGGGCTGACTTAAACCAATAAATACAGTTCACCGACCATCTCCGTGTTTACGTCGACATACACGATTTAATCGAGATTTTTTTTGGGAATATTCTCGAATATTCTAGGGAATAATCCCGACACATTCGAGAATCGGAATATGCTCGGGAATCCCGATATATTCGAGAGTCCTGAAATTTTTCTCGCACACCCCTGCTAAGTGTCACAGGTTCTGCGAAACACGAAAATTGAGAGGGTTCCTATTACACTGTCGCGGGGTGTACATGTTGTAATAAGGAAGCAGAAGGACGGTGGCAGCGTCGCGCGAGCGAGAAAAATTTGGGTAATTCGGCGGGGTCGAAAAGGTGAGTGTGAACGCTCGTTGCCACGAACAAAGAATTCCGCAAGATGTAACCATTCGGAGGCCGGGTGCGTTTCGAGCGGAACGTTTCAGGCTGCGCGCGTACTTGCACACACGTGCACCGTCGCCGAAACCCTCGGTCGTCCATTGGCATTCACCGGGCCACGGCGAATTTCATTTATATGCTAACTCGAAGCGAGGCGCGCGGGCGCGTCCCTGTTTCCATCTTGAGATCCCGTCGAAACGTGTCGGCCGCACCCTGACGCGCTTTCCAACGGACCGCTTACCAGTGTACACGATGTCCCGACCAAGTTCCCAGCAATAATTGATCCAAACCCTGTCCTCCCCCGGACCCCGGCCCGGCACGTCCCATCGCGACGCTCGACAACCAAGTGATCAACGCAAACAGTTGGACGAGACGATCAGGAATATATTTGTCTGCCGTCAACAGCTCTAATCACGATGCATTCGCTTTTCACCGATACACGCCGCGACAATGCTCTACGGCCATGTCCTGATGGATGTCTCAACTTCGAGAACAAAATCTACTACATTCAAACTGGAATAAACAATGAAATGTGTTATCGCCGCACCGTTCGATCTCACTCAACAATTTACTTAAACCGCAATTTCGTAAAATGTAATTCCAGTAACGTTAGCTCAAAAATTTTGTCTTCAACGTTTCGATCCTAATTCGGATCTTCCTCGGGAATTACTTCACCTCTGTGAAATTGACTGTTATTACTACCTTTATATTCGTAAACTACCGACTTAAAATACTTATAAAACACTACCTGCTTGCTTCGACTTTAACTTTATAATTTCCAGACCCCTGGACCAAAAAATATTACAATACAACACAGACAATATTACAAAACACAAAAAATGGTACAATACATCTGGACTCATCTTCAGATGCTTCTACTTTCGGCCATCGTACGATAAAAATATGTTTAAAATTAAAACAGTTGAACATTGTGCTTAATATACAACTTGATGGATGTGGCAACATCGGGAACAGAATCTCCTACATTTACAGTGGATCCAAAAAATATTACAATACAACACAGACAATATTACAAAACACAAAAAATGGTACAATACATCTGGACTCATCTTGAGATTCTTTTACTTTTGGCAATCGTACGATAAAAATACGTTTAAAATTAGAACAGTTAAGTTAGACAAGATTATGCATTTTAGAGGCGTTAGATTTCGCACACAGGTATCGCTTTCCTCGGCATAAATGAGCCACGCGCGCATTAATATATTCACAGCGAGATTTGTCTTCATCCTGGCTCCTCCTTCCGTTTATATTATAAATCACAAGTTTACTCGCGTGGTGGATACTTTTGCTTGAGTTTGCGCCGTATATCTCGGAAATGTCGCTCGACCCACGCATCTCGAGTATCATATTTGCATCGTAGAAACTCCGGTTAGTTCGCGGCGCAACAAACAAACTGCCTGTTGGAACTCCGAAGATAAAGAATTAAATTTATCGCGAGCACATTTTCACGGTTCGCCGACCGAAGATTTTTCGATAAGAGCGACTCCGGAGGAATCGGGTAGCGAAGAGGAAATGATGCAAGTAATGCGGAGGTCGTAGGAAATGAAGGGAGATCCACACGACTTGGTAGCAGGATCGCCATTAATTGAAACACTCTTGCCAATCTATTCGATCGGGGCGGGGAGGAGATTCGGCCCCGGAGAATTTCCATCTCGTGTAATATATCGATATGAATCATTTATGGTGTTGTTAATTGAGTCGATACAATGCGTTGGTCGATACTGGGACCGTGAGGGGCAGCGGCGCAGGCAATGGTACAATCCGACGGCGTTGGCAGAATGTCAATGAACCGACGCTTCTGTCGACGAAATAACGTGTCCGGGGAAATGCACTCGTGTTGGAAGGATCACCGCGTCGCCGTCCATTGTGCGCGGAAAACGATGCCAACGTGTGACCAAAGCCGATTGGCCCGACCCTTCTTTCTTTCGGCCCGGAATCGCAACATTTCCGATGAAATCTCACTCTGCCTCCGATCCCGTTCGCAGGTCCGAGCGACAGGCATTCACTGTCAGATCGGTGATCGATACCAAGTGTCTGCGTTTGACTGCGGACCGTCCGCGCAAGAAAACAAACACGCGAAGTCGAACGAAACATTCGGAAAACCTGTCGAACGCTGCTCGAAACAGATCCGAATATTTCGAACGTTGTTTGCGCTGACGGACGTGGCATGTTACTTTTAATACTGAAGCGAACGGTGATTTCCCATGGAATATTAACTACGGTTGTACCTGATTGTCGACATTTCGAACGCGACTCGTTCGTTAAGCTACTTTCAATGGATTATAGGAGAATCTGCTTTTAGACGTGGCACGGTTTGATTGACAATTTTAATTGTTTTCACTGGACCTACGGGCACGAAGTTTTCTGGAATTGTGGTAAATAGATCACGGATAAATCTGTGGTTGTAAGAAGAAATGTCGCGTGTGACAATTTCAACGAATTCAACCCTTTGCACTCGAATGGCGACTCTGAGGCGCCAGTCAAAATTGCCATATCATTATTTACGACAGTGTGTAAATAATTACATTCTTCTGTATTCTACGAATTGCTGGAAATTCAAATGTCGCATGAGAAAACAGGTTGAATTTTATGCGAATACTGCAAAACAAAATTATATGCAATAAAAATGTTCTAGGTTGAAAGATACGTCTTGATTTCGAAATTAAAATTGCTTCGAGTCCAAAGGGTTAAGTTTATGCATTAATTGAGAGAAAGTCGTGGAAACAAATTCGAAATGCTCAAACAAATAATGCAATTTATCGAATTTATTGAACGGCAATATCTCGAAAGTGAAAGTATGCGACACTTGCGGCGTTCTTCTTTGAAAATGGGTAAGCAAAATTCAAAGCAGCGAACATATTAAAAATATTTGAACACGCCAGCGTATTGGTTTCAGCTTAATCAGATAGTTAAAAGAGGAAGGAAATTTTGATTTCGCTACGGTGCAATCAATGCAAATAGTAATAATTGAACTGCGGTCGCGGTCGCGCGAGATGAGTTTCTTGGATCGATTCTTCAAAGACAAGAGCTCCAGGATCGGTGTGTGGGCACGTGCAAATTACTCCGACGTCCGGGCGTCCTTGACGTTTCAATTTGACCGTGTATTGGTCCCGGCAAACACCGTTGTTCGCGTCGGTGGGTAAAGGAGGATCAACAAGGTGGTGTACGGATTAAACAATGAACCTTTCGCCAATTATAAGTTTAGCAGGAAGGCCGTCCACGGAGTGTGTGAGCGAGAGAAAGAGAGAGAGAAAGAGAGAGAAGAGAGGGGGGGGGGGAGATTTGAGGAGAGGGAAACTTCCCGTGGCCGGACATTAAACGCCAGCCCGGAAAATAATTATTCGGATCGGCCGTTATCTCGCGGCGTTTACACGGTGCCAGAGGCGGCGATAAGATGCGCCGCGCATTCAGTTCCCGCAAGTTCGCCTAGCGTCGGCGTGGCCATTATCGGCATTAACGGGCAAATTCGACGATAGCCCCCGGAGCCGAGTGCAAGTGCAATTAAGGCCGCCGGAGGGAAACCGATTCGTGCCAAGTGCATCCTCCGTCCTTGCTCTCGCCCTTTACCAACCTGCAACTTTTCCCAGCGGGCCGCTCGATCATCGCCACGGAAACCGGACTGTATATTTGAACAGGAAATACGTTTTATGGGAGAACGATAGCTCATGCACTAGAAGTCTCTAGTATAATATACTGGCTCTAAACTTCTCCTCCATGGCTCTCTGCGTTCGCTTTTCCCTCAAATTCCATCCATAGTTTCAAAACATCCCATTTTCAACCGCTATCCTCTTATCTAACAAATCTCGCCTCTACTCGTTACAACATAGTTCGGCCGGATAGTGGATCTCTGGGCCAAGCGAGTCATTTTAAATTGTTTCCTCTAACAGATTGCAATCGCAAAGTTGCTTTTACAAGCCGCGTAGTATTTTTATAAACACATCGAATAACCGTATATTAACTGACGACGAGAACTATTGACAGATCAGGGGCTGCCTGGAAGAGGCCACAATAAAAGAGACTACAAAAAGAAATGTGGGTCTGTGAAAAGGTTACGGGGCTTTCGATGGAAGCTGTAGAGTTCGTGGAAAAACTCGTTTAACCTGCAATACCAGGATTAAACTGAAAAAATTTACACGGACAGTTTGGTGTTATGTACAAGGGTTGGAAAAGGGAGAGGATGGACGAATACGAAATGCAAGCGGCGTGCTCGACGTGGAAAAGATTGAACGGGGAAGCTCTCGGCTTCTTCTTGGAGAAACGCCCTTCGATCACCGGGTCTGCATCGTTCGATTTACGACGCGTTCGGCGAGCGTTCGCGATGCGCCTGTTATCGGCCGAATTCGACGAGAGCTCTCGAGAGCGCTGCGAGTGCAATTGCAATTAAGGTGCATCGATGGAAACCGATTCGTGCCAAACGCTACAGTTGCAACACCGTCCAAGCGGGGGTGCTCTTTTTCTATCGCCGGCTCAGCGAAAAAAAAAGAAGAAGGGCGGTAATTCGATGGACGAGGGCGGAATCTACCATCGCCGTCGGTCTTAAAGTTGCCTCGTTCTTGCGCGCCCGAGCTTCTAATTTTCGTTTACAGCGCGCCAGTTTATTACCGGAATCTTCGTTCGGGGGACATGGACGGGATCCAATCCTGCGTCAGAATTCTCCTCTTGGGCTTGTGCGTTTCTTCCCGTATCTCAGTCGACGGTATAAAGCATGCGCAATAACATAAAAACTTGCAGAAACTGCAGAGACAAACGGTTGCTGCTCCTACAAGGTGTTCCTAGATAAATTTCAATCCGAGGAAGATTGTCTAACTATTGGCGTGCATTTATGGCGTAATTTTTATAGTATCGCGATGTTGTAAATTACATATACATTTTGTTTGATACATTTTTCGTTCTGTATTATCCTACATCGAATCCATTGATATGGAAGATTATAATTTTGAAAGATATTTTGCAGCCAGAGATCTCGTTTGAAACGTCATTGATTAACAATTTAAAGTCTCTGCGACGATTTGCCGCATTACTGTAGAACTCATTGAATTGGACAGAATTAATCCACCGCTAAGTAATTTAGCCACGAATTACGCTAATGCCGGTTATTAATTAAATCCGCCGTTAACACAAAGGAATTATTTACGTAATTATACCAAGTAGATTCTGCTAACTGGACGGCACGATTTCCACGGAACCCGGTTTATACAAGGAAGGTTTCAGCCATTGTGTCAGCGCAGTCCCGTTGCTTTTACGTCGCCATGTAAAAATGCAGTTTACCCTAAAACCTGCAGAATTCTCTGGCTAGTTGGTGAATTATTCAGTGCGAGGGCTAGAAAGCGTGTCGGCCGTGTTACTTACGCGTCCGATTTCTTTTTACTGCGCGCACTATGACGCGGCGTTTACTTCGGCATTCGTGATTCTCCTTTACGATTCTTCCGGCGGACTTATTGACGCGTTCATGGCGACCCGTTAAAATTTAATAAACAGGTTCGAAACTCGCCGCGCAGCTAAACAACCGGTTCTAACGGGAATTGAATTTGTGGCCGAATAACCTGCCGGTTGCATATCGTACACCCCCGTCAACCCCCCCTCCCCATTTTTAGAGATAATGCGATTTATCAGCGTTTTGCGCACTGCAGCGAAAATTCCAGACGAATGTGATTGGAAGACGCGGCCGATCGTACGCGGCCACCGGGAATATTTCAGCTTCATTTCGCCAGCCGGTTATACCAATCAGGACACCGCTTGCTTCGCTGCTTCGTCCCCCCGATAAAAATTTATACTCATCTTAAACAAACTGGAATTTTAACCCTTTCGCCTCGGAGCTATTTTAACTGGAGAATTAAACATTCCTTCCGATCTAGAATATTTCCATCTTGTATGACTTTTTAAATTTGGTGGATATGAAATTGAATTTGAAATTAAATGTTTAGTAATTGATTAGATACCGACAGATCTAATAATGCAAACAATATTTTAAATAATGGTACAGCAATTATTAATGTCGCCTCGGAGGCGTCGCTCGAGTGCTAAGGGTTAAATGTGCCCCATTTTTGACGGATTTTAGCGTTAAAGTATTTGGATGCTAAAGCTGAAAAAGCGACACGGAGCGGCCCATGTTCTCGCTGTGATTACTGCCTGATAACACGCTGAAAAATATTTCGAACCACCCTTGCATTTGACGCGCAATCCCGCGACTTGCGGAGTACCGTCTTCCGACGTTCCGGGATATTTTGTACCACAATTTACTGTGCGATTATAAATGTATGGAATGTAAATGGAGAGACGTTCGCGGCGGTCCGTTTAAAATTCCTGCTTTTCCCCCTTATTTCGGGCTGTTATGACTGCCATCCCTTCTCCCCGTGGTGCCCGTGTTCAGCCCGGGCACTCGGGATGCTTCTTTTTGGCAGAACCGCGCCACGCTATAAGCGCTTTAATAACGGGCGTCGGAAGCGCGTTTATACGGGCCTGAAGGGAGGCAGTCAGTTTCGCGCCTGTAACCAGTAATTTGCATAAAATACGTCGGTATTTATTGCCACCACGGCGGAACGAAACTCAACCCTCCTCCCCGCCCTCGGTAATTTCTTCCTTCTAATGCTACAACGAAATTATGAGATTGGAATCAACCCCTGTATACGATCTTCGTCCCATCCCTCGAATCCGTAAGTGTAAAATATTCGGCCGTTCGGAAAGCAACTTCGTTTTTCGTGTAGAGATTTGTTATTGCTTAACCTTATTTTCGATCGAACAATCGCGGTACGTCTTGACGGCTGACATTTCGGACGTCATTTTTCGCCTTGCATTGCTTTCTAACGTTTCAAGCATTTTTTTGTCACCATTTGCTGTTTCAAGAAAAATTTTTGTGATATTTAAAGAGTGGATGTACCATCGGATAGTTATTTTAGATTTTTCCTGAAAAATCGCAAAAGATTACAGAACAAAATGTCATAGAACATTCTAAATGGTTAAAAATTGCCTTTCGTTTCCCTTGCGAAGACGAAATGACTTTGCGAACGACCTAATAGACGGATCGTGAACTGGTGAAAATAAACGAATAAGATTTGAATGCTTCGTCGAGGAGCGTCTCGGCAACATGATCGAAAATTACAGAACAATCGCGTTCAACAACCAAGTTGCCTATCTCTCTCTAGACAATTCTGCGCAGAGCTTAAAATTAATGTACACCGGCGCTTCCCACGCAAATCCCACAAACTGATTATACAAATCGTCGAAACCCTGCACCAAACTATTTACAATGCTCTCGCAGTTCTGTAATTCATACCATTTCTATCTCGAACGGTAATTCCTTGCCCTCGATGCTCGGCGAAACTGGCGGGGCCGAGATCAAGCCGGTTTACAGTTTCGCCTGGCGGAGAACGGGGGGTGGAATCATGGGATCGTAGGGCCGGGAAATTCGCGAAAATCGGGAACAACGAAGGCGAGTCGCGTACGACCGTTTCCCTTTATCGGGGAAGCGGAAAACGGTCCGGTTAGTTTTATAAGACGGAAAAAGGAGCAACGTTCGGAGACAGAAATTTCCGTGAATGGCGAGCGTCCCCGGGTCTCGAAAAATCCGCAATATCCGGTATATCCCGGCGACCCACGGCCGGTGTAAGCATTTTAATAACAACCGACCACCCTCCGCTCCTCCCGGCGAGCCTGGCTTCCAACCCGGTTGGCGTGGTCCGTGTGTTTGTGAGGCTCTCGCAGCGATGCCCAGCGATTTGCATGAAATTGAAAGCCTCTTGGCGGCGCGGCGCGATCGGCGTCGGCGGCCTCTCGTTAGAATGGAAATCGCGGATTGAAATTTTCAGCAAGCGAGCGAGAGAGTTTTCCCTCGGCGCGGCGCGGCGTGCGTGAACATGAACACGACGGAAGGCTACGGTGGCCTTTAACTATGGGACACATCAATTTTGTTTAACGATTTTTCTCGCCTCACCTCCCCAAAGCGTGACACTGAAACGGCCAGGAACAATCCATATTGCGTAAATACAAATAAATTATTATTGACCAGTCTTACAGAAAAAAGAACAGACTAATACCGTAGGATGCGGGCGTAGAAATGAGAGTTCAAACCTGATCGATACCGGAAAACATCTGATCGAGGTTCTGGAACTCTCCTGCGCGCAAACGTGTGTGTATGCGTGAGCGCCGCGGTATATAAAAAACAAACGTAAACGACTAATTTTGCGTTTTTCAGGCGATATTCGCACTGTTCGACAGAATTTAACGGAGCCGCGAGAAGAAATGCAGGAACAACTGAAAATGCAGCACTGTCCGGCCAGCATTTCTTCTCGCGGCTCCGCTAAATTCTGTCGAATAATGCGAATATCGTTCAAAATGATGATTTCAGCGCACGAGTCGATCAATTGTTACTCGCTATGCAAATTTGCAAACAAAAACTATAACATTATTTCAACGTTTCGGTCTCTTTTTAGACCATTATTATTATTACGTATACATATATAATATACATATTATTGATACGTATTTGCGTCTGTAAAAATAAAACACTGTAAGGAAGAATAGAAGTATATTCTTGGAAAGAAGTATAAAGGAATTATTTACAGAAAGAAGTATATTCTTGGAAAGATTGATACCAATAGAAATCACTTTGAACACCTTCTGTATGTACAAGTTTTTTTCGCTCTTTTGATCATAAATGACCTTTGCCGACCTTCAAAGACCTCCATGTTGCACCTCGTTGTATTCGTCTCAACAGCCGCTATTAGAAAACAGGTAACAAAACGTTGCATTCTATTTAAAAAAACAAAGGTGACCTTCGTATCTCTAAAGCGACTCCACCTAGCAACAAAAGATTAACGCCGCAATACGGTCCCTGTTGTCCGATGCAATTTTTATTTCGAAAACTTTTATACTGCTATCGTACTTTCGGAGTTATTGCGGGTGGCAATAGTTAGTGCCTCACCCTGTATACCCGAATAGCGTTTCAACTTGGAGCGTGACGGATCAGACTGATTCACGAGGCGCGCCTTCAGATGTTTTATCTTTAAACAATGATCGTTACACGCTTCGTTTCGAAAATCGAGGAAGTCTTTGAAATTTGGCAGAAATAATTTTCTCGCCGAGCGTTACGATCCAGGTGGTTGAAAAATAAAGTTGAAAAAGAAAGGCCACCGTGCAGGAGGCGCGCGACGAACGAGCCAGTTCGAGGACGGGATCGATATATGCGACGCGTATTCTTGGCCTGACCACGTACACCGAAGAATATCGGATTTTCAGCTGCTGTCTTGCGAAGTTTGTTGAATTTCCCCGTGAATTCTTCAGCGGCGCAAGCGCCCAACCCCCTTGGATCTCGTTACGTTTGCCCGCGCGATCTTCCGCTCGTGTGAAATTTCAAGATCCCACTTCTTCTGCTCCCGTGGCTCACTGCCACGATAGCGATTCCAGCAACGATAGGATCTTGAATGCACGATGCGTCGAATCGAGCAGTCCTCCCAGCCTGAGGACCCTCCGCTGCGAAAGATGCGCCGGCTCAAAGAAAATGCAGGAAGTTTCGCGAGTGGCTCGTAAAGTCGTTTTAACAGGAAAAATTAAATAGACAGGAGTTGCGCAGTTACCAGGGGAACGTAATGAACTTTGAGCATCGTTAAATTTCTGAAGTTACCTCCCAGGAACCGGGTAACGCTGTTTCGAAAGGTGGTGGAGATTGAGCCGCTCTTTTAATAGCATATTCCTTTCTATATGTGTTAAGGGGTTATGTTTAGTTAGAAAGTTCGGAAACTGCTAATGTTTGACATTTTCTGCGGGCTCGTCTACCCGGGAATATTTCTCGTCGGCTCCCGGTTAATCCGGTTAAAATCTCCGGTAACTGGATGGAACATGAAACTTCGGATCGTAACTTCAGAATCAGCGTCTTAAAAATTACTGCACGGTGCTGGTTCAAATTTCATGGGATTATCGCGGTAATAAAAATCAAGCCACTTCTCCGACGAACAAATGATGTTTTCACACTCAGCTTTCCATTAGTGGCAATCAACGGTGATTTTATGTTCCGCATCGAATAGCCATCATTTTCTCGCGAATCGATTTTTAATACTTTCTCGACAGGCTCTCGCGACTAGATAACGTAATAGAAACACTTTACGGTTCAAATTTCAAAATCCAATTTCGGACTGCAATTAGAGGGTATTTTATTAAATAGACTAGAATATTCGCGCGTTAATAATATAAATTCTTATAACAGAATTCTTCACAACCAACGCTGCAACACAAATCCATTAGCAGAATTTGCATCTCATTATTACGAAGAGTTTGGAGTACGTATACTCGATTATCGATTACCCTACGATATTGTTAGACGATATTATTAGATTATTAAACTAAAAAGTATCAACGCGTTACTTTTGTCCTGCTAACGGCATTAAAAGAAGAAACAAATGTTTATGTCCTACCGGTACTCTGTGATCGACGAAGAAAATTTTTATGCAGACTCGCAGACTAGATATTATACATTTTTATTTGCTCTTAATTTAAACAAACGTATTCCGAACGTGCCAGCACGTAGTCCATTATTCGATGCGAGTTTGTATTCCGAAATAATGATTTTATTCGGAAAATCGAGTAAATTCTTAACGCCAGCGGATTGTAACAGCAGAGGCATTCGTTATTGATTCTTACGCTCGTCGTACTCGGCCGTTTAGTTTTTCGTTTTGCGCGCTGGCTGCACGGAACCGGAGAGATTAAATCTCGTTGGGGAAATAAAAAAGGAAAAACGTGGCACGGAGTGCATAGACGCTGAGCTCGTTTTGAGGAGCACGTATCGGGAGTCGAAGTGTATGCACCCGGTGGACCGTGACGTCGTATTTATCTCCGTAGGTGCGGAATCAATATACATGCATTTCGACTTCGCAACACTGCGACGCCTAGCTGTGACGTATGAATCGAACGCAACAAAAGCCGGAGGAGAAAATCTGCGGTGGCGTCGCTGCTGGCGGCCGCGAACCGCACTGCACCGCACTGCACCGTGGTCATAATGTTACAATGCTTCGCATAGAAAATCAGGAAAGAGCGGCAGGTTGCATTTCACATGGGCATATCGCGATACAGTTGCACGCGGATTAAACTCGCGCTCGGCACGCTACGGAAACAAAGTTACAATATGCGAGCTATACGCTGGCTATAGGAAAACCTACACGATGCGCACGACTGTACGCTGCATAGTGTACAGCATCCAGTTTTACGTCCACACATTTTCAGATGGTATGCGTAACACACATTCGTGAATATGTACTGTAGAACGCAAACACGTGTACGTCGAGCACTGAACTGTCGAACAAGTGTTGCGTCTCGAAACATACTGTGCGCGCATGTGATACAATCGCATCGCATCCCCGAGTACGAACACCAGAAATAACGAAGAATTTTTAGATTTATATTTGCCGTCTTAGTCTATTTTCTTATTCAATTTTTAATCGTAGAAAAAGTGATGTATGCGCAACTTTAAGAAATGGTAAGTGAGGTTTACGAAAGTTCGATATCAACCTCGCGAAGATGCAAAGATTTTAATTAATTTTTTTCATCACAATCGAAAATAGTTGTGTAGTCAAATCGAAAAATAGTTTACTCAGAATTATCTGGAACTGCCTAAAATAATTAGGAGGATGATACGAAATGTAGTTACATTCGTTCACTAGACTAAATTTCAACTAATTCTCGCAAAACGCGACGGCTGAATGTACGCGTTTAAAAATGATTTCGAATCGTATGAAAAGTCACGCTTCAAGAGAATTTTCACGCCTAGGGGAATGAATGAGATTCATTCGCTTCGGGGATGTAGCAAATTATGCTGGTGTGCGTAGTATTGGATCCCATTCGTTACCATACAGTGTTAGTATTCATTTCTTTACTCAGTTAACTCCTACTCTGGAACTTGATAACGTTAAAAACGGTCCATAGACATAAAATGAGGTCGATATTAAAAAGTCGAGCTGAAATTTATTTGTGATAATTATTAGATTGTTAATATTTGCAAGTCACGCGTTTCAATCGATAACGAATCATTCTTACATCTTTTAAATTTTCAGAATTATTACCATTTTCAATATATCCCTGGTAGCACAAAATATTGTATACACATTCATATGATATTAAAAAGAGATTCAATCTCTTTTTAATATTCAAATATACATACAATATTTATTTTACATTAAGGAACAAATATTTTTTTTAAAAATGCAGGATATACTTTATTTCACGTTACGAGAATAAAATGAATCTAAATTTCTAAATATAAAATGAATCTTTATTTAATATTAGAAAGATAATATTTTTTCCTAATATACAGATAATATTTATTTCATATTATAAATATTTTTTCTATTTCTTAGAAATAGAACATTTTTTTTAAATATGCAGGAAATATTTTATGTTTATCATGGACGAAATATTTGTTCCAGAATATATGCTGGAATACATACGCATACCCAACCTCATACAGTACCGAACAAAATGATAGGACATTTGATGTATTTGTATATTTCATATAACACGATAGGATATATGTACATGTTACACACCCTGTATATTAGATATGTCCTTCTAAGTATCCATATAGAATTGCAAGTTTGAATCTTGTACACGAAAGAAATTAGAGAAAATAATGTAGACGCGTATTGATTTTAGTCGAACAAAATGTTAGAACATTATTAAAAAATACAATTGTTTTATGCTACTAGGGTAGATTCAGATAAAAGGGTTATAAAAATTCCTTTTCCACGTTATCCAGTAAACTGATATTTCGTCCGATATAGAAAAGGATATTGTGTCAAACATTTCAATCCGTCATGCCTCATTATTACTACAATTCCATTGATCTGTCGATATTAATTTTCTATTAGGGATCAGTTACATTTCCGGGTCATCGTACGATCATACTTCATGCGCGCTACATTCCCGTATCGATCATACTCGTAAAAGCTGTCGATGCGCTGAGATACGCCGTATATAAATTTACCTTCGCGTTCCATAAAACTGGAACCGATACAACAGAATGGGAACGCAGTCGAGAAGAATGTCGGCCAGATTTGATATAGGAGCATTAAGGGGTACTTTATTCGAAAAAGTTGAAAAAATCGCTGTCTCTTCCTATTTTATTACCAAATAGGACATCAAAAATACGTTCCGGAATGCGAATTCGCGAATCTCTTAAATTGATTACGTTATTGTTGAAATTGGAATGGCGTGCTCTACAAGTACGGATAACTATGGGCCATTTTAATCGTGTTTGTTAAAAACTGGTGGATACTTTCAATGTATCCGTTGCTCCAGTTAAAATCACAGGTTTCTTTTTTAGTAAATTTTATTTAAAAATATTTTTTCTAGAGAACTTCCGTATTGACACTGTTACTCCCGAAGTAGACTACGGACGTTCATGCAATTTTTAATTTTTCTAGATCTCAAAAATAAATAAAAATCGTTTTAAATACGGTGCAATTTTATATTCTAGCATTTTGTGAAAACTTTCGAAGCATATCGTTCTCCTACAATCGTCATAACTTCGTCATTTCAATCAATTCCGGGATAAAAGTTTGGGAAGTCATTTTCATGGTTTTACACTTCTAAGAAATACAATAAAAAAATGTATTCTTGTCCCCTCTTAAATCAGCACGTGCGCAGACGATCTTCGTGTCCGGGCGAATTAGTTCACGGTTTTCGAGGAGAGTGTAATTGAAAAAATGATTTCGCGGCGGGGTTCAATTTGAGGGAGAATAAAGCGGACGGGCATAGACGTCCTCGGCAGAGGAATCATGCAATTACAGAAATGGCAGGTAATCGATAAGCGGCGATAAAAGTTCGGTCCATGGGCGCTCGTGAAAGTTTTATCGGCGGGGAACGCGGTCGAACGCGGCGCGACTGCGGTGTAAATGCAGCCATGGTGCACGCGGTCTATCGATGCATTTGTTGCATTATTTAAGCGTTCGACATTACCGTCGCGCTGGCTCGACTCGCTCGCGGCAGTCTAGCTACCCGCGAACATACAAGAACAATGTGTCGTTTACCTTCGACTACACTTTGCCCGGCTCGCGTTTGCGTTGTTTCCGGTCCCCTTCCTCCACTCACGTGTCCTTTGGCCACCCATGCTGGCCCAGGCCACTTCCGGGATTAATTTGGAAAACGCGTGTTTACGTTAACAAAGTTTCATGCGCCTTCCTCTCAATTCGTGAACTACTTCTGCGCCCGACTATTTACAGACCTCTACCACTGCCGCCGTCTTTCCGAGGGATCGTTACAGAGCATTAAATAGAAACACAGCAATCCCTTTGATAAACCGAAATGCTCTGCCGGTAAATCTTCCGTCGCCGATCACGTCGGTCTATCTCACTCTCTCTCTTTCTCTGGCTTTGCCGGGGATTTCGATTTCTTTTACGAAAGAAAACAAGCCCGAGATCAAAAGGATGCTGTAATAATACACGCGATTCCCGGCGAGATAGGTTTCACCGACCGGCTTTGATCTCTTTAGAGGATTAATATTGTTGAACTGACGCGAATGAACAGAAGAGCCGCGGATTTCGCTGATAATTGGAACGGGATCTTCTGGCGAATTCTCGATTTCATGGGTCGTTTTGGGTCTAATGCATGCACGATTGCAATATTTATTTAAATATTTACATTTCGGGCTTTTTCCATCGGAAAATTATTAATTAGTTCGTTAAAATCAACACAATTGGTTATATCACTTTCAATAGATAATACGAATAAATTTTATCCTGCCTCAAAGTATTTCTTAAATAGTTCTCAATTCTTTTAAGGACATTGAAAGAACATTCTGCCGATGCATTGGAAGCTGGAATTGTTAGAAATATTGTTAAAATTGCCTCAACATTTGGAAATGTTGAAGTAAGTCCTCTTTGTATGGTTTTACACGTTTCTAATGGGGAATTTAAATGTTAATTTCTTGTCAATTCCAAGAAGCGGACTAGTTCTTCTAAACTTTCTTATCAATGTCACTTGAATATGTTTCCATTAAGTTTTTAAGACATTCGTCATATTCGTTTGAGAAGTTTCTTTCGAGTTAACAACAAAATAATTTAAAATATTTTGGTAACGAGAGAAATTATTCGGTCGATCGTAAGATCCTTTGCAGCGAAAGAAATATTGAAATATCAATTTGTAGATTGTGTTCCTTTGTTCGAGTATTGCGAATTCGACGATCTTCTTACACATAAAATTATATTTTTCATCTTACAATTATTGAAATTATGAAGTAGCTTACATGAAAATTGATGCGATTTTCTTTTATTATAATCAAAACTGCACAAAATCTATATAAATAAAGAGCCTTGCCATTTTTGTAAGCTAAAACATTTTAATATTATTAAATGGCATTTGAGTGGTGCTTGCTGAAAAATTCAGTTGGATATCGTAAACCAGTAATTTTTACATTCAAAGTGATTTTTACCCAGACTGAAATAACCGAAGACCTGTTGACAGTATCCGCGCGACAAAATTAAAAGGAAACCAGGACCGGAATGTGAATTTGTGGGGAGATTGAGCTCGAGCGATAACGCGACGATCACGATGGCAGAATTATTCGCTGGTATCAATTGTAAATTTTTTGGAGGGCGTTCGAGTTTATTTTGTCCGCGTGCTCGCGCGCTCCTTTTTTATTCAGACCGGGTCGTCGTCGACGCGCGACCGTCAACGATAATGTCACAGGACGAAATTTTCAGGGGTCTACCGGCAGAGAAATAACGAAATCGTGGAGAAAGGAGGCGCGTTGCAGGTAACGGCATAAAGGGATTATAGGTACGCGAGAACGCCTGGCAGCCTATCATAAATTTCAACGCCGTATAACGTCGGGGACGACGGGACGTGACGAGCTTGAAGATACAGTGACGAGCAGCCGTGATGCATGCGACGTAATGCGTCGACCATCGATTCGGTTTTATTTCAAGGTCGGCATGGCGCCGGATGTTCGACTGCGAACGGGAGAGAAAGAGAATGGCGGAGAGAGTTCAATTGCGGGTTAATGAATTCCTATCGTCGCCCTGGTCTTTTTCGGTTGGCTTTCTCACCTTTGAACCACTCGATTTTACGTTTTGTTAGGCGAAACATGTACATACTTTTGTGCCGTCCAGTTTACACAGTATCGGAGAATATATTTTAATAATAATTATGCGAGTTTCGTAGTTTCGTAGTTTCTCTAATGCTTTTGTCGATAAATTAAAAAATTATTTTTACGTGTACGATATGTACACTCCCGCTCAAAATGATGTGTTAATAATAAATTCATTGGATATCACAGCAATAATTATTATTATTGTCTTGAGAACACAGCAAACCACGCTAATGGAAACTTTTATTTATTCAAGAGATTGTATTAATTAAATTGTACAATTTGGTACTATTAAAATAAACTATACTTGCAACAAAGTGTTCTTATATTTTTGAGCGCGAGTGTACCTCGCATTACTTGCTGTCACCATTTATTTCTCTTCGCGAGACATGCTAGACCGTGTATAGACTAGTTAATTGTTAAGCTGTAAGAATAATCAGACTAATAAGAATTATAATTGTTTGTATTACGTAATTAGAGATGACGTTGAAATAATTTTATCTCAGCTATTACACTGTCGATATTATATAACGTTTTGCTGATTATTATTAGCTTAAAACCAGAATGAAATAGCAGCTCATTATCCCCATTGAATGTTTTTGTTAAGTGAAAAATAGTGCTCGTACGTTTGTACGTATTCGCGTTATTAATTAAGAGTTAATCATTGGAAACCAGAATGAAACGATACCATCTCATTATCCCCACCGAATGTTTGTGTTTGACGTCGAATGGTGCTCGTACGTTTGCGCGTAAACGAATTTTTAACTAAAGGTTAATCAATGAATACCGGAATGAAATAGCATCTCATTATCTCAATGAATGTTTTTGTTAGGTGACAAATGGTGCTCGTACGTTCGCGCGAATTCGTATTTTTAGAAGTTGGTCAATGAAAACCGGAATTAAGTACTATCTCATTATCCCAACGAATAATTTTGTTAGGTAACAAATAGCGCTCGCACGGTCGTGCGAATATATATTTTAAGAGCTAATGAAAACTGCAATTAAAAAGCGTCTCGTTATCTCAATGAATGTTTTTATTAGGTAACGGAGAGTCCGTTACGTTTCATTGAAACGTTCGTTTCATAGAATTTCAATTACTAAGAGTTACGAAGAAGAAATCTGCAATGTAGCAATGGCCAGTACGTATAAAGTTGATGAGAAATTCATACCCAGACAAAAAAATTCAATTTTGTACAGCTTGTATTTATTGGCTTCGCAGTGATGCTGAACGGAGGAAGCAAACACTGAAACGGTGCGAACAGAAAATAAACGATGGTGTTGTTTCGAGTGCAACAATGAATATCGATGAGTGCAGAGAACGTAATTGTAAGCATTTTTACGCGTGTAGGAGTTATATTCCCTTTTTCGCCATATTTTTACACGTAGAATCACTACCGTAGAATCACTGCCGTTTATACCGTTTAAAGTATCTGGTAAACGTTACCTTATAAAAATGGCAACACTAAGTTTATCGAGATTGTCCGGAATTTTCAATGTAAAAGATGCTTGTACGAAGAAATTTATTGCATCGTTTTCCATGAATGAATTTTTATAATTTCGATAATGGTAAAACATGAAATCGGTCATTTAAACGTGGTAGGTTTAAAAACATCGTGCAGAAACCCTATACACATTTTGGTGATCATAGAGTGCACCGAACGGGCCAATTACACAATGAATATTGCAGCCTGTCTCCTGCAAAGGCTCGCCTAATGTTGCCATATAAAAATGGCAACGCTAAGTTTATTCAGATTGTCCGGAATTTTCAATGTAAAAGATGCTTGTACGAAGAAATTTATTGCATCGTTTTCCATGAATGAGTTTTTACAATTTCGATAATGGTAAAACATAAAATCGCTCATCCAACCGTGGCAGGTTTAGCGTTAAATTGGTAGAATATTTTCCTGTTAATTCATAAGATCCGCAGTCTGCTTATTATTTTGTCAAGCACCGTATAATAACATCGCGCAGAGACCCTATACACATCTTGGCGATCATAGAGTGCACCGAATGGGCCAATTACACAATGAATATTGCAGCCCGTCTCCTGCAAAGGCTCTCCTAATACCGCTATTAGCATGCGAAGCGTGTAGTGGAAATTCAGATAACAGCGTCGCCGACAAATATCGGTCCCCTCTTAGCGAGGATCCGCAAGCAGGAGTGCGCTGTCCCCCGATGGCAAACACTAAAACTGTTAACCCGTCGGTTTCGACGACCACGACCGTCGAGCGAGTACGTCGTTGCAGGCGGCCTGTCGCCGAGGCAGTTTTCGCGGGTCCTTTTCCATCTTGTTCCCCGAAACGAGCCTGTCGGAACCATGGGAGCGTCAGACGGTGTGGCACGGACCCTCTTCGGTGGTCCTGACGGAGTTTGTGGTTCGCGAGGGGTAGCAACGAAGGAAACTGGAGGCGTATGCTGGTTCGGGTCTGAGAGAATGAGTTGCAGGGGATAGAGAGGAGGGCTCGAAGAGCAGCAGCCTCCGAAGAAAAGCTGCCCTAACAAAGGCGCCTTATTTCACGCCCAATGTATCCCGCCTCAGACACGATCGTTAAGATACCTATCCTAGCGAGGTGCTAGTTCCGCCACCCTTGTCCGACACCCTCCTCGCCCACCCCTACAGTTTTTCCTCCCACTCGAAGCCCTCGAAAATGGTTCCTGGGCTCCTGGGGGTGTGTTCGCAGGTGACTTACCGCGGCTCGCGCCGTGAATCGCTCGGGAAGGCCCTTTTATCCTGCTCCCTTTATGTTTTTATTAACTAGGAAAGATACGAGGCACTTACGGAAGCACGGGCATCAAATATGGATAATATCGGATCCCTCGGAGGCTCTTAATATCCCGGGGATGCATTGTCGACGCCGATGCCACAGGACAAAGGGTCAAAGAGGGGTGCTCCTGCTGCCGATGGAGGGAGAAAGAACGATAGAGGAAATTTACAACGATCCTGTCTCTCTCTCCCTCTGTATTTTACCAGCGGCTGGGCCGATATTATACAAGATGACCCGCAATTCGCACCCAGCCTCGAATGGGGCT
Organism: Lasioglossum figueresi; assembly: GCA_028455805.1. Taxonomy (NCBI): domain Eukaryota; kingdom Metazoa; phylum Arthropoda; class Insecta; order Hymenoptera; family Halictidae; genus Lasioglossum; species Lasioglossum figueresi. The sequence continues at coordinate 9,284,087 of CM052195.1, read as the reverse complement.
GCTGTCCTCGTTTCTTATGGGTTTACACTTCCTGAATGGGTCGAGGCCCCGAGTGAGAGACCTTATCGGGACACAGGGACATGCCCGTTACCGGGGCGCCGCCTTTGTGAGCAACGGCGCTCGATTATGCGCGTGTTTCGACGCCACAGACCAGCGCCGGTGCGTCTGTCGTTGAAAAGAGCTCTCGTCCTGGCCCCCGGTATCACGGGCCGTACACGCCGCTGCACAATAACGACCCGATAATAAAAATGAAAAGCCGCTCTCTCGCGACGCCGGGATATCCCCGTTCGCACGCTGTACAACTGTTATCTTGTCGAGAAGCGCGACACCGGCGACGGATAAACGCGGCAAGATCTTTTGAAGCTTGATACGTCACCGGTGATCATCCCCGCGGTAGCGAGAAATAAAAGGGCACGAACGCCGCGTATCGCGTGTTACGTCATAAAACTCGGTTTGACAAAAAAAAATATAACTCTTTTCCAGCGAACATTCGTGTACGCTCGATGCTTTAGATTTTTTTTCGAGAGATTCTCTTTGACGACTCGCGTAATGGGAATGGAACCACCGAGTGGATGCAGTTCCTTGATGTTTCATTGAGGCGATTGTATACGAAGGCAGCAGTGCTTGGTGATACTTGGCGAAATAAATATGTCAGCTGCAGTAGGCGTGCGTGTAACGTGATCGAAAAACTGTTTAAAGAGACGGAACACTTAAATATCTCTCTCGTTAAGGCGGTAGACTCGTTTCCGGCACTGCAACGGCGCGGGATTCGCTTGCTCATTTCTCGATAATACAAAAATGGGGGGTTTCAGTAGTCAGAAACGTTAGATAAAAAATCTCAAAAGTCCTATTTTTTCGTTTACGAGGCGTAATTTGCATGTACAATTTAAAATGATGTTTTCAGCGCAAGAATCGATCATATGTTACTCGCTATGCAAATTTGCAAACAAAAACTATAACATTGTTTCAACGTTTCGGTCTCTTTTTAGAAAATTATCAAGAAAATATTGATATGTATTTGCGTCTGTAAAAATAAAACACTGTAAATTACGTGAAACAAATTAAACACCAAAAGAAATAAGAAGCAACCATACTTGCTAAGTGGAAAGAACACTTTTAACAGTCGGTATTGTAAACATGTGCTGGCTCAAAAGTCTAAAAAGAGACCGAAACGTTGAAATAATGTTATAGTTTTTGTTTGCAAATTTGCATCGCGGGTAACATATGATCGATTCTTGCGCTGAAAACATCATTTTAAATTGTATTTACAAGTTGTTCGATCGATGTCAAGTAAACAGTTGTAATTCGCATTATTCGGAAGCATAAAACTGCGCTATTTTCATAGCTACAAGCTTCCGAACAATGCAAATTACTTCTCGTAAACGAAAAAATATGACTTTTGAAGGCGACAGCGCCTTAGAACGATCTTTCATATAGCGTTTCTGATTACTGAAAAACCCCATTTTTGTATTATCAAGAAATGAGAACGCGAATCCCGCACACTTGCAATCCTGAAAAAGGGGTCTACTCTCTCAACGATTTTATAGAAAAAGTATTTTCTTTAACGGAATGACATTTTCGTCGCATATACTTTTAGAGCATAACAAAACGAGATCATCGACCTGTATAACCATACGGTATCAACAAATCATTCGCGCGAGCTCTTCGGCGAAAGTCTCGCAGGTCGAAGCCGATTTCACGCGTCCACGACGCCCAGGAGTAGTCTGAAAGTCGCGATTGCAGAAGTTACCCTGAAAACTTTGTCACCGTGTCCGATACCGCGGAAGCTGGCGTGGTCTTCGGGTAAAAATGTGTCGGTGGTGGCGAGTGGCAGTTGCCTGCAATTTCGAGGTTCGACCACTTTGTCAGCGGCGCGAGAAGAAGGAACGCCAGATGATCCCAGATCGAGAGGAGAGAGAACACGGATAGGAGGAGATGGGTTGAGCAGGGAATGCCTTGATATTTCGTCCCTCCACCCTCTCTAGGATATTAGACGATAAGCCTGTGCGGAAGATGGGGGTAAAGGTCGATGGGAGGCTCGTCCTGAAACTAGGGGAGCAACGATCGCGTGGCTCGGAGATTGAACTCAATCTAAACTTGCGACAAACTTCGGCCGATACTTCGCGCTATCTCTCATACTTCTGCCGAATCTCTGATCGTGATCCTTAACCTTGTTCCGCTTTGACGGGCCACTGGTGTCGGATAGGCTGGTTAGGCAGCGAATTACGTAGAACCGCGCGACAGTAGACGATCGATCGATCGATCGGTGAACGTCGAGGCGGATGTTTCAATCGTTAAAAGCTGGACAAGATCCATGTCTCTATTGATTATATTAACCAGTTAACTGCGATCGACGCGTATACGCGTCAATCAAAATCTCTATTGCGGTGCAATAACAATAATCTTTTGAAGAACGAATTGTTAATTTTTTATCAAATAAAAATGCAATCCTTCCTCGTTTTTCGTAAAATTTATAGCAGGACACATCGCCCTGCGTTCGACGTGTATACTCGTCATTGGTTGATTTTAATTCCAGTTAAGAGGTTAATTGGCTGAGTAAAATATAAAACAGTAAAAGATTAGAAAAATTGCGTACTATCGTACTGTCGTTTTACTGCAATAAAGTCACCAAGGGATGAAATCAATTTTAACTTACATTTTCATTTTTGACTTGACTGTTATTTGTTCGACAAACCAGATGTATGAATATCGTATTTTGTCGTTTTTACTGCAATAAATTCGCTAACGGATGAAATCAATTTTAACTTGCATTTTCATTTTGTACTTGACTATTATTTGTTCGACAAACCAGATATACGAATATCGTATTTTGTCGTTTCTACTGCGATAAAGTCATTAAAGGATGAAATCAAATTTCATTTACTCCTGCTCGCTACAATCAATGCAGAACATTTCTGTTTTGACGACCAACCGGCACGTTTTAAACATGTGGGATTCCAGGGGTCTGGAAATTATAAAGTTAAAGTCGAAGCAAGCAGGTAGTGTTTTATAAGCATTCTAAGTCGTTTACTAAGTAGTTTACGAATATAAAGGTTGCAATCACAGTTAATTTTCACAGAGGTGAAGTAATTCCCGAGGAAGATCCGAAATAGGATCGGAACGTTGAAGAAGAATGTTTGAGGTTACGTTACCAGAATTACATTTTACGAAATTGCTGGTTGAGTAAATTGTTGAGTGAGATCGAACGGTGCGCCGAAAACACATTTTATTGTTTATTAATTTTTGTTTCGAGCTTGACACGTCTCTGCGTGCTTTCCAGTCTATCTCAAAGAAGTATTAGCTTAATTCCTCTCATCTTGTAGAAACGGCCCAGCGAGCGGCGCCTGTAAGGAATAGCTCAAAGGATCACAAAAAAGAAGCTGATTCGACTTCGCAGAAACGTCTTCGCCGGACGAGGAACAAAGAAGAAAAAAATGGTAGAGTCGGCTCGGCGGATGGCGGGGAAAGATCTGAAACGATCGGAGCACGAGATGAAAGGCGCAATGGTATCAATTAACGGTCTCTTGCCTTTGGCATCCGGCGTGGGTCTTTAACGAGCCGGGCCGGTTCTGCCCGTTTTTCCCTCGTTTCCTTTCGGGAGAGAAAGAAACAGCGATGCCGATAAATTCCAGCGAGTCATGGAGGACATCCGTTCACGCGGAAACCGAAGGAAATCGCATTCCGCGGCTGACGAGCCGTAGAAACGCGGAAATATCCGACCGAACGGAAGGAAGGAACGATAACACGGTGCGCCGGGAACAGAGCTGCTGGACTGGACCCCCCGGCGCGTTCCTGGATTATATATTTTCGGGAGAACCGGGCACACGACGGATGCTCGGGGCTTAATATATCCGCATTATTCTTCGTCCAGTGAAAAGCTAGGCTCAGGGCGAGCCGTAGCGTCGCGTTGCCGGCACGGCGCAGTGGTAGTGGTAAGGACAAGCCAGACAGAGGTAGATTAATGCAATCCGCATCAATCTCCATCGGGGTTGAAGCCTCGTCTTCCCTCCGGGAAACCATCAGCCGCCGCCGTGCCGCTTCGTATTCACTTACGGCCATTCGCCGTTATTATGCGTCATTTTGCTCTCGCTTTTGGCCAATCATCTCATCGCACCGGCCGTCCCGCGGTGAGCGCCCGCAAATGGACCGATTACTTTCAAGTGGCCGCCGATATAAAACATTCTTGCCGCGGTAATTGAATTTTTATTACCAGACCCCCTTCCACTTTCTACGGTACCGCGGGATGCTCCAGGTGAAAGGCTTGTTATCATGACGTTCCTTTTACTAGGCGATTTTCCTCGCCACGGTAGTCGATAACGTCGAGGAGATTGTGCTCGGCTGGCCGTCGCGGTCAGCCACGGATTTATTGCCTGTCGGACGCGGCTGGTCAATTTCAAAGATCATGCTTAACGCATCAACGACCGGTGATTATTGCATCATTTTCAGAAATCTATGGCTAAACACTTTTTAATGGAACCTTGAGTAGCAACAGTAATTTTTCATCCAATAGTTTCATTTCAGATTCCAATGTAAACGAAAATTTCTATGCTTCCTTTTGGTACAGCAGAATTATTGAAAATCCTGTTATTGAAGTGTTATCATCGTCGAATGCCGCGCGAATTTCGTGCGCTTCGCGCAACTTATATTTATTTCCCTAGTTTCCATTGCTTTACAGAAAAATGATCGTGATCAAATTAATTACATCGAACATCAAGTTTCAGTGATAAATTGATGTTCAATGCCATTCCTTTTTGTCACAATCATTTTTCAGCAATGCAACGGTGAAGCTATAATATTTAAATTTTTAGCAGACTCGTACTGTTGGATGCGCTTGAATAAAATTTTTGTGTAACTTGAATGAAGACATGTGCATCTACTCATTATTATGTTATGTAACCTTCCAAGTAGTGACGAAATATCTTGTCGCGCGATGCGGTTTATGAAATGCTGTAGGTAAGATACATGTCATGGAACACAATGTCTTTTGTGCGCTGCAGTGTATGAAATATCGTCGTAAATGCAGTGTTTGTGTTCGGTAACGTCCTTAGCATCCTAACTACCTATTCAATTCGAAGAGAAACTCAAACAAGCTTTAAGCTCTGAATTATCTTCGTGCATGTTGCAAACAAACAACGTCTACAGAATATCAATTTGAAATTAAACTAGAATAATCATTCAATATTGTTGTAACTCTATAATTCTATTTATCAAATAGTCTTCGGTATTTCTTATAATGTTCGAGAGCTTTTGTAATATTTCATTAATTGTGTCCAAATCAAAACTGTTATTTCCAAAATTATTTCTTTATCTGTTCTCACCGGAAGTTATAATGTGAGAATTTTGTTAAACAGGTTCCACGTGTAATAAATCCTAATACGGTTTATTAAAAAGTTCCAGAACTCTACCGAGCACTGATTTATTCTGCTTGGACCGAAGAGAAAACATGACATAGAAAATGCATTATTCTTGTTGCGGTAAATATCTTTATAAGTTAAAATGAAACAATCCTAACTCCATCGAGGCAGATAAAAATTTCTCGATACACTATATTCGTCGCTATGTTGAAGAGTACCGAACGCATTGTACGCGCAACAATGGAACAAATACTCGAGTATTGAGTACTGTTTCCATATTTACCTGTTCCCATCGCCTAATAAACTCTTATTTTCATTGCCGCTATAATCGCATACTAAAATATCTCAGCTGACCGCAGGATCGTTAGTGGGATCATTAACGTGTTTTAGAGTTTGTGGTTTTGTCTACAAGCTACGGTTACCCTTATTACTCAGGATTCTGCACTTTAATACAGTGTAAACCGCCGAATAGAGTCGAATAGAGATTAGTACGACAATTAGAACATTACAGTTCTACAAACTATTAGTTATAGAAAAATATACGTACTAGAATGATTTATGCCCTTAAAAGTAGATATACTTTCCTTGTATCGAATGTATATTGCTTTTTTAAGTGCCCATCACCTTCAAGAAAGATTAAATTAATAAGATTTACATTGTACAAGCATCTAAAAATCAACATTTTATGAATACCATTAAGGATTACTGTTTATTTTCAAACTGAACATGGTTTCTCGGTCAATTTCGATAATCAGACAAAAGAACGTTTTAAACAAAAGTTAATCAAGATATTTAGCGGTCTAAAAATTTGTTTAAAAATGTTTATTCTATAAAAAATCAAAGACTTCATAATATTGTAGCTGATGTCAAAACGAATCCAACGACCTAAAATACTGCCAAAAATTGGCTCCTGCGACTTTTTCCTGTTCCCAAAACTAAAAAGACCCATGAAAGGACGGAGATTTGCAACGATCGAGGAGATAAAGACTGCATCGCTGGAAGAGTTCAAAGCTATACCAAAAAGTGCTTATCAGAAGTGCTTCGAGGATTGGAAAAAGCGCTGGCACAAGTGTGTATTATATCCGAGGGGGATTACTTTGAAGGGTACAACATAAATATTTCTTGATAAAAATAAAAAGTCACCTTACTTTTCTAACTTTTTCTTTTTTGTATGAGTAGAAGGCGTTGATGTAAAAAAGGACTTTAATAACAATTTTCTTTGTTATGATGACCATTACTCTTTATACACCCTGTACAGCAAACTAGCGTCGCGTCCGTTCAGTTCGGGGAACGACGTTATCGATCAATTAGCCGAGAAAAGATTTCGCAGGGTTGAAACGCGAATCGCCGCAGCGCAGCGGGTCGTCGAATAATGAGGTACCATATTAGATCATCGATTTTCCAGGGGTAGATGTCGGTGCCGCGGCAATCCCCCGGCAAAGCAGAGAGTTACCCGGCGCACGTCAAGTGCCTAACAACGTAACGTTGTGTAATTTCAGATGCATCGTCGTAAACGAAGTTAACGTAGCGCCCGCGTTGAAAGCGGTCGGGCCGGTCTGCAGGAAAATTCGCTTTTCCCGCCCTAACTCGGTCGGATTATTCGATCAGTCTCGACGGATTGTCGTCCCCTGATAGCTTCGTTAACTTACCATGCCAATGAGCGACGACCCCGGGAAAACGGGATCGTGCAACGAACAAAAACTGGGGAAACGGCACGACGCCCGGCGTAATGGACAGTCCAAACCGGACCGTGGACGTTTTAAACTTCGTTTCTCGCTCGGACCGTGTGGCCAACGAATCGGAACAAACATTACTTGAGAAACGAGGTGTGCTGCGAACGACTTTCCGAGTTTTAAGTGGAACACGAGCTCAATGAATCGCGCAAGCACGGGCTTTCTCGTAAATTCTTTGCCGGTATCGTTTCAGACGGTATATCCGAATGATATATAGGAGGGTCCAGTGTTTTCCAGTGTTTTCGGAGAACTGTTTGCCACTTCTTTTATTAAACGCTGTCGCTTTCGATAACGCGATGTCGAAGACTCGTTGTACCATAAAGAAGTCGGTAGGTAAGATCTAAACACGAATGAAAGTCGATATATTATTTCCAAATCATTAAAATTACGAAAGCTGTTGATACATTATCATTTGGCTTCTGATCCTTGCGGAACATAACGCAATGTCGAAGACTCGTTGTACCATAAAGAAATCACTACGTAAATTATTAAAATTACGAAAGCTGTTGATACATAATCATTTGGCTTCTGATTCTTGCGGAACCATCTCCGGTGTTAAAATGGTAATTTTGCATAATTTAAAGATCCGCCATCCAAACGTGTCAAAATTTCAATAAAACCTGCCACTGGATGTTTATGTAAAATAAAAAATGATTGCCGCAATTGCAACAAATTCGTTTCCTACTAGGATTAATAGGTTGAGACTAATATGCAATCTAGCTATTAGAAATTGAATTATGCCGGTCTTCTGTCAACGATAAATTTCCAACTGGATTTCTCGCATTAACTTGCAGATCTACCGGACAAAATTGGCATCGGCGGAAGGTTTTATGTATTTATTCGGTATACATTCTGTACAGCTTCTATTTGTTTCCATATTTTATCGTCACGTAACGTTAACTATTACGGGCACCGGATAAAAGATTCATGATTTCTATCTTCACGAATTTAAACAAGTGCAATAAAGCATATTTGTACCGTTCGCGGGCAGGCTATGCTAGCGAAAGAACACTGTCAAAAAGGTTGAAACTATTTATGGGAAACACGAATCATGTTTAAAGCGTCCATCTGTAACCACAGTCGAGAAATCGCGTGAATACATTTAAGCGAACGTAGAAAATTGTCAGATGTTGCTGGAGTATTTCAATGTGATGTAGCCAAGATAAGAGAACGACTTCCGTCGTCGTTATTATACTTGCGAGCAAGAAAGGTGTATTTTATGTGCACGACAACGAGTAGACTTATGTTGCGTTTATGACTTCCGAAGAAGCATAAGATGTCGGATAGCCAGGGCTTTCCACATTTACTTCATAGTCCAAGCTCGGTTCTTTGCGACAATTACTTATTTTTATCGATGTAAAATTTTATCGAAGATAAGCTTTCCTCGACTAAACATAAGGTGAAGTCGAGTAAATGCGCACTAGTTTTTGTTAAGCTGGACTTTAAACTGATGTATTTTCAGTCTGGTATGTAAAAACTTAACGCTCTTCGTATCAAACTCTTGCCACAATTATTACTGATGAATTAGTATTATGTGGGATACTAATTTTGATTGAAAATTATCATTTTGATAGGATATTGTACAAAGTGTCAACTACTATGCACTTGTTAAAAATGCTTTCAAACCTTGTTTCAAGTGCTAGGGTGCAAGCAAAGAATGATTAACAAGCCTGCTGTAAAATGCTTTTTATTCCATTCAATTATATTGTTTAGTTTTATAGTTATCCATTTTTAAACAAACATGTACTTTTATGCTGAAATATGAAAGGGGATGAAGCGATATTAAAACAAAGTTTAAAATATAAATACGATACGAATGATTAGTATACACTTACGTGAAAATTTTGATTGATCGATGAAAACATAGTGTCGACGAAAGTTAATTAATTAAATCGTGTCGATGAAAACAGTAGAAAGTGTCGATGAAAGTAGTAGTAATATTTACGGGGCAAGAACATCATAGTGTTTTTCTCAATGAATTTAAAAAAATACAATAAAAACGGTTTATTTAATGTAAACCTGCATCAATATTTGTTGTACTTAACTAAAATAAAACTACACAGAATATATTAATAACTTGTAAACTATTGCACGTTCAGGGTAACCTCAAAGTTGTGCGTGTACCTCTCACGTGACAGAAAAACACCTTTATTCTTGGGCGACATCTATGTCGAATAGTTCATACCAACTTATACTACATTAATAAATACAAGCTAGACAAATTTCGTTCATATTATAATAAAAGTAACCAGTTAAAGCACTTGCCCCGTTTACGCACTTATCTCACTCCACCTTACTACTAGAATTACACTTTCTTTTTCCAACAGAACAAATAAGATTATCTTGTTTGTTCTCGTCAAGGAATGTTACACCATGTACAGACAATTCCGGAAACAGAACAGTGCGAGATTTCAATAGGTGCATTATCGGCGGCGATAATGGCAGCCATTTTGAAAGTTTCAGAACTACCGACCAATGGACAGCACTAAAGCTGTTCACACATCCGCAAGTTTCATATTATTTCGACTCGATTTCACTGCTGGCACGATACTAAAGTTAGTCAAAAAGTTTACGTACATATACCGAGTTACGAATATCTGGAACGAACGTTTCGAACGTGTTGCGTTTGTAAATCCCAAGTTGATCGTCGGGGAAGGTTATGGAAGCGATAATGTAAGACCATGAACTATATATTTAAAAAAAAACATTTCACTCGATATTTTCATTTGATCATAATTATTGCCTAAGCCATTACATCCATTCTCTCGATGGCTCGCAAATAAATGTAGGTCACAAATAAATGAATAATTTCAGTCTGTGAACCGTATATTTAATTAAGCCCATATTTAATTAGCCCATTCTCCCGAACGTTCCGAGTTGAT
>CM052195.1:9058866-9274018 GCA_028455805.1 Lasioglossum figueresi | reverse complement strand
CTAATTATGTGAAACCGCATCAACTATAGAAAATAGAAATGCGCAGAAGGAATACGTAATTTCATGAAAACAAACTTGTATAAAAAGGTTTAGTAAATTTATTTTTAAAATGTAGTTCCTATTCATACCCTTCACATAGCAGATCATACTAATTACGTGAAATCGCATCAACTATCCCCAGTTTCACCATCCATTCCAATACGCCTCGTTGCACAATCCATCGTCCCACCCATCAAAAATAACAGAAAACATTTCTCGAGGCGTTACTACTTTGTTCCCGAGTAATATCCGCAATTCAATATCCGGAGTCCCACTGTTTTATCCTCGATAGCCATAAAAATACCATGAACCGTCGTCGGAGCACTCGTTCGAAACCTTTCCGGCCACGGAGTTTGGTGTCCGCCCTGCGACGACGGGTAGTTCTACTTCAGGGTTGGATCTACTCGGTGCAACATGCGGTCCCGTTGCGTTGCGTCGCGACGGTGCATCGGATAGAACGTATTTCGTAAGAAGAGAACGCGTAGGAAATGGAGAGGGTCAAGGTTCACGACTCGTAACAGGCTTGGATAGGTGTAGTCAACGTCGACGAAGGGAAAGCGTGAGACGCCGCGCCGGCACCGGGGGCTCTTTAGTCGTTTTACGAGCGGCCGTAGAGAGGCTACGTACGAAAAACCGACAAGAACACAGCGCGAAATAACCTGGCCGATCGATAACCTTGCCGCCTAGTGCCGTGGAAAGGTGTGCTCGACTTTTACGATAACGAAAAACGTCATAGAGCCGGTCCGCGACGTATCAAGATAGAGCTGCTGGACGGAAATAAATGAACGGGAACGAGAATAAGGGAGGCCTGTGGGACTGTAAATACGGAGAAAGGCCAGAGGAGAGAGAGACTGTTGCCGGATCAATCGCGCCGGAGTCTTTCGCGAAGCTGGAAGCTCGAAAAGTTCTTGGCCGATAATCGTCGGCCGATCGGTCGGGAGAGATTGAAAGTTGCTGGAGAAAGCAGATGCAATTACATTGCAGCGCGTGACAGACAGCTACACCCAGCAGATTGTTTGTGATCGTGGTTGTCTACTCACTGATGCTCCTGAATAAGACGGCTGTCGCTAGAAGCACGTTGCACAGAAACCGACAGAACGCGTCCATGCCGACGCGTCGCCGGTCATATTGTTACAAGAGATCGTCTTGCCCCGATAATCGTGAAACCACGCCAACGGCACTTATCGACAAGCTATTGGCACATATACACCCGGAAAATACACGGTCAAATAGAGAAAGGGAGGAAAAGAGAGAGAAAGAGGGACGGGATCGAAGAAAGAGCGTGCATGTGCGAGTCCGGGTGTCTAAGTTGAATCTCCTTGGCCTCCTTTGTCCCTTCCTTTCTTCCTTCCTTCCTTCCTTTCGCTTATCCTTGACACTCCTATCTCTTCTCGGTCTATCTATCTCGTCCCTACTCTCTGTATCGATTCAACCGTAAGCTTTAAAGCTCTTGGATTCGAGAAGTCGCCGGTTCTCGCGACCAAACGGACAGGCCGCGTCCCATACAATCTCTTTCACGACAAATATTTTACTGTACGCGTGTCTGCTCCTCGGTCCGACCTGCGTGGATTAAATTCATTCGATTGAAAACTATTGCTTTCCGCGAGATTGTCCTACGATTAGAAATTACGGATCTTCAATATCTGCGCTGTACTCCTGAGTTGGTATTAGTTATTATTAGACTGCGGATTTATGTGGGAAGGAAAAATTGTCTGTATTCGTTTCAAATTGTAGGAGCCTCTCAGACATTTATTACAAAGTAATACAGTTCGATCCTATCTTGTCGCAAATCCATAACATCCGCTGTCCAGTTATTAATAATATCTATGAATTTACATCGAAATAATGTTTATATTGGTTTCCACAGAAGCTGTCACCAGTCCTTTATGTAATCTTTGTGTAATCTTTATGTAAAATAAAAAATGTTTGCATCGATTGCAAGACACAAGAGCGAAATAAACATTTATTTCTTCTTTCGATTATCTGAATAAGCTGGAACCAATACGCGGATGTCTTAGAATCTTTTTAATATGTCCACTGCGTTAAATAGGGCTCACCAATTTTTGTCATAAATTGAATCCGCATTCTAACGATATGCAATATAATTTGAGAAGCAGAGTGTAGCTTCTGGTATGATATTGGAAGAATCATAAGAAGGATAGTGTTCCTGCTTTGTCATAGCTCATGCGGTGGACAAAGACTGGTAAGAGGATCGAGGAAATGACCAGTTGATTAAAACTCTTGTTCCCAGTCATGGATCATAATTCGATTCGATTTTTACGTGGCTCCGGGGAACAAGGGACCAGTGTCGATAGCAGGGTCCATTAGCCGATCGAATCAGCTCAATGAAACCTGTTTCCACGTTCCTTTGACGCCACTTCTTTCTCGTAATTCGGTATTGTTGCGACCCTCGCCACTTTTACCGCTCATCGAACCCCGTGATTCGAGTCATATTTCCGTAAAGCGCAAGAGGGTATCGGCTTTCCTCCGACTTTCTTTGACGTTGCAGCGATCGAGAATCCCTCTAGCCCGATAATTCCACCATTGTTTTGGAGTTTCCACAAAGTTTTTACTCGTCTCACAGCGGGGTCGTGAAACCGAAAACCCAGCAGATCCTCGAAACATGAAAATTCCAGGATTCATGATTATCCGTCGGTAAATTATAATTAAGAATGTACGTCCCGCACAAATTTTGTTGCAAAATGTCGAGAGTTCATCTAACTTTATCGCTAAAACAGAAAAAGTTGAAACTTTTCTGCACTTTTTGAGAAATTCCATTTTTTACGTGCTACACCATCGCGATGCAGCGTGTCTCCCGATGAAAATTAATATTTATATTAATATTTACTGATTAAAAAGTTTCGTGATCTACATACTTCGTATTAAAATAATAAATTACATTACTTCAACGTAATTTACATGCAAAAATATTTTTTTCCAGCTTCTCGGTGGAGACACTCGATTATCACGATTATCAGAGGTTCAGAGGAAAAAATGTTTCCAACGAAAGTGAGAGAGAGAGAGAGAGAGTTGAACAGTATTCAAACATCTACAAACAGCTACATATAAAAAATATCGAAAAAAGATTTCTTTTTACAGAAAGTACGAATCACTTCGATCTTTCAGATATTAAAATGCATTTTCGATTTCATTTCTTCAGCAAGTTAAACGAAAAGAAGAAGAAATTAAAAACTTAAGGGACGCGTCAATTTGTGATAATAAAAGCGACCCTCATTTCCCGCTGACCGCGATCACCTTATTCTCCTTTAATATCGGGAGTGATATTTTATGCAGCACCGGGAAGCAATCTAATATTTCGTTTCGCGGAACACGGCTCCTAATTATCCCGGAAGTGGAAGAAAGTTTGCCAATTCGGGGGAAATATTCAAGGGGATGAATCACCGGCAGGGGACTCCGGTGGCGACAAAATTGGCTCGTGTCGTTGTCCAGTTGCGTTATGTGTGTGTCCAAGAGTCGATAAAGTTAGCTCCCCGCTCGTCGGGGACGGCTCGTCGAATGCATCTCGTTATTTCGACCGGAAGCAGCCCGAAGGGACAGATGAAACTTGGAAGTTCGACGCCGGAGGAACGGACTGAAACCTCGGCGAGAAGTTTACCCGCTGTCGCCGAGAACCAGAGGGAAAGTTGCGTCGGAAAGAAGAGGCTCCGAGCACCCTTTAAAACCGTGGCACGACGCTTGTCGATAATCCATTAGCCGGCTTCCGTGTCGGTCTAATGATTCCAAGAAAAGATGTCGAATGAATCCGAGGAACCGAGGAACAGCGGATATCGGAAAACTCTTCTCCGATCCGGGTATGAATAACAAATGCGTTGAATGTTCCATTATGCGGTTTTTATGGCGGATATGTGTTCAGAAAGATCGATAAAATCGAGGATCGATGAGAAGCTTAAACAACGAAGAACGAATTAAAGGCTAAAGGGTCTAGAATTTCGAGGATCGAATCGAAGATACTTTAATAATTGAAACGACTTCTCGAAAAGTCATTGGCGACTACTCGTTTCAAGATTCGATAACAGACGCGGCGCTTCGAAACTAAAAGATAAGGTAAAGTCTAGACTTTCGAGTGATAAATTATAGATACAGGAATAATTGAACGGTGCTCTCGTAATCAAATGTCAATATCAGGTGTGGGGCTTGGAGACGAGTGAAAGAGTATAGAGTATAGAATTTGCAATAACGAATTGCAGAGAGATTGCGAAAGAGTTACCGTTCAAAGTTAAGAAATTGGATAAAGTGTCCATTATTGGGTGGAACGAGCTGGAGGTCCTAAAGCCGAGGATTATGGGATTAGGATAACGTGGGAAAGTGGGGAATATGGGTCAGTCGAAGTTAAAGAATTTCTAAAGGATACCAGAATTGTATTTCGAAATAACCCAGGCGTGTGTTATTTATATATTTTTACACTTTCTCGTTGTTTCTATAAAGTCATGCGAGATAATCACTTTCGTTGCTGCGTAAGGGTTAAAGGGAACCAATTAAAAAGTTCGGCGAATCTTTCGATTTCCGATTCGAAAAGTAACATCGATTTCATTAATGATTTATCGAGGACCACGGTAAGCTGTCGGGAAGGGTCCGAAAGATTTCGTTAATTCCGAAGGGAGGCCACAGGGATGACTCAGCGCGAGGGTGGAGCGTCTGTGTGCGACAAATTGGCTGGCGACGTCGTCTTGCCGCATGCTCGTTATAGGTATGACCGACCGGAGTGCAGTTGCAGTCGCAGTCGCAGTTGCAGCTGCTGCGGCCTGTTGGAACGAATCTTGTTACCTCGCCCTCGTGGAAGGGGGATGTGGGAGATCGGTAAGAAAGTGGGCGGAGGTACTTAAACGGCGGGCTTTACACTTTCAGCTTGCCTTTCGCGTTAGTTCCGTCGGATAAGGAAAAGAAAAACGAGGATATAAGGCACAGGAAAGTTATTCAAACGTTACCGAGCTCACGGCGCGCGGAGCTGCTGGCTCGATCGAGATCTTCTTGCCCTAGTTAAACGTGCCGCTGCCTACGCGAAGCGATACAAGAATTTATCATTTTCTTAATTACCGTCGTTTCTCGATGTACACTCTTTTAATTTAACGAATTACCGACGAAACGATTCATAAAATTTAATCACATTTTTGCTTCGTTCGAAACGGAATTTTTAGCGAATTCGTTTCAGTTTAATTTCAGACGTTCGGGTCGTACACAGATGTCCGCATATTCGATAAATAGTTATTTTAAAAAGTTTGTAGACGTGGTCGTTGAGTATCAAGACATTTCAGCATGGTATTCTAATATCTTTTTGAAATTCGATATAACCCCATGCAAAACATTTCGAAAATAGCATATTACTGGCCTTAAATGGCCGACCGCTTCAAGGGTTCTCCTACATCTCAGTCTGGAGCATAGAAGCAAATTGTAAGGGGTAAAGGGTTGAATCCAATGTCAAATTTGCCCGAAGCAGGAGTATAGCCATTATGTGAGTCAGCCTCCGAGTGCTCACATCGGAAATCCATACAGAGTCCCTTCGAAAATCCGCATTGCAGGATGCGGAACAACGAAAAAGTATCGTTAGCAGGGGGACAGCCTTTTTTCGTTGAGGGGTTGCAAAGAATGAAGTTGCGGGCCGAGTCAGCAAATTCCGCGGGTAGGAAGCGCGACGGGTCTTCTTCGCGAGTGCATTTCGTTATTTCTCCGGGAAGAGAGGTCTTCGAGGAGAACCGGAATGGAGGTTGAACAGCGGAGTTTGAAAGTTTGGACACGCTTTCGGCGTTAGAACCGGAAGCACGGGAACTGGAGGAGGTTGAGGAGAAGAAGGAGAAGGGCGTGGGATGAGTGAACAAGGAGGACAGGGTGTAAGAGAGGGAGAGAACTCCGTCACCGCCCCTCGATGAGTCACCCTATCGATTCCTCGACCGAGTCTAGGTGAAGTCTAAGGGGGTGAAGGGGTCTTCCAGCACCCCGGCGATTGTCTTTCTCTTTCCCTCCTCGTCTTCTACCCTCTTTCACCCCTTCTCTTTCTCTATCTCTCTTTTTCTCTTGGTTTTTTCTCCGTCGACGTCCTTACGTAAGTCCTTTCCACGGAATATTAACTTTCATGGGCGCGGAGCAACCTCTTCTGCCATGTTCCTCAGTTATTCGCAATTGCGGGGGTCACGTATCTCATAAGTACCGAACGCGATTGGCCGAGACAGTCGAGTATTCCCAGAGCCCGGAAATGGTTCGCAGTCATTTTTTAGCTGGCTGACACAATACAATTCAATTTGCCCGGGCTTGGGACCCGTAATTTAACTCCCTTTGACGCTTTCGAACTACGAAATCGCAGTCTTCTGTTACTTTCGTACTTTGACACTCGTTTCCCTTTTATTGTCGTAATCTACCGCGTCGCGAGATGAGATTGTTAAATCTCGAAGCACCACGTCGGCACATGTGATCGACAAAATTATTTCTAAGTGCTTATAAATCGCGAGCGATCGAGTTTCTTGGAAAACAATTTTGAATATGATCTTTTCATCGCGATGCTAACGTAGAAAAATGTTTTTCTCCTTTTTGTCTTTTATTCGGCACAGTGTCCTGCGAGCCATATAAATATTGAAAGGTTTCTTTTACTTCTGCTCGCCAACAACCTTAATTTGCGTACATTTCATGTACAAATTGAAAGCAGTTTAAGTTATGAATCAGATTTTATGAAGAAATATCAAACCGGGGAGGCAACGTTACTACCCTCGCCGTCATGTATATTGAGGTTCCACGGAGAGCAATGAATAGAACGCGGTTCCCCGCGAGCTGTCATATTTCACGGTACATAATCCAAGATAATAGTAGCGGAATACTTTCGGCCCGTGGCACCGTGCTCCATTCTTTCCGTTCACGGTCCACCGCGATAAGGTTCTCCACGGGCCGGGAAATAAAGTGATTCTGGCACCCCCGCGGTCACCCTTTCGCGGAATTCAACGTTTATTCGAACCCGGTCTTGCGATTACGCTCGAGACGGCTGTCGAAGCTGGCCTCGACGTCCCCTTCAACCCCCCGTGGCTTCCCTCCACCGCCATAACAATGGAGTTACGGTCTTAAATGTCCCTCGCACGGCGTACCGTAGAGAATGGGGTGCGAAGAATCAAGCACCGTGTCTCGTTACGGGGAAAAAAGGCCGGAGCAATTTCAAAAGCGGTCGTTAAGTTTTACGACGACCCGAAAATGCGTCGACCCCTTCCGAAAAGGTCAAGATTTTTGCAGGTAATGGTGTCTGACGGCACGTCCTTTACCCCGACGCCGTCGACGTATCCTCGTCCACGTATCCTCGTCTACGTATCCTCGTCGACGTTCGTCCCGACCGAGGATCTTTGATGGCCGGACATTGCTTCTTCCAGCAATTGGGTCGAGCAAAGTCTTGTCAGCGATCCATTTAACGTTTTACATTCTGCAATATGCAATTATTCTGCAATTCTTTTGATCTTCTTTTTCTGGTTTTATATTCTCTGATACAGGAAGACTATTGTTCAAGCAGAGGATGGAATTATCAATGCTTATAAACGAACCATGTATTTAATAAAATATATTACGTGTAGCACAAACCGAGGATCTTTGATTGCGAGTCATTGCTTTTTCGAGCAATTGGGTCGAGCAAAGTCTTGTCAGCGATTCATTTAACGTTTTACATTCTGCAATATGCAATTATTCTGTAATTCTTTTGATCTTCGATTTCTGGTTTTATATTCTTTGATACAGGGAGACTATTGTTCAAGCAGAGGGTAGAATTATCATTGTTTCTAAACGAACGATATATTTAACAAAATATATTACGTGTGACACAAACGATGTGCAATCAACGACTGACAAATTTTCCAAACAAAGGCCCCCTCGTGCACACTAATTTCTTTATTTCGTTCAACCAACTTCGCTTCATACATTTCGCCTCTCACTCGTCGCTATGTTTCTTTCTCATGGTCACCACACATATCCACGGAACTACAATGTTTTCATTCCACTCAATCGAGTCTGAATTTAGTGGACTCTATGGCAAACCAATGAACGCCGCTCTAAACCCACAGTCTCAAAAACAACAAGTTCAGAAACATAATTATGTTATCGGTTCACTATATTGTTTTACAGTTTGATGGAAAAACAAGCGATACGTATTAATAGATAATATTGATGAAATTCTTGTAGCGAAAGTTGAGCGAGCAATGCTTATAGAGATGGTGTGGAACGATCCAATTTTAGACCTCTCGTACTCTACGGTGAGACACCTTTCGATTACCATTACATTCGACAGACCTCTACGTAACTACCGTGACGTTATTTATTGTCAGACGTGTACCGAAGCTAGCCAGGTGCACGGATACTTGAAAACGGCGCTGTATACCTTGAGAAACCTAAACAAATAAATAAATAAATAAAATTCAGTTATGTCGTCGTTAGCCAGTTGACTGAACGGTGAACAACACCGTCGTACGCCGCGCAAGAATGCACAGTATCGATTATGGCGTGGAGAATTTATAGCGGCGAAAGCTAAGGAGCGTGTAAGTGTTTAAAAATGGCAAGACGTATGTGGCACGTATCGTACGCGTAGTACAAGAACTTCGGCGAGCGACAAATCTCGTGCGACAGCGTACGAGGAGCGTTTCAACTCTCTGCCATTCGAGAACACACGGATATTTCGAATGGCTGACGAGGGTGCGAAAACAAAAGGTCCATTTAAATAATGAGGACAATCGTACGTCACAGGCGTACCAGTCAATCAAGGACGCGCTCGATCGGCAATGATCGACGGAGGATGTCACAGATCAACGGGCAATGATAACAGGGGGAAAATCGGAGAACAAGAGCCTTCCACTTTTTTCCCGGCCACTTCTCTTTCCGTTCGTTTTCGTCGAGCAAGCGTCGAACAGCGCCGTTCGAAGGCAATTGCCCTTTTCGTTTCTCCTCGCGAGCGAGCCCTCGCTATATCGCCCTTTTCCGAGGTGTACCAGCCGGCGATTACGCGGATCCACTTCGTTGAGGCCAACTGGGTAGACAATAATGGCGGAGGCCACTCCAGGCTGCATCAAACGCGCTCAAACGGCCATGGACTACGGTTCTTCGACCATATTGCAGAGTTACATGAATTTTTTTGCCTCGCAGCGGAGGGGATACTCGGTTTACTTGCATCGTACAGTTCCCGTATTCTTACGTCAAATCTTTACCGCTCGCCTATATTTCGTTCATAGAATGGATCAGCGTTATTAATCGGTGGACTGCGGATCTTTATGCAAAATAAAAATGTTCTGCATTGATTGTGGGCAGCAGGAATAAAATAAAAATTCATTTCATCCCTTAATGATGTTTTTTACCGTAAAAACAACATTTCAATGTTCTCAAATTTTTTAAATCTTGTACTGTCTTATATTTCGCCCAGCCAATTGTCTTCATAAATGCATAAAGATCAACTGGCTTTGCAATTATTAAGATTGTTAAGATGCTTCCCTGAGAAATTATTTACCAAATTTAATTCTTGGGGTATACAGGGTGGGCCAATAACTATATCCACTTTGAATATTGCCGTTAGTTGTAATAATATGAAAAAATGTTATAAACAAAACTTACACGGTATAGAGGGGGCCATATCGTCACACAAATATTTTTTGCGTGGGTGGAGGCAAAGAGGAGATTTCAAGGTCACCTATTAGAAAGACCTATTTTCTGTATCATGAATCGATAGACTATCGAATTCGAGACCTCCGTAAATCTAGTGTTAATGAGAATTGTTTGTTAGTTGATAATGAAGTTTCCATTCATTTCATGGCAATCGTTTCTGACACGTTGATTGTCTACTACGATCCTTAAACAATTTCACAGAAGCAAAATAACTTACCGAAACCAAAACTGTTACGTTAAAATTATTACGTTAATCTTTGTGCAACCTAAAAATTGAAATTTATTTTATTCGAATGCGTCACCATAGAAGTTAATTTTGATACCTGTTCTCAAAAAATAGTTTCACTGATGTGTGACCAACGTGGCAGTCAGCGTGTCCACACAGTACTCGATGCGGTAGTTTCGTGTTTCCGTAGCCGGCAACAAATATCGTCGCTTGTTGCTTGTTTCCATTTGAAGCGGTGAAGATCAAAGAAAAATAGGAAACATGCGAGAACTCGGAGCAGCAGAAACAAATGCTCTTCGGTGGATACCCTTTGTCGCCCGATACATATACATAGTATCGCAACCGACATCAACGTTGTCTACTGTACAATAAAATGCCTCGAACAGTAAAATGAGATAATGATCTTTTTATCAAGCGAATTATAAAGAGAACACGAATGTGTAAAATATGCATCAAGTATTCCTTCGATAGGAGTTATATTCTCATTCAATATTCATTTTCTACTTTAATAGAAAAATCGTGTTATCCGTGACTAACGCCGCGATCAAAATACTGATAGGAACTGTTATCGGTAGACTGCGAAATAAATTGTTTATGCAAAATAAAAATGTTCTGCATCAATTTTAAGAAGCAGGAGCCACGGAAAAATTTCTTTCCTTCGTTAATAATTTTAGTGGGTTGAAAATAAAACATTGGTGTTCCTAAATTCTTTTAATCTATGAACTTTTTTAAACGAACATACCCATTTTTGTTATAAATGCATCAAATTTAGTTACCGGTTATTTTTTCGAATTCTTACAAATATTAATAATAATATGACGTTCAAGAAACCCTGTCCAGGTAAACTACAACACGCAGTACGCAACAAGAAAAAATTCTTATTTCCAACTAAGATCTGTATGATGTTCTACACATACATTTCGGTTGCATGGACAGGTTCCACGCTTACAATAAGCCGAGCAATAAAATATTTTACGATTTCACAGTAAAAAGAATTTCAAAGTTAATCCCAGATACAGCGAGTTCGTCTAGAACAGTCGTTTCATTTATCAAGGAGCGTGTAGCTGTAGCGTACAAGGGCCTGCGAGATAGTGATCTCGATCGTGATCTGTGCCATAACAAAGTTCGTGGAAGGAAGCTTGTAACTATTTTTTCCTCGAGCGGCGCGGCCATCAGAATGACGCATACCTTGGAAACGCTCGTCCCGTTGGCGCTTAGACATCCTGGCGCCATTCACCTGCGGCGCCGCACGCAACCCTTAAACACTATTAGCCGCGCCATGCCACCCCCAGCCGGCGTCGACGTCGACGTCGACGTCGACATCGACCGCTTCCGCGGCGTGTTATCTGGCTTCCCGATTCCGTCGAACCGACGTGGACCAACACAGCCCTTCGCCCGATTACAAAACAATGCGTCGCGGCGCACACTGAGCATGAATCGCAAAAAAACTAGGCAAAATTCGTGTCTCTAGTAATTTAAAATTATTAATTACAAAGAGCACGGTGCTAAGGGTCGAAGAATCAAAATCTGATAGAAACTGTCTTCATAAAACTACCCTTATAGGGGGCGATTCAATGTTGATGTCGAATGTGATTTTAAACAATTAATGTCTCAAGGACATAGTCTCGGAAGTAAATAGTTGAAATGCTAATGTTAACGAAAGTTATGATTTTGACTGATCTCGAGTCAGCATTGGCATACTTCTTGTTATCAATTTAGCTTAGACATCGAGATATCGACCGCTTCCGCGGCGTGTTATCTGGCTTCCCGATTCCGTCGAATCGATGTGGACCAACATAGCCCTTCGCCCGATTAGAAACAAGGCGTCGCGGCGCACACTGAGCATAAATCGCAAAAACACTAGACAAAATTCGTGTCTCTAGTAATTTAAAATTATTAATTACAAAGAGAACGGTGCTAAGGGTCGAAGAATCAAATTCTGATAGAAACTGTCTTCATAAAACTACCCTTATAGGGGGCGAGTTAATGTTGATTTCGAATGTGATTTCAACCAATTAATGTCTCATGGACATAGTCTCGGAAATAAATAGTTGAAATACTAATGTTAACGAAAGTCATGATTTTGACTGATCGCGATTCAGCATTGGCATACTTCTTGTTATCAATTTAGCTTAGACATCGAGATATCGACCGCTTCCGCGGCGTGTTATCTGGCTTCCCGCTTCCGTCGAACCGACGTGGACCAACACAGCCCTCCGTCCGATTAGAAACGAGGCGACGCGTGCACGTTCCTCCTTATCACCCCCTTATCGAACGCGAGGTCCCATGGAAAATTGCGCGCGGTGCATGCGTATTATTACCGGATAATTGCGATCGATATTCAACGACGACGGTGCGACCCTCTTCGACCCTGTCGCGTGACAGGGTCGTCTGTCGATGATTTACGTAGAACCGACGCCACCGATTCTTCGGCGATTTATCATTTTTTTCAACCTTTTTTCTCCGGTTGGCAAGGGAATCGGGTGTAGCGTTGAAACGGGTAACTGCAATTTGATGGAACCGACGCCTGTCGATGACGAGCGTTCGTTCGTTTTTGGAAAAATTGAAACCGTCCCGAATGATACCCGCCCGATTCTTTTGTGATGGGTTCCATTGGCAATTTTGATTCCCGGATCCTTGCGCGGCTAATTGAACACTGCAGCAGAACCGTGATTGGTTTCTTTGTTTCTTTTGATTTCATTTCCGGCCATTTGTCCGTGATCGTCCGTTCGAAGATACGTGTTTACCGAAGAGTTCTTTCGAATTTGCTGTTCGAATATATATTTAGTAACAATTACGAGTAATAACATTACCGAAAAATCTTATACATTTCTTCTGGAAAAAATCACTCTTAATAATCACACAGATACATAACTGATAAGACGACAGGTTTAAAAAGATCATTGAATATTCGCTTTGACGATCTCCGCACCCTTTGATATCGTATTCTTTCTATGAAAGTACTGCTAAGAAGTTGAGTATACCATTCGTAAAATCTCTCAATAAATTGTCAGTAGGGATAGAATTGATTACAGAATTGCAGAATGAGTATTGCAGAAAGCGTAATAATTCGTGCCTCTTGAATTGCTATGAATCGTAGATAAATGACGCACGGGATCTCTCAGAAACTATCATAATTATTGAGAGCTGGACCGGTATTCTTGAAACAAACTGGACTGCGAGCTATCCGATCGAAACAGTGAATGTGCTTTGTCGACGACTTATCAACGGAATTTACGGAGGTGACAACGGACGATTCGGGTGGCCTTACAGCACCGCAGTCCACGAACCTTTGCAGCGGTTCCTGTCAAAACAGCTCCGCCGTCGGTGAGCAGCCGCAGCGTCTGACCACGCGCTGACCATTTTCCCTTAAACGCACACTTCGTACGGATAGAACACATATACAGCAACATAGCGGGACAGTTACAGCCGCCGCCGTTGGTTTATGGATCGTGCAAAGCAGAAACGCTCAATGAATATGAATAAGTGGTAACGCGATCCGTGAACTCCATTCCGGATATGACCGTCAGGTATTTTTCCGTCGTTCTTCCCTCTTAGTTCCTTTTTATTCGACCGGCTACTTTTCCCGATTGCTATTTGCTGATGCGTTAGCGCGCGATTTAATGAAGACTAAAAGGATCTCTCACTCTTTCTCTTTTCCCGAGGACACTTCCGGGAAATTCGTTCCTGGCACACGATTTATTCGCCTCTCGCAGGTGACACGCGACTAAGAGACTAAGAGAGCTTTTAAACTGTGCCGACTGGCCCCATGAAATGTGGCTGGAATCGCGAAGACAAATTAGGTATGTAAAATTCAGGAAGAAAATTCATGGAATGTTCGTTTTATTTTCGTAGAACTACTCTACTTCATTATCATTTCGTTGCTGCGCCGCCGCGCGCCGAAACAGGCTAAGTACCATTGCATTTTTGATGGGGCTGGCTACCATTTCCCTAAACAATGCAATTGCAAGTTCCATGGAAAGTTGTCACTCTTTTACGATTCTATTCGATACATTATTCCCTCCAATGGTAAAACATTTGAAGCATCACTTTCGTGTAACAACGATTAGATGTTCCTGATTTCCATATATTATGTTATAAAATTACTTATCTCGTAGGCATTCATACGAATCCGACAAGAATACAGCACAATTTAATTGAATAGCACTTCTACTTTGAAATTTACATATTAAAGTTAATAATAAAACGAGACTCCTGCTGGACTTTGATCTGTGCGAATGACTAATGAAATATGTGAATTATTTTCTGTAATATCCAGAGTCTCGTAATAAGCTTCAATCTAGTTTTTTGCTGGAAACGCTGCGCAGTAAGAAATAAATCCCGTTTTGAAAAGTTAACTTTACCGCAGACAATTTCGAACGGTAAAATCCAGGACGGTACTTATTTTGTTGTTATTCTGTGAAAGAAAAAAATAAAATGCAGTAATTCATACGCAACGGTAGACGATGTACGCGACCATGATGAATTGGCTCTGCAACATTGTTATATTCATTTGTTCTAGCATACGCGCGCCGCGCTGTGTGCAATGGGAGATTGTGTCTAACTTTAAATGTAGTCTGTTTTCGATCTCCATTTTGGAACAAAGTTACGACTGGACTGTAAATTTCATACAATTAGAACAAAAATGAGTAGGAAGAAGAGTAAAAACATTCCACAAAAACTATCATTCAGAAATGGAATTTCTATTTTACTCCAGCTTGTTGCAACCGAGGTAGGAAATTTTTATTCTGCATAAAAATCTGCAATTTGGCAGTCGCCTGGCACAGTCATTTAAATAAGAAGAATTTAACAAGCACACGTTACCGTGCAGAAAATTTCGACAGCCCGAGGGTAAAAATAAAAATAAATTCATTTCGCTATTGCACGGCGAACTAGCTTTTTATATCGACAAAAACTGTTCACCGCTGCATGCCTTCATTTGTAACATCCCCAATCTCGCTGCACCCCTATCGCGAACCCCGGAGCACCGATCAGCATACGGTAAACGAAGTTTATTTCTCGATTCAGTGAAATAAGAGGGTGGCGATCGCGTCGGGGAAGTTGCGAGGCAATCGGTCAACGGAAGAGACACCGAAAATATCTTTCTGTCCATCGGAGCAGATCGTGCGGCGTTTCGGCCGGGGCCCTCGGGGAAGGAATTTCGGATGGCGGGGAATTCAATGGAAGGGCTCTGACAAAACGGGTTTCTTCGTGAGGACGACAGGTGCTTCGTCAACCGTTCGATTCAGGGGCAGACCCGTAAAAATAGTCGCGGCCGCTCGCACACATTGCTCAAAGGACCGGACGGTCCACGACGAGGGCGGGGGTGGTCGAGGAAAAAGGTCGTGGGCAGTGTGGTGCGCGAAAGCAGCGTTAAAAACTGCAACAAAACAACCGCGACCGTGTCTGGCACAAAGCCATCCGTAGCGGCACCGTCGGCCAGAGGGCTATCGATCTGAACGACTATCTCTCTCTCTCTCTCTCTCTCTCTCTCTCTCTCTTCCTCTCCAATCTCTACCTCTTTCTCTATCTCTCGCGGCCGTGTTTCGCGTGGGTTCCGCGTGACAGATAATTCCTATCCGCGAGCCTGAAGCTTGACAGCGAATTAAGATCGCTCGATGCAACCGCACTGGCTGACAGACAACGACCGTTCGGTTTCGCGACGGGTCAAGGAAGTGCTGACGAGTCGTCTTTCTGTCTTTCTTTCCCCGCGCTTCGTAAAAATACCGCTCCCCCATTCATACGAGTTTCGAAGTATTTTTCACTGATACTTCTCCGAGCTATTTTTAAATATGCTAATGTCACGTCCGGTGGTACAGCCGTTATTAATCTATATATCTATAAAAACGGTGTCCTGACTCACTCGCTCGTCAACGCCCAGGCTAAACCCTCGGACATAGAAAGCTGAAATTTTGCACAGAGGTTTCCTTTACGATCTGTACAAGGGATAAGAAAGGATATTTCGAAATTGAACCGCTAAGGGGGTGAAAAGGGGTTGCGACGTTTGTACGAGGAATATTTCGTTCGCGGTCGGATTTACTTGAAACTTGGTCTTAATGTACATCGATACAATTATTTCGCTTGAAAGTTGTCTTATTTCCGTAAATGTATCTGGAAACTAATATACAGGGTGAGGCGCTAGAAACAGGCCACCTGAATAACTCGGCTGTGCTATTGGTACACTCGTCCCGAACGTATGTTCACAGTTTCAGCTACATAGCATTTTTTGTTTGTTCGCGAGAAGCATAAAGGTTAGAAGCGTTTTGCGTGTTCGACGATTTTCTGCTGTCAAGAAAAAAGGATCAAAGAATTTGCATCAAATTTTGTGTAAAAAATGGAATCAAGTGCTCCGAAACACTTGAAACGTTGACAGTGGCGTACGGTGAGTGTACTCTGAGTAAAATAAATGTTTATAAGTGGTACAAGCTCTTCCAAGAAGGCCGAGAAGATGTTAACGACGAAGCTCGCCCTGGACCCCCCAGCACGTGAACAACCGATGAAAACGTTGAAGAAGCGAAGAAAATAGCGTTGGGGAATCGTCGTATTACCATTAGAGAAGTTGCCGATGATGTCGGCGTCTCGTTTGGTTCGTGCCAAGCAATTTTAACGGATATTTTGGGCATGAGACGCGTGTCAGCGAAGTTTGTTCCGAAACTGCTTAATTTTGACCAGAAGAAACGTCGCACGAGCATCGCTCGGGAGCTGTTGAACGACGTCAATGATGATCCTGATTTGCTCAAAAGGGTCATAACTGGTGACGAATCATGGCTATATGGTTATGACGTCGTAACCAAAGTCCAATCGTCCCAATGGAAGTTGATCGAGGAGAAGACTGCATCGCTGGAAGAGCTCAAAGCTATACCAAAAAGTGCTCATCGGAAGTGCTTCGTGGATTGGAAAAAGCGCTGGCACAAGTGTATTATATCCGAGGGGGATTACTTTGAAGGGGACAACATAAATATTCATAAATAAATAAATATTTTTTGATAAAAATAAAAAGTTACCATACTTTTTGATCACACCTCGTACACTGTCTCGATATGTCGGCGTGTTCGCAACGAACGCGATCGACCACGTACTCGTGGATAATGATGTTCCTGTTCACGCCGTGGGCAGGGACGACCAGTTTTCTACCCATTGTCTCCTACGACGTCTTTATGGCGGCGAAAGTGTGCTTAAAAATGGTGTACATTGCCGTCCAGAGGCCGAAGGGCGACGCTTTACTGCGTGTTAAAACCGAGATCCCGAGGGCGCCAGGGAGACGCGGCTTTAAGTACCGGTTCGTAAAGGTTGCCAGTGTGTTAATAACCACTAAAGTGGGCTGATCTAGGACGTAGAAGTCATACCAAGGGTGTTGCGTTTCTTCATAATTCGATTACAGCTTCTTTATGGGCCGCGGGTTTTAGTCTGATGGCTACGCCGTTTATTCGCATCCTGTACGCATTAGCTGGGGGAAGTGAACTGTATCGTTCTATCGGCACTGGAACTCATTCACTAGTATAATACAGGGTGCTCCATTTATCTTGAGACAGTCAATAAACCAGCAGGAATATGAAAAAATGCAGTGCTGCCATAGGTAAAAAATTGTCGCAGCGGGTTCATGTGGTACTCAATCGATTCGGAAGAATCTCTGCGTCGATCTGACTTTCGGATCATGGTATTGCGATCATTTCTCGCCGAGATATAGCGAGCTAAAGGAAAAATGGAAATTGTGCATGTTCTAATCATATTTTCAGAAACACCTGGTATATCGAAATGTTAATGAAATCGAAGAAACAAACGAAATGTCTTAAAGAGAAAGAAACGCTCCTACTATTGCTTTTTCGAACAAGATTTTACGATAATTTTTTTGCTTTCTGGAGCCAGTTAAAGTTAAAAAGCCAACATTTACTTGAATGTTGAATAACTCGAATAAAAAAAATCGCACAATAATGAACAACAACACATTTTACACAGGAAAGATAGCCCTTCCAAATGATATTAACGCGATTTATCAAAAAAATTTGTTTCACCCCGTGTGATTAGCCAAAGTTGCACAAAATTTTTGAAAACCGTCGATGTTGTCTTTATCACGCTATAACTTTGTAAAAAGCAACATAGCAAAAATGTGAAACAGAGCATCTGAAACTAGACGTTTCACGCTTTCAAATCAGTGTTTAACGATATCGATACAGCAATTTTGACCGGACATATGATCGTGTAAACTGGTAGCAATTTTTCGGGTTCGCAGAGGAGATCCCTTAATTCTTTTGAGGAGTGTATTTCGTAGGAAACATTTTTTCCTAGCGTGCACGGTTTTGATAAACTAATTGTGGTGAATATCCCAATATTCTAGTAAGCGGTGGCGTAGGTGATGATAAATTATCTGATAAAGTACGTACTTCTTATTGCCGCCTACTAGACGAAGATTCACGATACATGTTGTGCGTAATTATGCAAGCTTTGCAACATTTATCATGGTATCGTTAAAAAAAAATGGTAAGTTCAGGAAAAAAATGTTTTATACAAAATATTATTATTTTTCGATGTAGAATAAGAATGTAAAATAAAAAATATGGATTTTCATTTGAAAAAATGAAGTTGCCCTTCATCTGACCCTTAAAGGGCCATTATGGAAAAATGTGCCCCTTCATATTTTATATAAAACATTTCTTCATATTCCTGCTGGTTTCCGTAATAATTGACTGTCTCAAGATAAATGGACGACCCTGTATATATATAATATTATATAATATGTATTGATCAAACAATATTTTTTGGTCATCCATTTCTGATCGTATTCATTAGATATTGTACTTGCAAGGAACATGATTCCTTTTATATTTGTTTCCATCCTCCAAGTCTATAAAGAAATGCATGACACGAACACGCGTAAAAGGTTTTATATCCATCAGGATTACAAACCTCTCGGAATTTTATAATTCTGACGAGTGTCGCGGTTTTTGCGTATGTTGATTTCTCTAAGGGGTTCAATCGTGCACACAGATGCACAAGTCAGACTCGCGATGAAGATTTCAAACAGAATCTACTAAATATGTGTGTTATCGATTCGCTTCGAGCCGACATCAAATTCCACTCAGTTTCAGCTAATATACATGCAATCATATTTTCTGGTAGCAATAAAAATAGTACTTTTCCAAGTACTACGAAATAAAAATGTGCATCGTCAATTGCAAGACAGGAATAACGTAGAAATGTTTCCGTTTCGTTGATAATTTCAGTGTGTCGAACAAAACATGTAGACCGTGATGAATTTTTTTTTAATATTGCTACCGTTTGAACAAATCAAAAATCCGCAGTTTACTTTACGATAAATTCTTAACAACGAAGCAGGCTTGTAAACAGACGATAAGGGATGACTGGAACGCAATAACAACTTGCGGTGCTCCGGCACGGACCATAAAAAATTCAAAGTTTCCGCGAATTATTCAATTTCGCAAACTTCCATGGAGGCGAGCGATAGCCGAACAACTCGCAATTTTTCATGGCCTGTGACGAGGTACATCGAAACGTTGTTAAAGCAAACTATGCAGATTAATTCGCCGCAGGGTATATATCTTTGCGCGAGGAGGGGATGGGAGACGGCTAGAGAAAAACGAGAGGAAAGGGTATGCTTGATTCCGGGACGGAGATAATCCAATTTGGTCGCGTCTTCTGGCCTGCTTCGTCCGTCACCGCCATCTTGAAACCGTTCGAAGTGCCGGCGGGATGCGAATCGATATTTCAAGGACGGCCCGCCGTACGCAAAATAATTAACGACGGCCCGCTATAGTGAACGGTGACGGATCGAAGATCGCGCGCCCCTCCTCGTGGAGCGCCGGTTCGCGTTCGAGTCGCGAGGAAATGGCTCGGGAAGACACGGGACGGTAACCGGGACAATTACACGGACGTTTCCCGTCTTGGGTTTTTCCTTGCCGTGACTTTACGGCCGTCCGTGAATAATTTACGCTGTAGCTATTTCACTCAGAGACTACGCTCCGGAGGATAACTATCCCGGGTTACCTCCGACGATAAAATGCGAGCTACAATTAGAGGTTATTCGGTGAAAGCATCGAAAAGATCGCCACCCTCTCGATTCCACGGTACACTCGACCACTCGAATATCTCTGAAATTATTAACGATCCGAAAATGTTTCGAACAAAAGTTGTAACTCTACAGTGATGTGTAGCGGCCGGCTGCATAAAATAAAGTTAACATCTGCTGCGCAAATGCTGGAGAGGTTTTGGGACTCGTGCAACGATTGAGGCTATTTTTGAGGAAACTGTCAGGCCATGAGGTCATTTGTTAGGGTTGCCAGTAGTTTTTTATTAGCGACAGTCTCGATAGCCCTCACGGAAAGTCATTAAACCCCGAATTTCCAGAAAGCCCAAGTCAACGGTACGGGACCCGCTACCCGAAGGTGCACATGGCACGTCGATGGTCTTGGGCCTCATGAAAATCCCGCTACAGAGCTAAACTCGTGTCACGTGACTCTCGTGATTCTTCCCTCCTTGGAAAATGTCCACGAGAGTGAGGATCAAATAGACAACCACGTTTTATGTAACGCTGAGGAAAATCAGTTTCTTCCTAGCTAGCAACGCGGACGTTTCCCCTGAAAATAAAGCAAGTAAAGTCGACATAGGAAGACTCTGTTACCGAACCCTATCCAAATCCTACAAATGGTCTTTCTGTGGATGGAGGAGTAGAAGGCATGCGAAGGTCGCTGTCAGTTTTAGCAATGGAACCATGTACAGTAAAGTCGCGTTTACTGTCCGACAGCCTGTGTTCTGCACGGACAGTGATCGCATACAGTATTGTCCACATTACTGTCCAACAGCCGTATTTATGGTGGACAGAAAGATTGGTGTGTACATGTATGATCGTATTTTTGTTACTTCAAAGGCGATTCCGAACATACAGAAGGATTGATTGAAATTCAAAGGTGAAGCCGAACATAGAGAAGGACAGAACGAGTGTCTCTTTCTTTCCCATACGCTGTCCTTCCTCGCGACCGAAACTCGAATCGTTGATTTAACCGCTAAATACAACTGGAATTGTATCGTGTTTGGTCTTATATTGATCAGAAAAATGCCAGAAATACGATAGTGAAATTTCATTAAAAAAATAATGAAAATTAAGAAAGTTGAAAATTTCGATTCATTCGACTCAATGTGTGGTGTTTACACCGATATACCCGAGCCGAGTGGAGTGAGAAGGCACTGAACAGTGAACCGAGTATAAACAAAGGACAGTAATGCGGATTTCACTGTACCGATATTATATTTTTATGACTGTGTCTACCGCGCCGATCGCGCCGAAAGTTCAAAAGAAAGCCGAACGTAGAGAAGGACAGCATGACAGTGGAGGGGGTAGGCACTGGACAGTGATCGCGTACACGATCGCGGACAGTAACGCGACTTTACTGTATTTTTAATTCATATGTATCGTGAGCTAATGTTAAATGCACCGAATACTTAGGACCCCTTGTCAAAAATATTTACCGTCGAATTTTAGGAAATCTCTGACCAACAGGTTTCAGAAATGTCTAGTAACATCTTGATTTTTGTCTACTTTTTGGAAACTCCAGATTCGCCGTGTACAGGAACGATTTCGCTGAAAAAAAGATCGGTTCGACCGCTTATGAAAATGATATATGCTTTTTGCAGCCGCAAAGCAAATAATTGTCAAGGTATCGCGCAGGTGTGATATATTGGGCACAATTTTGCATATTTGCCCGCGGTGCTGTATTTGTACAGAGAGAGTAAATATTGAGTACGTGAAATCTCAATGCATTTTGTGTTCGACCGGTCGAGTTCGGCTCTTATCCGAATGAATTGGCTCTGGCGAATCTATCTTGATCGATCGAAAGTTTTTACTCCATACTTTCGAAATTATTCGAATCACCAGTTTGTTTTTTTTAAGTCTTTTAGGTTATTCGTGTTGGCGCAGGTGAAATGTTTTCAGGCTGTAAAGGCGAAGCTCACTTTGTTTAATTGGTTTTAACGAATAACATATTATTCGGAACCACTCTACGATCTTTTCGTTGCGTTTGTTTTTTCGCAGAATCGGTAAACGAAATATACGCAGAAAGGCTTTATGGAATATCATAACAATCAAGAATAGGTAAAAATAAATTGAACTTTCTATTTGCGAAGCGCAAAAATTTTATTTGTCGAAATACCAACTTCTGAATTACACGATATATTGTGCAGTCATCGTTAGACAGCGTATTTCATGACAAAAATGAGTATGTGAAATACGAAAGAATAAAAGTATTAACAGACTTTTTCCATTTATAGTAATTGACGCATAACGTTTTTATTTTACGTAACGATTCGTAGTTTGATTATTACAAATGGAGAATGTTTGAAATAAAACCCATTACAAAGTTCTGGAATGATCCTCGGAACGTACCAATATTTTTTGGACCCACCATATACTGTTTATATAACTGTTTCCAGATTCAGCCGGCGGACTATGTGAAAGTTCGGAAAATTTATCCAATTTAACGACGCCCGGCAAAGTTCGAAGGGTCACGTAATTATCAGAAATGATTATACACGTTTTAACAAGGGGCACGTCTCGCGGAAAAATAGTGGCTTGGCCCCCCTCCGCGCGAAAAGTAAAATTGCGAGGACTCGAGACGAGGAACCCCGTCTCAAGAAGAGGTCTCCCGTTCTCGTTAGATTCGCATTTAGATTAAACTCAGTGCCACGGTAATAACCCAAGTTTGGTTATCATTTTTTTCCAAGCGTGCTAGCTAGCTGGTCGATCCCTCTCGGCTGACTGGCTTCTCTTTGGTAATTCGAGGCCCGATCTCGGGCAACGAGTCTCTCGCCAACTTTTCGGAATTCGTTTAGAAACTGTGTCGAAGATTTTCTGTGGGGAATAGCGGCCGGGACGCGGAGGATCCTGGGAAATAGGAGGATTTAGGAGACTCGTATTTTCGTAAACCAGCGAAATTTCGACGAGGCGAAAAACTTTTCGTCGGAACCATCTAGTTCCGCTGTGATGCTGCGCGGCACTGTTTTCGACGGAAGTCATCAGCTTTGCGAGTAGCCTCGTCGGATTTGCTTTTGTAATAATTAGATATTTGAAAATTTTAAGAATGTTATGAAGAACAATGCTTCAGAACGAACTAGTTCGTTGCAGGATTGTCCACTGTGTTTTATTTAAAATATTCTTATTTAAAAAATTATCATCGTAACGTGAACAAGTTAATTTGTGCAAGTATCTGAGACGCTAAAAATTGACTTTGTGTACAAATACTTTTCGTTACGCATCGGTTCTGCGCAATGGAAGTAGCCAATTGTAGTTTAATTTCGAACTGGAACGACGATGAAGAGGGTTCGAGGAACTCGTCAGCTTTGCGATTAGCCTCGCCAGATTTGCGGTACTGCTCTTATAATAATTAGACTGCGAATTAGATACATATTACGGTGAAAATATTAGAAAATTTGAAGAATGTTATGAAGAACAATGTTTCAGAACGATTTAGTTCGTTGCAGGATACTTCGCTGTGATTCTTAACAAATATTCAGTGTAGCTAGGGTCGTATTTAAAAATTGATCGTCGCAATGTAAACCTGTTAGTTTGTGCAAGTATCAAAGACGCTAAAAATTGGCATTGTGTACAAATATAATTCTTTTCGTCGCACTTCGGTTCTCCTCAACGGAAGTAGCTAATTATGGCGCTGTTGCGATTTTAATTCCCGGTTTAATTTCGAACTGGAACGACGATGGAGAGGGTTCGACGAAGTCATAACGTTTGCGATTATCCTGGTCGTATTTGCGGTACCGCTTTTATAATAATTAGATATTTGAAAATTTTAAGAATGTTACGAAGAACAATGTTTCAGAACGATTTAGTTCGTTGCAGGGTACTTCGCTGTGATTCTTAAAAATTATTCAATGTATGGAATATTTATAAACTGATCGTCGCAATGTAAACCTGTTAGTTTGTGCAAGTATCAAAGACGCTAAAAATTGACTTTGTGTACAAATATAATTCTTTTCGTCGCACTTCGGTTCTCCTCAACGGAAGTAGCTAATTGTGGTGCTGTTGCGATTTTAATTCCCGGTTTAATTTCGAACTGGAACGACGACGAAGAGGGAGAAAGAGGAAGAAGGGCGGTGGGAAAGCTTCGTGCCTGCAACCCGATCTGGAGGCTTTATCGTGTTCCGTGGTCACGGCCCTCCATTTTCGAATCGTGCTCGACTCGCGGCGGATCGTGTTGGCACATGTACTTAAGCGGCATGAGACCGAGCCATTTTGTACGGACGGTAAAGCCAGCGTGGATGTTTCCGCTCGTACTTTCGATCGCCGTTTTTCACCTAAGACCCCCACGCCCCATAAATCAACTTGCCTTTAACTTTTCGTGTACCGAAATCCCGTAGTACTTTGCCCGTGTCGCTCGTATTAAGCTCCAGCGCTCGCTGCCTTCTCGCGTTATAATTCCCTCAAATGACAGACGTATTAACCGTGTACCGTTACCCTCCCGTCTTCCTGTAACACTTCCGTTCGTATTTTACGCACAGACAGTGTATTCCATGAATTTGGACGCTGAACACGCGTCAGAGTATACTGCTCCCCTTTAGAAGTAGTAATGACCTGTCTGTAGTCCGACGAACTTCGCTTTGACGTGACAGACAATGTTTCCCGCATTTCGAACGTTGCAACTTCCCCGCGGAAGGGTGCTCAACGATCAACAGGATAAACACGATCCTAATTTACAAGTCTTCATTATTAAGTGGTGCTACCCGACCTGTAGTCGGACACGGTGCATTTACAGCGTAAGAAAAGTAATACCACTCTTCGTAAAAGCGATACTATTAATTTGTAACTTTAGTCGTGTTTAGGAGCTTGAAAATCAATCCTATAAATAAAACAAAAATTTTTTAATTATCTCAAATGAAGAAATAGTCCCATTTTCGTTATTTCATATTTTACACTGATTATGTACAATGCTTCTCATATACAAACGTACAGATTAATGGACCAACGGTAGAGTAGAAAAATCAACAAAGTCCTGTTGCGCAACGTATTACTGTAATAAATCGTCTCGCGTTCAGTGTTTGTTCGCCCAGCTGAATACTTCGTTAAAAAGTATACAATTTTACATCTTGCACCATCGGAATAAACGAATTCCCATTTTTTAGCGTTACTTTCATCCCTTCGATATCTCTCATGTATACGCAGCACTGTTTTTCGTATTTAATGTACTCCGAAATAATTCGTACGTCAATCGCGTTCACGATTTCGTTCGAATATTTCGGAATCGGACAATTTTGTACGGCAGTTTCTCGCGTGATAAAAGTATCCGAGTTACTTTCATCCCTTCGACATCGTTCATGTACACGCAGCACTGTTTTTCGTGTTTAATGTACTCCGAAATAATACGTACGTCAATCGCGTTCACGATTTCGTTCGAATATTTCGGAATCGGACAATTTTGTACGGCAGTTTCCCGCGCGATAAAAGTATCTGAGTTACTTTCATCCCTTCGACATCGCTCGTGTATACGCAGCACTGTTTTTCGTATTTAATGTACGCCGAAATAATTCGTATAACAATCGCGTTCGGGATTTTTATCGAAAATTTCCCGACATCGGTAGTAGTCGTTAAATATTTCGGCGTTGGACAATTTTCCACGGCAGTTTCCCGCGTAATAAAAGTATACGGCTTACTCGCTCGGCTCTTCAAGATTCTATCCGGCGAATTTTCAGGAGCGATCGGAACAACTACCGGTCCCGAAATATATCGCTATAAAATTTACCGTCGCCGATACACCTCGTCCCCGTAATCCTTTCATCACGGACCGACGTACTTGATGAAACGAGCGGCGATATTCCCGAGGGAAACCAGGTGTTTTTGACCCCGGTCCCGTCTGGTTTCTCACGTGCCTTAACCCCTTTACGCCCATCGAGCAGCACGTACGCCCGGTACGAGGGGCTTAGAAGCATCTTTCGGTTTTACCGTGGAACCGTAAAACCGATATTGCACCGGTTCCTGGTGAAATTTTTACCAGGAATCGTCGTCCACCGGCATCTCACGGCGGCCGGTCGCAATAGTATCTCTCGACTAATCCTTTTAACTACGGGATAGCAAGTTTTCCCGCGGCATTACATTTACGACACGCCGGTTTTACCGACTTTAAGTCTCGCCGGGACGACTTACGTACACGCGCGTATAGATCCCTCCGAGAAATGTTCCATGGCGAACGAAACGTGGCCAAGATCAATTCTGCGAAATAATTCGTGTCGCGACACTGCGAGGGCAAACTTCGACCACCTCGAAATCGGTCGTAAACCTTCCAATAATGCACTTTATGCGGTGTCCGAGAGGGGGAAAGGGGCGTACACCAATACCGACACGAACAAACTAATCCCCGATCGTATAGATTATGTAAAGAGAGTGTAATAGACTCCGGAGCCGGTGGATTACAGGATTATAGCGAAACCGTACGGCGTCCGCGCCGCGCAGGAGTAAGAAATTACCCCTGGATTACGCCGCGGGACCGAGACGACTCTGATTATCTCGTACACGATGCTTCGACGACGCTCCGTTGCGTATTAAAAGTTCGGCCCCATGACTCCCCGAGGAAAAATCGATATCCGATCGGTTCGAGTAATTTGATTTCGGGGCTTGAAACGGTGCCTTCTCGCCGTACAACGTCTTGTGCGACTGTAGTCCTTGAAACTATAATAGTTCATTTTTATTCAAATCATTTTTATTCATTAATAATAGCATTTATATTGCTTGCAATTCTTTAAACTTGTTGAACTATTTACAATTGAAGCGAAGTTACGTTACATTTTCACAAAGTATTCTCGTACACATTTCAAAAACGAATAACTTTTTCAAAATTGCACAAAATAGCTTGAGTTTCTTTCTTAGATCTAAGAAGGATTCGTTTACTAGCTAATGTATAAATTATTTTTTAAGAACTGTTATTGGTCAATTTTTAAATTTTTGATCTGTGCCTGTAATAAAAATATCAAACATGTATTCTACAAAGTTTCATTGAAATCTAAATATCTGAACAATCTTTGTATAAATCTTTGAATTTAGAGTTTACGATTCATTTAACTCGCAGATTCATACAATTTTTGACAGTTTCAATCGATCACAGAATTTATAATCGTTCACCGCTCGTAGCAACGTTAACTTGTTTCGATATAATTTTTTATACATTAACAACTTTGACTATGTTCTTTGCGAGTCCAGCCAAATACAATGTTTTCAAACTATTCATTAATCGTCTCCTATTAAAGTAATCCTTTCAGCAACGCGTAAACGCCGAGTCGTTTGTCCCACTTTGGAAAAGTCGTTTTGATTTAAAGCACGTTCGAACGATTCCGTTATTCGGTGTGTGTTTTCGAAAATGCGCCCGAAACGTCGCGTCGTATCTGGCTGAGTGGATTGTAACTCGTGCTGACACGAAATGTACGGTTCGCTGTCGATTTTAAGTGGTTCCCGCGGAACACGCATTTGTTGTAAGCTCTACAGTTTATCGCGGCTCGAGCTCGCCGGCGCATCGTGTTGCCAAACTTGGACGCTGGAAGCCTTTTCGCGAAAGAAACTTCTCGATTAAGCGAACGAGAAACCGTGTACTCGGCTAACGGCGAAAATTGAAACACCCCGCCCGGCTTATTTGACTGTTGTTTGCCGAGTTTACTTTACGGTCTACGTCGCGGTCGCAATTTAATGCAACAGAGGAGCCTGATGTCTTTGGTACGCTGCACCTCCACTCCTGAAATTTATAATTCCGTGACGTCGCTTGTTAAAGCGCGCACGATATTCGCTTATTCGACGAGCATGGCTTCGCAACATACTTCAGTATGTTTCCAACTTTGATGGACAAGCAAACATGCAGCTGTCGGAAAGTTAACTTCCGAGCAAAATAAGATCAGTGCAATTTCTAGGTGCATCGCGTTTCATTCTATGCTTACAAGAATTTAGATAAATTATGTATGACTTTCTTTTAAGCGCAAGGTGAAGTGGTGTAAGTTCGTAAACGGGGCGAATGCATAAATTGGTTATCGTTATTATAATATGAGCGGAATTTCTCCAGCTTGTATTTATCAATGTACTGCAAGTTAATATGAACTATTCGACATAGATGTCGCCCAAGAATGAAGGCGTTTTCCAAATTGAATGCAATAAAATGCAATAAAGCATTTTATAACAGGCTTGTTAATAATTCTGCTGTTGCACCGTTGCACATGAAACAAGGTTTCAATGCGTTTTTAACTCTAATGGCGCTCTTGTCCCATTTTCGGGAGAAAGTGCAGAGTAGTTGACATTTTGTACAATATCCTATCGAAATGATAATTTTCAAGCAAAATTAGAAACCTACGTAATTCTAATTCACCAGTAATAACTGTGCAAATCGTTTTATATCGACGCTGTTAAGTGTTTACATACCAGACTGAAAATACATAATGTTTAAAATCGAACTTTACCTTAATTCGTGTTAACCCTTATTGCTTACGTTATTAAATATGTTGGTATCTAATCAATGGCTACACGTTTAAGAATAAAATTAGGAAAATTATGTACAACGAGATTATTCTAGGTAGAAGGAACATTTTATTTTCGAGTTAAAATAGGCCGACTGCAAATGGTTGATATGTTATATGATGCAGAATATAATGATTCCATTTGAAAGAAAAAAGTGTTAATTATCATGTACGCCTTTCACGCCTGTCTTCTTCTAAACCTGTTACAATGGTTCCATACAAAACACGCTCTGTTTCGAGAAAAGTGTCTGCAGACATAAAGTTTTACTCGCGAGGTAACAATAAATTACCACAAAAATGTTTGATCCGTAGTTTACGCGTTCCCTCAGCACCATGAAATTCGCGGTCAAGCTTCGCAAGAAAGGTTGACGTAAATTACGTGAGAAACGGACAGAACAAGAACGGGTATCGCTTGGAATCCTTCCGGCCGGCGGAACCAGTTATAAGGAGATTTCCCGAGGCGAGCAGACTTCGTTGGTGAAGCAGCTTGCGAAATATTAGCGGCAGTAACGGCATTTTCCACTGTATTAATTGACCAAGCGGAAAGCTCGGCGCTAAAGCGAGACAAAGTAATGGCTCAAGGTTTCCCGAGCTTGAAAACTTGGATAGATTGGTGGTGGTAAATGTTGCAGACGTCAACGTCGTCTGAATCATTTCAATTTGTTGCTCAACAGATTCTTTTCGAAACACGTTCACGTCCCAGATTATTTGCAAAGTTTTAGTGAAATCGATAGAAAAATGTTTGACCGTGTAAATATGAATTAAAAAAGGGATTCGGTTGTGAATTAGATTGTAGATTTCAATGCGAACCACATACACGATTTAAGTAA
Organism: Lasioglossum figueresi; assembly: GCA_028455805.1. Classification (NCBI taxonomy): domain Eukaryota; kingdom Metazoa; phylum Arthropoda; class Insecta; order Hymenoptera; family Halictidae; genus Lasioglossum; species Lasioglossum figueresi. The sequence continues at coordinate 9,244,795 of CM052195.1, read as the reverse complement.
AAATCTCTTACTCGGACACCGTTGATAAATTTAAAGAACGGTGAGATTCGTATTGCATGTCATTAAAATATTCTTTCCCGGACAAAGAATAGAAATAGGAATAGGAAGATAAATAAATCTTTGCCGCTAAAATCGTACAATCAAAAAGACAGTTAACGTCGCTGTCGACTGTGAACGTTCCGCAGAATTCTAGTATCGGTTGTTCGCGTGTGGGAAGATTAGTCTCCCGATTATGCAGCTAATTGCGAGAGGTTCTGCGCCGCGGTAAAGTCCTCGTATTGTACGAAAATGTTCTACCGGTATCAAAAGCAGCCCAAATTGCCGAAGAGAAATTTACTCGGTTTACGCGCGTCTCGTGCTGTTTAATTTACCAAGGTATTGTGTGCTCCCATTGTGAAACGAGAAGCACGAGTTAGAGGTGAAACGAGGTGCGAGGCGAACGGTATCGTTTGCAATCCTTTCATGGTGGTTACTCGCGGGAGTTAGAGGGTAGAAAAGAGAGGGGGCAGAAAGCATAAGGAGATTTTCCGTTGGAACTTTTCGAGAAATATTATCCGCGATAACGGTATTTCTCGCGATATTAGCCGCCAGTTCTTCAGTTCCCAGCAGCATAGAACCGTTTCAGACGCTTTTTCACGCCGGTTCATTTTCTCTGGCAGCTTCCTCTCATTTCTCCGCGAAATCCACTCCTCCACGGTTTTTAATTGATCCATCGCCGCTGCCTTTTACCTTTAATAGGCGCCAAGGCTTTTCGACCAGTTCGAACGGTCCTGAAAAGCGTCGAAACGTATCGCTGGCGGATCGCCAGTCCGTTCTCAAACGCCTCGGGCTCCGACGATTCTTGCACCGGGCCAAGAACAGCTTTCTGATATTCCGCCCTGGAAGCTTTTACTAGGTCGAAACCAATAGGGACGAGGCTCCATCATTTTTATGTACTTTTCCCATTTGTTCTCTATATTGGATTATTACGCTTATTCTTCCGAGACTTTCAGGGATCGAGGAAATACAGAGACCCTCTAAATGAAATATATAAACTGCAGAACTTTCATGTGCATCGAACCGATAGCGTTAAATATGCTTTCATCGTAATGTCAACGCTAAACCTAGCAAGCTCTAAAATCGGTCCAAATGTTTTACCTTACAAAAATGTAAAAACTGTATTCCCTTGGATTGTGTTCAATTTTTATTAGAATGTGTGTTGGATAAAAAATGCATTGAAACATATAAACTGCAGAACTTTCATATGCATCGAACCGACAGCGTTAAATATGCTTTCATCGTAATGTCAACGCTAAACCTAGCAAGCTCTAAAATCGGTCCAAATGTTTTACCTTACAAAAATGTAAAAACTGTATTCCCTTGGATTGTGTTCAATTTTTATTAGAATATGTGTTGGATAAAAAAATGTATTGAAACATTTTCCATGGAAGTAGCTGTACAATTTTAATAGTTGTGAAGTGAAAAATATGTAACTGGTCATTTGACCGGCAGTGGTTGGTTTAGTGTTAATTATTTAGACTTCCTCATACTTTTATGTTCGAATTGTAGAATGTAAGCGATGAGGGATGAAAGTGCGGGTCTTTACGCAAAATGAAAATGTTCCGCGTTGTAACAAATGACATGATAAATTCGGTTCATGGATCTCACAGTCCGAATCGGTGTAGTGGATGGTTAGGTTGGTATTAAAATAGCTGTTCGAAAAAATCGCTGGGTGCAGTTAATTGTTACAAGAGAACGGTTCGCGCGGCGTGTAAATGCGGCAGAGGCGCATAACGAGAGTCGAGAATAAAGCCATCGAAGTCCGTTCAGCGCGACATCGCCGTCCCTAGGTTTCATAAAGCTGTCTACTCGCTGGAATTCCTCGAGAAAGGTCGTGTCGAAGACAATAGCTTCCATTGCTTTCAGAGCAGCCGAGGACTGACTTCGATAGCTATACCGAGAAGCTGCAGGCCCTTTTATATCGTTCTCGCGTTATTGCGAGCCCCCTTTCCCACCTTATAATTGACTTACGGACTTTTGTGTCTTCGGTTCGGTCCCGGGAAGAAATTGCGGAGAAGATTTGCTGGCTGTCCGCCAGCCGGCCAATAAGAGGCAACGAAAGCACAGCGTTTCCCGCGGCCAGTCACGAAACGGCTTTCCGTTCCGATCGATCGACTGTTATGCGGCGTTCGAGCTCCTTGCGGGCCTGTGCCCGTCGATAAACACCCTTCCCAAAAACGTTTCGCGTGTAGAACATGCTATTTTCTTTTTCTCGCTCACGAAAGACAAAAATTTTCCCCTAAAGTAGCCACATTACGGCTGAACAATATCTTTATGGCTAGTTTAGCCCTTCAGAAACAACAGCTCCGCATCGTACTCATCTTGAGTGTTTTAAAATGTATTATATATCACAACATCAACGCTTACATTTGAGGAACCGAAATGAATTTCAATCTCCGTCGGAATAACAACGTAATTTTAAATCCGTCAAAATGAATATCGATCAACGGTTCTTCCAAGCTGACAACTACAGAATTTAAATATAAATTTTTGAGGTCGATAAGTGTCGCTCAAATATTGTCGGCGTTGCTCTAAATTTAGTTGTTAACAGCTCTATAAAATATAAATATAAATTTGAAGTCATCGAGACGACAAGCGCTGCTCGAACATTGCCAAGCATGGTGTTAAACGACGTTGCAGTTGTACAAGCAATTAATATATCCGAGAGGAAATTTGATAGTTGCGCGTGGCACCGTTCTTGAGCGAGGATTGGTAGGAAAAGTATGCAAAAAAAATTGGTTTCGTCGCGCACGGAAGCGGCTCAATTAATCCACGGCTGAAGCGTCAGCCAGGGTTGCTGAAAAAATATAAATCAACAGGGGAAAGTGGTCGGCTGCGAAACGCGTGTTTTCTTTCATCAGCCTTTAAAGCGCGAAGACTCGTCGAACGGCCCTGCATCGTTCCGCAAATTATCCGAGTCTCGGGTTGCAGTTTTCGCGGTCGTTTCTGCCGTCGCGCGTACATAAATTGCATCATGATACTAATCACGCCGGAATGCATAAATACCTCGCCGGTAATCAGCGTGCACGCGTATCCTATGGCCTGCAACGTGTTCCGACTACCGGGCGCGTAAGTCTCTCTTAACGTTGCTCGCAACCCCCGCCCCGAGCCCGAGAAAAACGAACTTCGCACATTATGGAGAATTATGCGCGCTCCTTTAATTACGGTGTATCGTGAGAGCCGACGGCTGGACGGGGTGCGAGAAAATAAGGGAGGAGGCAGGGGGAACAGAGGGGTCGGTTGTTCGCGGTCATAAATAAAATATGAGCGATATGCAAATGCGATGCAGCGTACTCGTTAATTAATAGACTGACCTGGAATTTGCGACGGGATCGCGTCGCCTCGCAAGGGTTGTTTTCCTGTCCCCTTAGCACGCTGTTAATCCTCGGACGACGATATTCCGTTTTTCTCGATTTTTACTTATAACCGGGCCGTCTCGTGCGAACGGATTAAACAAATCAATTTCTTGTTATTGCATTTTTTTTTAAGTATAGGACCATAAGAAAACACTTTTGCACAATTTCGTGCCGAAATTCATTGAGATTACAAAATTATGATAATACCAGAAGTACCAGAATTATATTTTTAAATTGAATTTGTCATATATTTTTTTTATTAGAAGATTACACCACTCTGCTAATTTTCAAGAGAAATTATTTCTTTTAACAAGGGCGATGACGGCAACCATGCTAATTCCGAATAACCGCGAAATTTTTGTTTCGGACCGCAGCATCCCTCTATCGTAAAACCATAAGCGTTTATTCGCACGGTACTCTTTGCGGTTGGCTGAAGCGGTTCACAATTAAATTATAGCTGCCAACTACTCCATTTGCTCATAAATGCATGAAATCCGCAGTCTGGCCACATCTAACAATTTGGCCACGCGTAGTGCATTTTGAAATATTCGTTAAAGTCAGCATAATGTACGGACATCGTTTCTGAAGGGTGAAAAGCATTATGTAAACTTTCAGCTTCCGGATAATTTAGTTCAGTATTTATGTTGGGACGAACAAAGAGATCGACGCACCTTGAAAACATACCGGTATCCTCGCTGCAAAAGCGATACAACTTCATAAACGCAATTTTCGAGTAATCACTGTGAAAATGTTGCAGGGACAGCGCTTGATCTATTATGTGCAAATCCCATTCATTTATGTTCATAATTTAAATGGTAGAGCGGCAGTTATGGCGCTGTTCTTGAATTATGTGGCACTGTACTGTATCCTACAAATGCGAATAATTCTCCAGGGACTAATTATATTTTTAAACAGTTTTTCGCTTTCCCAAAAAATTTATTTTAACAAACAATATCTTTACGTAGAAATTGTATTGTGCAATGGTTGATTTATTGCATTTAAAGTATTAGATAATCCGCGATAACGCACATTCTCAGAGCTATTCGATTAAACAGCGGAATCCTTTTTCAAAACTTACTGTGCTCTTATTTGATATTTTACGCTTTATTATTAAATATGGCCGGGTGCTTCTTTCTTTTGCACAGTAGCGTACGTTGGAGTTTAAATCTCTTTTTGGAGGTTTACAGGTGTGTACTGTGCGGTCTAACACAGTCCTCTTTGCCGAAGGTATCTTTGTCTTCCAGACTATGTGGCTGAGAGGCTTTCTGGAGTTTAGGATGTTCTCCGTACCTTTATCTGGGCAACGTCGGAACTGTTTGAAATTTCCAACTTTTACTCATCTCTCACTCTCGTGGTCATCTCTGTGTCAACTAAAAACCGAATGACCCTATCTGCTCATCGGTCAAAATTAGGAGATAGTACTAATTAGTCTCGTTCATCCTTATTAAAGACCGAGTGTTGGTGCGACTCTGTCATTAACATTTTTGGTAAATGAATAATGACTCGCTATCCTCTTTTAGTTCAACTACAAGTACAAACAGTCAAAAATGTCTTCATACGTCCTTTAAAAAGATATAAATTTTCTAAAATGACTGTTCCATTCAATTTTCGAATGCACTTTTACATTACAATAGAATTTGCCATTCACTTTTAGTTCAACTACAAATACAATCAGTCAAAAATGACGTCATACGTCCTTTAAAAAGGTATACATTTTCTAAAGTGACTGTTTCATTCAATTTTCGAATGCACTTTTACATTAGAATAGAACTTGCTATCCTCTTTTAGTTCAACTACAAATGCGATCAGTCAAAAATGTCTTCATACGTCCTTTAAAAAGATATACATTTTCTAAAATGACTGTTTCGTTCAATTTTCGAATGTACTTTTACATTAGAATAGATCTTGCCATCCTCTTTTAGTTCAACTACAAACACAATCAGTCAAAAATGTCTCCATACGTCTTTTAAAAAAATGAATTTTCTAAAATGACTGTTTCCATCAATTTTCAAATGCACTTTTACATTACAATAGAACTTGCCATTCTCTTTTAGTTCAACTACAAACACAATCAGTCAAAAATGTCTTCGTACGTCCTTTAAAAAGATATAAATTTTCTAAAATGTCTATTTCCATCAATTATCGAATGAGCTTTCCGATAACTTCTGGATAAATTTTTGAGAGTTTCTATATTCATTATCAATAAAAACTTCCACTTTCCCAGCGTCAATTGCAGCTCACGTTCCGAAGCAGATAAACCCCGAGGTCACAATCAAATGAAAAACGGCTTCTGTTTATCTGCGCATCGGATATCCGACAAAGCGGTGCATCGGAGCGTACAACAGCAGCGTAATGTACACCGAAGAAGTCGTTTGTTCATCCCAGGCGAAAAATTTCAAACGCGTTTCGGGGTTTCGGGTGAACTGTAGCTAGCAGGCGAGCGTCGAAAAGGTGAAAAATCGTGGCCGTTCAATCGGAGAAAGAACGAGCGTTAAAGATACAAAAGGAGCGGCGATGGTGAAAACGAGGAAAAAAATCGTGCCGGTTAACACGATCAGAGCGTGGATCACGACGGTGTAGAAGCGTGGACCCGTTGCATACAGTTGCATACGCACCTGTTCGAGGGTGAAAAAGCACGGTGGCGATGGGAGCGCGGCGTTAACGCAACTACGAGGGTGGAATTACAAGGGGGTTAATCAACGTGCACACAGACCGGCTTTGGCTTTCGAGTCCAAGGGTTGTAAATGCTTCCCCGCTAGTCCATGGACTTTATGCACCTCGAAAATAGAGAGAACTTCGGCGGGGTGACGGGAACAGTGGTCGGGAAAAAGGTTAAGGGGGTGGTGGGCGAGGTTGGGGAATGGACAGTGAAGTGGCGAGGAAGGGGTGCAGGGGGGCATAGATTTTACGAGGTGGACGCGCCACTTGTCTACGAGCTTGCGGCGTTCCTCGTAAATTTATCCCGAGATCTTTCTTTTTACCGCCTCCCCTCCCTCTTGGCTCCCGTTACCCCTACACCCGTCTCTCGTACGCTTCCATCCCCTTTTTTTCCCCCATAATTTACTGCTAGCCGGTCGTGGCAGCGGGAATACTTATGTCTCATATTTCCTTATAACGCGGACGGTAATACGGCGCCGCGCGCGGTACAGGGACGGCCACGCGTAATTAAAAATGTAATCGTAGCTGTGAAACGCGGCCTGACGAATTTACTGCCGCAAGAATTCCCGCCCTACTGTCGCGAACCGGAGCCGAGCACGTCGTTCCGGGCAATTAAAAACGAATTCCCGAAATTGAATGGGTCGCGAGAAGCTCGGGCTGGTCTCTCGCAGACTCGCCGAACGTGTCGGTTTTCTAGAACCGACTCCCGCTGTGCCGCGAGTCGGGCAAATAACAATCAGTTATGTTAACGTGCCGGTAATTAATTATCGAAAATTTTATACGATGGCCGAGCTACGACCCGGCCACCGGGCGAATAGTTACATCGCGGCTTGATATTACCGGTGAGGCAATTAATTACTTCCGATAAGTACAGTGGCGCGCACTAAGAGCCGGAGAGAACTGCGCCGCTGCCAGCCGGTAATTAATTAGCTCGAATTAATGTAGTTCAACGTTCCCGCGGTCCGCCCCGGTGATATTTCAATATTTCAGCCCCGACGACGGGGAAGCGTTTTTTTCCTTCTCGATTAACCCCGGTCCGCTTCGCCACTTCTGTCAACGCCGAACACCGCGGCCGTCGCCGGGAACAAAAATTCGAGAGCCGGTAAATAGTTGAAGGGCACGGACGGTCGTTCAGGTGAATCCAACTAATTCGAAGGCAACGTTCGATTCTCCGGCTCGAACGAATTACAAGACCGGCGAGATTGGATACGGAATCGTGCCCCGCTCGCAGAGCCTTTCCCCTTTTTTGAATAACTTATCGCCGCCCGCGCGAGGAATCTCAGGTGTCTCCGGTGTCTTGAGATTTTCCCCGCGAATTTATCGAGCAATTTCCGAGCGTTAAGGAAACAGGTGGGATCGATATAAATCGTGCGATAGCGGATGTAGTTCCGGACAGAATTCGAATCAACGCCGAATTTATATAGGAATGTGCGTTTCTTCTTTGTTGCCCTGATCCTGAATTGCCCTCGAAATTAGCACATCGAATGTGCGCGGGCCATTTAATTAAGCAATCTTTGTAGACTTTGTGGAATAAAAATTCGTTTGCAGTGACAGTTGCGTTTGTAGATCCGAAGTAAATAAAAATCTAGTAACTCTTGCGACAATTTTCAGTCTATTAATTATAAGTTGCAACTACGCTACGAAACGTTATGGAAAATGAAAATTGTCTGCATTAATTGCAAGACGCAGGAGCTACGGAGACGTTTATTTTCTCTGCAACGAACACACCGAAATTATCATTTGACGTTTAAGAATTCCGCGGAGGCTGAAACTGCGACAGCAGCGGGTCAAAGTTCTTAAAAAATTCTGTCATGTTCGCTCGCTTTGGTGGAACAACTCTTCCGGCAATTCCGAAAGTTCGTGGAAGCCCGTTAAAAAACATTTCCAAACAAATTAGAGAAAGAAGTTCTCGGGACTAATTAAGACGACGGACGAAGCGCGGCCGCTGCGAGATAAGGAACAAGATCCGCGTGTTGACCCGCTTAAAAAATAGCAACCGGCCACGATCGTGTTCAGGGGACGCGGAAGTCGGAGCTGTGTAAGAGCGGAAGCTCTCGAGAGGTAAGAAAAATAACAGTGGCCACCGCGGTGTAATAACCGGGCGAGGAAATTCGTATTGAGAATTAACACGGACCCGCTAACGAGGTCTCCTGGACAGAGGACCGTGACGAACGCACGGTCGACTGTCGCGGAAATTCACAAAGTTCGCGGCGACACGTACGAACAAAAGGTTAGACCTGTGACAGGCTGCCACGCGACTGCTCGCAGATATTAAACTACGGAGGAAGGAAACGCGAAAAAATGGCAAGGGCTCGGCAGACGCGAGACTTCCGTCATATTTCAGGCGGCGCGTTTCACGGATCAGAACTTCTCAACGCGAAACGTAAATAACATGCTCCACGGTCGTGTGGCTGCGCACCTCCTAACGTTTAGGTCCGCCATTCGTTTCCCTGTTTTACCGCCGCGTCTTGAAACCCCGCGAAGCACGAACTAGAAATTTGTGACAGTTTATTCTTGCGATAAATGCGAATCTTAACACATTGATCGACCCGGTTGTTCGTTTGCCAATCAAGACTCGCGAAACGAGTAAATTCCTAATCTTTCACCATATTTTAACGAGCCGGGTTCGTGATAAACATTTTAACCCTTAGCTCTCGAGTTTGATGGAGAAGCAACATGCAGCTGTCGGAAAATTAACTTTCGAGCAGATAAGATTAGTGTACTTACTTGAATTTAAATAAATTATGTACGACTTTCTTTTAAGTGTAATTCACGTTAAAGTCTAAGAAATTAGACGATATAAAATTTTATTCTTTAATCGATATCGAAGCGAATGTAGCCATAAAATGGTATAAACTTTTGTTTAACTCTCACGTGACATTTTTGGGGATGAAAACTTTAAAATCCCTCTAATCGGCAAGAAATCGGTGCGACACGTCCAGCCTTCCAAGGTATTTTTTGAAACGCGAATCGTTAGCTCGTTGCATTTGAAATTTTCGATTTTCGAATGGAAATGCTGTATAAACTTTGAGCTAGTAAGATTAGTGTACTTACTAGAATTTAAATAAATTATGTACGACTTTCTTTTAAGTATAATTCACGTTAAAGTCTAAGAAATTCGTCGAAATAAAATTTTATTCTTTAATCGATATCGAAGCGAATGTAGCCATAAGAAGCTATAAATTTTTGCTTAACTATTACGTGACATTTTTGGGGATGAAAACTTTAAAATCCCTCTAATCGGCAAGAAATCGGTGCGACACATCCAGCCTTCCAAGGTATTTTTTGAAACGCGAAGCTTTAGCTCGCTGCATTTGAAATTTTCGAATGGAAATGCTGTATAAACTTTGAGCTAATTTTACTTGTAGATAAATTGATCGGCGCTCGTAAATTGATCGAAGCAAGCGGGCGATCGCTTTCAATATGCCTGGCCTGTATGACACGGCGCGGCGCAGCGTTCCAAGCGTAAATCTATTTACGAAAATTGTTAAAAGATACTTGGTAGGCGGCGGGTTAGTCCCTGTTACGCGTAACAGGCGGATCGTAAGCCGGCGGATCTCGTAAGTTCCAGTTGCGAGGAGGGTTTAACGACGTCGCAGGATATCGCGAAGGGAAAAGTAACGTCTCGAAGCTGAAAGAATAAAGACGTAAAGTGATACCGGGATGATAGAGATATTCACCGGCGAAAGAATACACGGCGAGAGCTCGTGAAACACCGTTGTCCGGATGGAATTTAAGGAGCGCGCGCGCGGAAGCGTTGTTACAACGAGTAATAACGTTGTCAACGGAGAATCACGTCGACGACGCGTTTAAAGTATATCCGCGGAGAAACGAGAAAGAATTCCGTTGAACTGCAACGCTGCGAAACGGTGAAAATGTTTAAGCAAGCAGAGCGCAGCGGGCGGAACTTCTCGCGGATCGATAGTTCGGCAAACTCGTCTTCGATTCGCGTCACTTTCTCATCGGCGCCGGTCGTCGCGGCGCTCCGATACGGGAAAAGTAACTTCTCAGCCACTTAGGACGGTCGGATCCAAGTGGTCGGGTCCGAGTTATTCAAGTTCAGTCGGATTATCATACCTTTAATTCCTAGCTATTCGGTCCCCGGGCTATTAGACGAAGAAAAAAGAAATAATTGCCAGGATATCCTCGTCTGCCGATGCCGGGAAAGACGACAGATAGAACGGCAGGAAGATTAAAAAAGACCGGAGAGAGTGAGAGGGAGCGAGAAGAGGGGGAGGAAAGAGAGGATAAAGAGAAAAGGAAAACAGGGAGAAGACGAGAGGCTCTCGAGGAATTCGTGACTAATTAGAACAATGGCGGAGCACTCGGCGAGTAAGCAGGATTTTAATGGGCGGGCCTTCCAATCATTAAGGGAAAGTGCTCTTTTATTTTAGCCTCCCCTGGCAAGCTGCTGTGCCCGTTTCCTCGGCGTCTTTCGATCTTCTCGAGATTCGATCGCAGCCGATCGAAGGACCGCGTCTTCGGAGATTCGACCGAGATAACCATCCTCGAGTGTCCATCAAACCCTTCCTCGGGTCCATCGACCGACGTGTATCGCACGGCCATGCTCGTTACGTAAGCGAATGATAAGTTTAGACCGGGCCAGGAACTCCCAAAAAGCGGTTAAAATTCGTTATTACGCGTTTCAAGCTGATTTTGAGCAGTAAAGAAATTATTTAAGCGGAATCCAATATAGTTTTCTATTCTTTTCTCTGTTCGAGTGAGCCACGCGGTTTTACCCAATACCGGGACGCTGGATATCCAAGTTCTGGCGTATTTCAAATAAGCAGGTAATTTTGCTTGTAAATCAAGAACATAAGTTGCTCGTTAAAGACGGGAACAACTTGTTACAAATAACGGAAATTACATCATCGAATAATATCAAACATATCTATAGAAATAAAAATGTAAATGTTCGTTTGTTCAAAATCTTAAATCTCCGAAAGTTCTTCACCGATTGCTTCGAAATTTTTACACAACGTTGCGTTCGAATACGCGCGTGTTTTTATATGGACAATTATATGTTGCGTGTTCTAGAGTCGGCTAACCGGACAAAAAATATTGTATACCCACAAGCATAGTGAAATTAAACATATTAAAAACGTGCGCTTCCTTTTTTATTTCTTTTCCATTTAACCAAACTGAGCCACAGGAACGCGTGGCCGGGTACAGCTAGTAATAAAATACTTTACGTTCTTTTAAGACCTCTGTTCCTCGTTACGAGTACTATACGAAGCAATGAAAAAAATATTTTACCGTTGAAATCACAGTTGTCACGTCCGGTGGACCGGCCATGGATAATAATTAATAAAATCAATCATGTATAATATATATACTGAATTCTTTTTTTTATATATTAGCTCCATTAATGTTGCACAGAAAAATAACGTATCGAACATTATAACTAATAATCAATATCGAATTATCGTATATTATACCACATTGCGAGCGATAGAATTAAAAGGAAATCTATGTTGTCAAACAATTCGAAATATAACTTGCGAACCGCTGATCAAACGAAAACATCCGTTGAAACCAATTTATCGTTGAAGAATGTGAAAGATATACCACAGGAAATCTAGAATAAACGCTGCGTGGAAGAAATGGACAAAGATCAATAAACAAAAGACTAATGATTAACTCCTGGGAGGATGCGTAGAGCAAATTGATCTAACTAATAGGAGGATAAGTATGGAAGGAATACTGTACGTCCGGTCCAATCAGAAATGATAAACTAATACGAAGAAATCAATGAAGATTAAGCTAAGAACAATGGATTGATTTTTCTATAAAAGGAATGACTCCTCATCGGGAGCAGACTCGCAACCCATTAGTCTGGCAAAGGACACACAACTCATTAGTCTGCAACGTTACGCATTTCGTAATTTATAATCAGTCCGTGCTACATTTCGTTAATAATTAAGAGTGTGTGACACTTTCGCAAAGGCGTGTTAAACCCGCTGGATTTTTTTATCGTTCAAACAAAACGCCCGAAAAGGTAAAAACCATTCTATTGTAATACCACCCTGGACAATTAATGTATCCGAAATTTGTTGTTTGAAATATATTCGTTCGTTATAAACAGCAAAGAATTATTCTTGAATTACCTAACTTCGACTTCAATTGATCCACATCCTCAAGTAAAGCCATTTTAACCCATTGCACTCGAGTGGCGACTCGGAGACGCCACTAATAATTCTGATACCATTATTCAAAATATTTGTTGCATCATTAAATTTGTACTTAATATTTTAATAAACCGCTGAAAGTATTGTACGAGGTATTATATCAGTTTTATATCGATAAAACTAAGAAAATCATATAAAATGAAAATATTTTAGGCCAGAAGAAAGATTCTGGGTTGAAGGGTTAATCTAAGAAATCTTCAATTACCCGAACCGAAGCCGGTGAATGCGGGTAGGTTAAAAAACTGCGTAACATCCTAAATATAAATATAAAATTAAATTTTTTCGAAAATATCACAATCTTAAATTGCGGCCATCTTGGGACGTGAAACAGTCAACGACATTCTTGCACGGAATCTTTTTTTACAAATGTCGACTGGCTTACTAGGAGAGCCGACTTACTCCGAGCGGTCTATTTTGCAAATGGTACAACAGTGATATTCGTCGGAGTGCGCGAACAGTCGTGCTAATGGCGGTTACACGCTCGGATAAATTTGTTAAAGATAGCGGCGCATTAAACGTCGCGTTCCCGTAGAGGGGGGCGCGAGCAAAGTACTTCGGCCTCGCCGGTATCGTTCTCCGGCATGAATAATTCAATAAAACGATAACTATGTTGCGTGCTAATTTACCGTCGAGTTTCTCCGCTAATAATTCACGTGGTTTATGATATATCGCCGACGTCTCGCGGCCAACAATTATGCGCCGAGCGGCGCACGGCCGGCTGTAATTCGCGCCCAGAGAAGCAAAGCGTTTCTTCCGTAACGTCGCGTCGCTTGGAGAACACGCTGTGTCAACGAGCAGTGGCAGTTATTTCTACTTCGCTCTGATTGGATCGTGTCTGACTGCTGTGTCGCGATTGGCTGCGCCTTGAGATGTTGGGGACTCGCGTAGCGCTAATGTATTCACCGAAATGCATCCAAACAATATTTAAACACCGAATGTCGAAAAAGGTAACGCATTGTCGAGCAATTTGTTGCTTTCTAAATCCGTTTAAGCCACGTTAATTTGCCTTTCCGTTCTGCAACATATTTGATAATATCCGGGTTGAATGTACAGTGAACCACGAAAGTATTCGCACGCAATTTAAAATAGTACAAGTTTTGTAAGCAATTGGAAGCACTGGTTTAATAAATGATCTGCAAAAAATATCTTCCAACAATTACAATTTACAAGGTTGCGTGCAAAAATAAAAAATTCATTGTTTAAAACTCTTTTATTTGGGCCCTTAATCAAAATTTAAAATATGTCATCGTAATCGATTAACATACCCAAAAGCTACAAGTGGTGACAAATGGTGAAAATCGTAGTTTTCCGCGATTTTTGGTCAGTTTCTGCTTAAAATCCACAGATTCTTACATCTTTCGATGCGTGTCGTTTTTTTTCTGCGTTAACCGATTTCGATTAAATTTTCAGCATGTTTATAACCAACATGCATCTACAAAACGCATATTTTAAATGTTCATTACGGACTCTAAAAAAAAAGTTATAAATGATGCCTCTCTTACATTCTCATGCAATTCTTAGCAATTGCAATTTTTTCAGATCTGTTTTGCATGTAATTGGTAAATCGATTCTTCTAATTGCTCAAAAAAAGTCAGGTCGTTTGGTCCGATCATAAAAAGGTAATACTGTTTTAAAGTGCTTCGAAATCTGTTTCGTGGTTCACCGTATCTCTAATTGGAAAGCTGTATGTATTTTCCGATATCGTTTTTCGTTGTTGTTGTTCGGTTTGGACCGCCTCCGTTTCAATGCGCATTCTATAGTGTTCGTTTCGAGCCACGATTCGTTACCGAAAGCAAATGACGTCTACTTCTCCGTATCGTCTCTCTGTGACACGCGATTCGCGCAACGAGAGAAAATGTGTATTATATTCGCGGATCTGTCGCGAGAAGCTCGATTGGCATTTTTTGCGACAACTGCGTTGCCATTTTTCAGTGCAGTACTGGTTAGAGGAGGGAAGGGAGGAGAGAAACGATCGAATTACGATAATACGTTCCGGTATATGATTCACGGACTCGCTCGAACGCGATAATCCTGCCGTATCGTTTCTCCAGACTGGCAAACTGCAGGGGTCGATCGAAAAGTCAAACACACCGGAAATAATGAAACGACGAACGCCGTCGCGTCGCGTTGCGAGCAGAATTTATTCGGCCACGGGAAAAGTAGGAACGGTGATATTTCTGGAAAATGAACTAGTGTGTCAGAAACGTATTCGTGCTGCGGAAAGGTAGAATTCTTTCTACAAGCTGACTCGATCATGTTTGCTTATTCTGATGCATCGTTTAACGATACTACTAGTCATAAAATGCTCATAATCGCTGTTCCTTGCAATTGACTTAGATCATTTTCATTTTGCATAAAGATCGGCAGTTTACTTATTATAATTTTAACTTTCTATCGATCGTATTTGCTGTTAATGAAATTGTTAATGCTTTCGGCGCAAGGGTCCGATCATTTGTTACATAATTTACAAAGCAATTTTTCAAATTACTAAAGTAATTTATCTTCGTTCGGATCATCTTCAAGGGTTACTGGAATTGCGTCTGCGATGATCCGAATGAAGATCGAAACGTCGGAATTACTTTAGTAATTTGAAAAACTGCTTTGTAAATTAAGTAACAAACGATCGAACCCTTGCGCCGAAAGCATTAACAATTTTGTTTACTTGTTACGTCCGAACAATGGAAAAATACTGTGTTATTTGCAGACAGCGGATCTTCATGCAAAATATAAATTTTCTACCTGAATTGCAACGAACTGGAGTGAGACAGAAATTTATTTTCTTTCCTAATACGTTTAACAGGTTGAAAATAATATAGTAATATTATTAAATTCTTCGAATATTTTTACTGTTTTAAATTGCGCCTATTCATTTCTGTCGTGAATGCATAAAATCGGCTATCCAGTTATTAGTTTATTTTTCTCAGAATATTCTCCGTTATTTGCAATTACATATCCGTTCAGCTGCATCATTTAGGAGTTTATCCTTAGAAATTTATCTAAACGAACCAGTTAAGCATAAGCGTTGGTGTAGGTAAATGTTTGTAAAGGAACTCCAAAATTAGCTTATAATGAGATGTTTTAGTCTAAAGTGGCGCCTTAATAGAAGAGACAATCAACAAAAACACGTTCCCATCTACTAACCGTCCATCAAACAACATTATACACTTTCCGTTAATTTCAGCAGCGAGGACAAGGCTCCACCCACTATTACGGCAGGCGCCTGCCTAATTTCGTGTCCCCGTGTACGAAACGGCGATCCCGCCGCATTAATTGTACGTTTCGCAGAGAGTATTATAGGCCCGTGTCGTAACACGTTTTACCGTCAATATTTGTCGGTGGCGGAGGGTTGTAGAACAGCCCCGTTACTTACCCGGTCCAACTTTACGATGTTACGTCTAAAGCCGGTATCGTAATTACGGACGGGTTATGGGGGCGTAAAGGGAAAAAGTAGAGACGAGGTAACACTTCCGATCTCGCGTATAAATCGCCAAAGGCCGCCGCCGCTTTTCCTATTTGTACGTACACTCAATAGCGTGACAGATCACCGATCTAACTGGGCGAAAATCAATTTGGCGAAGCAAAATCTTTGAACTTTCATCGCAATTTTCCAACGTCCGCAACAATTGAACAACACATATAAGTAGACAGCGGTTCTTTATACAAAATAAAAACTTTCTACCTGGATTTCAACGAACTGGGGTGAAATAGAAATTTATTTTCTGTCTTAATATGTTCGATAAAAGAAAAGTAGCATATCGGTATTTTCAAATTCTTCCAATATTTTTACTGTTTTAAATTACACCCACTCATTTTCGTCAAAATTGGGTAAAATACGATGTCTAAATATATGGTATTATACAATAATTGTGCTATTGGATAAAAGAAGAGCCTACGCGAAAATCGTCAATTTCGACAACAACGTCTATAAGCATATCTTTATAAAAAAATATAGAAATTTGTTTAAATTACAGACATAGCGTGACAAATAGCCGATCAAACTGGGCGAACGTCATTTTGGTGACCACTGTAAGATCTTTGAATTTTTATGACAATTTTCCAAAGTCTAGAACAATTGAACAAGATATATAAGTAGACTGCGGATCCTAACGCAGCAATATAAAAATTGTCCAAGTCAATTGTAAGAAAATGAAGTTAAATGAAAATGTATATTCTTTTCAAATCATCTTAAACATTTGGAAATAATATCAAGATATCCTTAGATTTTCGTCTGATGTGTGTTCCGTTTTGTATTTGATCTATTCATTTTCGCCATTAATGCATAAAATCCGCAGTGTACATATGTACAAGGTTTATAAACATATTTTTATAGTAAGATACAACATTTTTTTAAATTACTGACAGGCATGAAACAACTTCGTCGCATACATATGAGAAACATTTAACGTTCACAGACGTCTTCGCGAAACCTGAGATTTCTCATTTGAGGTTCTTCTGGCATCTAACAGTATAATTAATCTTGATCTCAAGCAATCGGAAGCCAATCGCTGCCAACACATGCACCTCTCCACATATCCCCAAGACATTATGTGCTGCTATATTGTATATATACGGGCAACGCGACGTACGCAGCAATGTTTATCGACACAGTGAACACTGTCCAACGTGCCGTTCCATAATCCATGGAACTGAAAACCGGGGAAATTAGCCATTCCACTGGTAACGCTAGAACTAAAGGGTCAGAACGAGCAATTCCCGCGCTTCTTGCTTCATAATTACCGAAATCATACAGGTGCTCCCCGCAGAATGTTATTAAATAAATGAATTTATTCGGGCCCGTACGGGGCAACAAACGTCACGCGGAATCTCGAAAAATGCTTTTGCATGGTTGTTACAGACAATTCTGGTTGCTCGCCGGCTTTAATGCTAACTAATTGCGTTCGCCATTGTCATTCAGAGAAAATTGTGTACCGAATCAAGTGCAATCGTAAAACAGTTTATGTTCTGTCGGAGAATAAGCGCTGTTACTAAACGTAATTTCATCTTCGTAAGAAATTTCGATTTTGCGTCGAGTCTACTTCTAATAGGGATTAAAAAATATATTCTCTTGAACTTCAACAAAAGAGTGTCCATGCATCTAAAATTATATGTAATGGTAAATTGAGTTTTCAAATCTGCTTTTAAATTCATCGTGATTAATTTGATTGATCGTAAAACGTAATTTCATCTTCGTAAGAAATTTTGATTTTGCGTCGAGTCTGCTTTTAATAGGGATTAAAAAATATATTCTCTTGAACTTCAACAAAAGAGTGTCCATGCATCTAAAATTATATGTAATGGTAAATTAATTTTGCAAATCTGCTTTTAAATTGATCGTGATTAATTTAATTAATCGTAAAACGTAATTTCATCTCCGTAAGAAATTTTGATTTTGCGTCGAGTCTGCTTTTAATAGGGATTAAAAAATATACTCTCTTGAAGTTCAACAAAAGAGTGTCCATGCGTCTAAAATTATATGTAATGGTAAATTAATTTTGCAAATCTGCTTTTAAATTGATCGTGATTAATTTAATTAATCGTAAAACGTAATTTCATCTCCGTAAGAAATTTTGATTTTGCGTCGAGTCTGCTTTTAATAGGGATTAAAAAATATACTCTCTTGAAGTTCAACAAAAGAGTGTCCATGCGTCTAAAATTATATGTAATGGTAAATTATGTTTGCAAATCTGCTTTTAAATTCATCGTGATTAATTTAATTGTTGCACGCAATGGATCCCAATTAACGGATTAGAAAAATGAGAAAGAGTCGAGATGGATAGAGAGCTTTATGGGATATTAAGATTATGAAGGAAGCTTATAAAAGTAATAAGTAGATTACGGATATTTTATACAAATTAGAACGGGAAATTGTAAGCCGGTACTTTTCATTCCTCGCCCGCTTCGGCGTTAATTAATTCCGTTCCTAGTTGTCTCACCTCCGGTCCTGGAACGAAGCAGTGCGCGAGTATTTTATCGTCTGCTCGTTGCAGATCGGTTGAAAAATTTAAAAAGACTAGCTGCATGTTCCCATAAGCGACCCGGGTTGTCGTAATTATCGTTTCATGGTGGACCGTGGTCGGCCGCTAGCTGGTTACAGCATGGAATTGCAATTCAATTTGTGGACACGTTTCCACAGGAGCTAAGTTGTTTAAGGGCCGATGATTAATCATGTTGATTGATTGGGAATACGGTGTTCGTAGAATTTCGACGGGAAGAGATTTATGGGCCAGGGGATTTCCAGTTGCAACTCGAAATTGGCATGGACAGTTTGTTCAAACGTCTCGTCTGCATTTCCTTTGGCATTTTCGCGTGATCCTTCCTCGTGCGAAAAATAATACTATTTATGGATGAATCAGACTGCGCGATCGCATGACCTTTTTTACCCTCGAAACAAATTTTCTATGTTCCCGAAAGTTTCGTCCCCGATTCAGGGATCATCACGCGCGCCTTAATGAAAATAAAATTGCCGTGAATTGACATTTCGAAATATTTTTCTGGAAAAGTTATCCGCTGTGGTGATGTATCAATTTTTGTTTTTAAATATGCGATAGAAGTGCAACGCGGAAAGTCAAGCGGAACGTTTTTCGACGGAACTCCGACGGAAAGTTAATTCGTATTGTCGGTTCTGCGAATCAGAAACGTTCTTATCCGCGGCTGATGCGAACAATAAAGGAGAGGATATTTTCAGGCACTTTCGTGCCTACTTCGTGTTTGTTTATAGTAAGTGGCCGTACAGGAGGAAATTTCGTGATAGTGGAAACTTTTCTCCGGCGCGTTTCTTCGTGTACTTTTAGTTGAGCGGTTGGTAGCGATAGCCGTGGAAGGGTGGCAGCAGCGAGGGGTTTCAGCAAAATTATTCCACCGGTGGACGGAGTAACAGGGATATTAAGGAAACAAGGCCAGGCGAAGTGTGCTAACGCCTCGAATTTCCGTTGAAAGGGAGAAAGTATTTCCGTTGCGGAAAATCTCCCCGTACTTTTGAATCGGACGCTAAATATTTGTCTAGCAGGCGTTTCCAAAATTCCAACTGTCTAAATTAATTCCGCCATTTTTTTACCGTTCGAACGTTTCACCGTTCAGAATTTTGTCTGCCCTTTTATGTCTTCATTATTGGAGATATCGTTTCAAATACTACGTAGAAAAAGTTGTACGGTATTATTTAAAAAAATGGACGTGATCTTGACTATTTGTAGAAAAAAGTTGTACAGGGTGGACCGGAAATCGTAGTACAGTCGGGCAGAGGGTGATTCTACATAAAAGAGTAAGAAAAAAATTCGGTATAATATATTTTTATCCGACGCTGCCTTTTCGAGAAAATCGAGCTTCAAAATGCAGCGAATACCCGTGGCTATTGCACAGGACTAGTCTGACGCGTCTGACCATGATCAACCAATTCTACTTTGTTCATATACAAAACTAAAGCACGCGAACGTGCGGAACTTTAAACTCGATTTTCTCGAAAACGAGGCGTCAAACGAAAATATATTATTCCTCTTTCCGACTTATTCTTGCATTTAGAATCAACCCCAACTCGGTTGTACTACGATTTTCAGTCCACCCTGTAGTTTTACAATTTTTATATTTTCAATTTGTTGGACATCGAAAAATGAATTTGAAAAAGTGCCTGAACTACTATGCTCGTATATAATGAAAAAGAAATAGTTAAAAAATTGGATAGACATATTCCTGTTATTTTCCGAGAAAATGATGCTACCTTTCCGAGAAAATTAAGCTTCAAAATGCAGCGAATACACGTGGCTATTGCACAGGACTAGTCTGACGCGTCTGACCATGATCAACCAATTCTACTTTGGTCGTATACAAAACTACAGCAGAAAAGATTTTCATAATTTAATGTAAAATAGTCTATAAATGTAAAATAGTAAAAATAGACTACAAAATAGTCTAATGTAAAATAGTAAATATAGTCTATAAACTAGTCTATAAATGTAAAATAGTAAATATAGTCTATAAAATAGTAAATATAGACTACAAAATAGTCTAATGTAAAATAGTGAATATAGACTATAAAATGGTCTAATGTAAAATAGTAAATATAGACTATAAATTGGTCTAATGTAAAATAGTAATTATAGGCTATAGAATAATGTAATGTAAAATAGTAAATATTTTCCGTTCCAAATGAAACGACGTTCTACGTACACATGGATCGAGGTGAAAAGATCGGAGCAGTTTCGTGGTGGAGGGTGTACAGTTCTCGTAATCAAAGAATCCCCGTCGTCGTTGGTGCCTTGGCGAAATCATTAGCTTGGCTAATGAAGCAAGTTTGCCCGAGTAATGAAACCGTGCGGGTTGGTTTTCTGGATTTCTGCGTGAAAGATAGTCGGGTTGGTTCGGTGAACGATTAGGTACTCGTTCGTAGACAAGCTCCTACGGATTAAGAGGGTAGCTATCGCCGGTAACAAGATTATCCCGGAGAAGAAGCACGAAAGAGAGCGCGCGAGGGTCGCGGGGGTAGAGGGGCATAGTCGAGCGCAGTGGACTGCCACGAACGGATGTTGCTGGTAGGGTGGAACCCGCGTGCTCTAGTTGAAGCCCTATACGTATAGGTGTCTGCTGTAGGAACGAACGCTGATCTCGTTACCGTCAAAAAAATACACAGGAAAATCCCGGAGTCTTGGAAGGGAAACAGCGAAAGACAGATAGAAAAGGGTAGCCAGAGAAAGAAACGAGTCGGGGGAAATAAGTCAAAGCCAACTACTTCATCCGGTTGCACAGGATCGATCCCGTGGAATTTATCCCGCGGCTCTATCCCCTTTGCAGACGTCCCCGGCCTGGCCGCTTCGTAAACTGAAAAGCTCCTGGCCGGATTGTTAGGCGAAGCGTCGCGACGCCGCAATAAACCGGTGGCTGCGGGGATCCAGTTTAGGAGGCATAAAAATGCAGTTCCAAAGGGTGTGTGAATTATTTTCGCCGGACTTATCGCCCGGATTCAACGGCCTCGAAGAAAATTACGAGCGGAAGTTTGAGTAGTAGAGGAAGTTTCCCTACCGAGGAGTCCTCCCTCCGCTTGCATCGCGACTAGCAAAATTTATGGTATTTTTAAGCTCCGGAAATTCCGAATAAAGGCACGCGCCGCTATTATTCTCGATGTTCCCGTCGCGGTTCGTGCAACCTTCGGGCCTTGTTCTGCGGTCCCGATGCTCGCTGCACACTTTTTTACTCTTTTAACGATACCGTCGCCTTGTCAGCCGTTTCCAGGAACGGCCCGTAGCGACGTTCAGAACGCCCGAAGAACTTTCCACCGATGCGCGTACCGAAACATTCGTCCCGCTGACGAGCAACTTCCGTCGCAAATACAAACTTTCCCCCGGGCCGTCTGAGAAAGTTCATATCGGAGAGGCCTCCCGCTGACCCTGAATTGTTCCCGACTGAAACTTCCAATCGAGTTTCTACCTGTCGACGAAGAATTTGAATCTATATTCTTCTGGCCGATTCTATCTACGCAGACAGACAAATGGCGCTCCCCTTTGCGCTTTCACGAGCCTACAGTGAAAATGTATAATATGCACGGCCAGTTTACGTTCGCTCCGACCGAGATACTTATTTACACTTTCCGTACGAAGATATACTCGCAATCGGTTAGATGTCGTATTTTTAATTAAATCCTCTACCCAACGGGCGACGAGCGCGCGGATTAAAGCCGAGGTACGTCGAATCCCGGCGCGTTCAATTTTCCCCGGGCACGCATATTGAAAACTTGAATTTCCACGGAAATTTCTTGTTTTTTCAACTATCGTGCGATTCATTTCACGGATGCCCGAGCCCGACGATGATTCGCTTTCCATTATTTCTTCGCCAACCCAATACCGTTATTACGACCAAATTGAACGCGAAAAGAACGAGCAAGCAGTGCATAATCGATTGCGGTCGGGCCGTATCAGCGCCGTTTAATTTATTCACAAAGTAGCCGGACGGATATTCCGTGGCCGGGGAAGTTGATTTCTGGGTTATTGGAGGATCGATTGACGCCGGCGAGACAAGTAGGCTCGTTAAACCCGAGGAGCGGAATGATTATCGATAAGAATGTTATTAAAGGTCCGTTTCGCTCGGAGCTGAGCGTGTCTCTGTGCGTACAACGGGACCAGACCGTTTCCGATCCATTATCGTCGATTGGGGCGGCCGAATGGGAGCAGTCGGATGAAAGCTCCCCGGAGAAGCAACTGTAATTCGCGATTCTTGGTATTCCGCGGCGGTTTAATCGCAGGCTCGGTCTGAAGCCTGCTAAGGGATCGGCCGCCGTCCTATTTTGATTCTTTGATTCCGCAGCTTCTTGCAAACGGAACCGAGCGTCCTAGTTTCCTTTCACTCAACAAATTGTCTTCTACCTTCGTCATTCTCGACGTGAAGAGAATCGACTTCAAAGAATACTCATTTCCATGCCGCACCGTCCTGCGCTGCGCCAGAAGCACCAATAAACTGGCCGAAATGCAAGATTTTAGTAGATTACTCCGAAATTTGCTAGTTAGGGGTCTAATCTAACGATAAAAATGTTCGGTAAGATGGGTATAAAATTTTCTACTACAGCCGCATGCAGTTTGCCTACAATATCTGCAACCTACCGCGAGGATGATTACATTTTTGGTAATTCGAGGTGCTTTATTAGAGCGAACGCTTCTTTTCAATGCAATTTTCAACTATTGCGAACTGGAGAGGCCTGTTTCACGTGCTTCGCATTACTTCGGATCCCGTTACAACAGGCCCGATGGCATTTCCATTGGAAAAGTGATGTTGAGTCGTTACTAGACAGCGGATCTTTATGCAAGATGAAACATTTTTACCCGATTCGTAACAAACTGGAGTGAAACAGAAATTTACTTTCTTTCCTAACGCTAGGTTTACGGAGCTCTAGAAACGACTGTTTCACATTATGTTACAAACGTAACACGAACGCATCTATCCAAATTTTTGGCCATTTTTCCAATAATATATACCCAATGAAATAAATTTGGTAAACAATTCCTCAGGGAAGCATCTTTACAATCTTAGTAACCGCAAATTAAGAATATTAGAAGGTTTACTAGGTTCAACATAATATAACTTTTACCGTTTCAAATTGCATCTACTTATTTTCGTCGTAAACGCGCAAAATCCGCTCTCTAGTCATCACATTAGGACTTAAATGAAGTTTTCAAGTGTTTTGTTGACCGCTATGCGTCAAAGACGACGAGCAAATCGCGATGATGTTTCTCGGCAGAAAATTTCAAGATCGGTGGAAGAGAGCAACCTTACTCGCACAATTTGGCGCTACATCGTAATCGTAAAGAGAGTCGGTCGGTCCGGCCCCATTCGAGGCTCGATATCCGCGTTTTGATCTGCTGACAAGGTCCGCAGGACTGTCCGGTTTTAATAGAGACGGCGACCCTTGAGGCAACTTGCGCCATTCCGGCCGGACAGAATGAACGTTAGCAGACGCCCGCCACCATCCCCGTTTCTTCCCCGACCTACGATAAAGGAAACAATGGCCCCGATCCCGGCCGTCTCGAATTAACGCTGAAACGCGACGCGATACTTTGCCGAGACCCTGGGGAGCCCGCGGGATACCTTCGCCGCCGTTAACTGGAATCTCCCGCTGCCAACCGGTTGGTCTCTTTGACAACGCAATGGTAATTACCGGACAACAAAGGGACTGGCCCGGTCCCACTGTTTTTTGAGCAGACTCGGCTATAATTGGGATGCCCAGTTCAGATAACAGAGATCATTCAGATATCGCGCGAGCCCCGGATTAACGTGTTGAGACTGTTTTAATTAGGGAACGAGCGTCTTGGCACTGTCAGATATAGGATTATCGAACAAAGTTAGCATTTCAAGTATTGTCGCAAGGTCGGCAGTCCATTTATTAGACTATACTGTCCGAAATGATTGTCACGAATCTGGCTCGATGTTACAGTACAAGGAGTTAATCTGTTTGTTATTGTCCGCTTGTTTCATTAGCAGATTTCCCAGTTATGATGTTTTATTAACGCTTAAATGGACTGTCGGAACGCTGCTGCTCCGTGTAATTTTAATCTGATCGTTAAACCATGTCCGCTAATGGCACTGTTCGAAGATTCACGCAGTACCCTGTAAGCTCATTAATTTTTTAATGCTGCGAAGCAAAATTATATGTATGTTCATTAACCGAAATACGATCTACATTGATACCCGAGTATGATACCACTGGTTCTTAACCGGTGTTCCGCGAGCTTTTAGCAAGTGTTCCGCGAAATTCCGCGAAGTACATTAAATATATTTAATAACTAGCACTCTCTCGCATACACACTGTCGCGTCGCTCAATTTTCGATACACGTATGAAGGCTACGCCGCTCCTCAATTTTCGGTTCCCCTTCAGAAGGCAACCCGCTCGGAGTTATTGCGTGACAGAAACTACAAAACTATTCTATACGATAGAAAGATATAATATATTTTCTAAAACATACTCCTCGAAAGAATTAAGGGATCACCTCTGCGAACCCGAAAAACTGCTACCAGTTTACGCGATCATAAGTCCGGCCAAAATTACTGTATCGATATCGTTAAACACTGGTTTGAAAGCGTGAAACGTCTAGTTTCAGATGCTCTGTTTCACATTTTTAAGTTATAGCGCGATAAAGACAACATCGACGGTTTTCAAAAATTTTGTGCAACTTTGCCACGTCGCGCGGGGTGAAACAAATTTTTTTGATAAATCGCGTTAATATCATTTGGAAGGGCTATCTTTCCTGTGTAAAATGTGTTGTTGTTGATTATTGTGCGATTTTTTTTATTCGAGTTATTCAACATTCAAGTAGATGTTGGCTTTTCGACTTTAACTGGCTCCAGAAAGCGAAAACATTATCGTAGAATCTTGTGCGAAAAAGCGATAGAAACAGCGTTTCTTTCTTTTCTTTTCAATTTCCATTTTTCCTTTAACTCGCTACATCTCGGCGAGAAATGATCGGAATACCATGATCCGAAAGTCAGATCGATGCAGAGATTCTGCCGATTCGATTGAGTACCACATGAACCCGCCGCAACAATTTTTTACCTTATCGCGCTATAAAAATTTGAAACAGAGCATCTAAAACTAGACGTTTCGCGCTTTCGAACCATTGTTTAACGATATCGATACATCAATTTTGGCCGGACTTACGATCGTGTAAACTGGTAGCAATTTTTCGGGTTCGCAGAGGTGGTCCCTTAATTCTTTTGAGGGGTGTATATTTATTTCTACGCGGGATGTTTCTGTTTGTTTCTTGGATCGTTAATTTTGGTGTCCCGGAAATGTTTCATACAATCAAAAGTGTTCCCCGACTTCGAAAATGTTAAGAGGAACCACTGTACGATTCCAACAGAAAATAGGTTTATACAACGGATCGGCCAGTCTACACAGAAAGTTCCATAATTTTCCGAGCTTCCGGTTGCCCGAACTTCCGTGGTTAACGACCTCGCATCGTCGACCGCTAGTCGATGTAAATATTTCTCCTCTAATTGGGCGAACTTCGAGTCCTGGTCCAAGCGTATTCAGAATGAAGATGATGCCAACGTAAACTCCCCGGAGTCTAATCAGACATCCCAGCGAGGGATCATGGTTGACGCGGCGCAGTCGTCTTATCAGAAAGCCCAGTAACTCCCAGATTTCAGTGTTTCATCAGGTCGTCCTTCATCAAGGGTTAATCAGTTCACGCTTTCGAAGGACGGACGAGAAACGAAGGTCGACCGGGAAGCTGCGGCGATTAGAGGACGACAGAGAGGGATCGAACGTCAGTGGACGGAAAAGAGAGAGAGAGAGAGAGAGAGAGAAAGTGTTAGAGAAAACGAGGAATACGAGAGACAGAGAATCAAAGAGAACCGACAGAGAGATAGCATGGAGATCGCGGCAAATCGCTCGTGAGCGTATTACGGGCAGGTTCACGCGTGGCTGTTTGTACGCGACAGGCGGAGAGCAAATACGTGTTTCAATTTGATGTGTTAAGCTTTAACCCGTTTGTGTGAGTTCGTCGTGCTCGGCTCGTCGACGATCTCTGCGAATTTCTCGTGCGTATCATTTCTGTTTCCTGCATGCGCACGTCTACGGTGTGTCGAGAAAGTCATGGTCATCTATACTGGACGGGATTCCCCGCAACGTATCGAATACGCCTATGGAAAGAAAGCTTCTTGCAAGCTTATAATAAAAAATTATATGAAAAAATTGCATTTTTTTTCTTAAAAAAATCCTACAGTAGAACCCCTAAAAACCGTTCTGTTCATATAATTGACGATATATAATTAACAGAGAATGAATAAATTTTATCCAACTTTCGCGATTCCGGCCGGTATCCTTTAATATACAAATCTCAATACGAAACATTTCAAGAATTTTTCTTTTTTAATAGAAAATTGTGGTCGCCTCGATTGCTTATTTATAACTTTGCACAGAAATGGTAGTTCTTAAATTCAAATTTTACCGCCCGTCGCGCGTTGCAGAGTGTAGAGTGGTCATAGAGTATCTATTGTTAGAGAGAACGATTAGTGGAAGGAGACAGAGAAATAGAGGATTGCGTAACAGAGCACATGTTCAGAAATTAACCCCTTGCCGTACTTTGACGAGCCAGACTCGTGACGAAGGTTTTGGACAAAGTCTAACAAATATGAATGTTACGCGTTTCATTTTAGATGAAATCGAATTTGATTCTTTCGTAATCAATATTTAGGCATTGAAATAAATGGTGACATACAAAAAATATACATTTTCTGTTCCCTTCTACGACATTTTAATGGGTTAATAGATACGTGTAGATAGAGAAGTGATATAGAATAAACTTTAAATGTCGTTTCTCTGTTTACAGGTAAGATTGTACAATAGCGTAAATAATTATTGTAATATAGGATTATAATTAAAGAAGTAAACTCTGTTTAGAGGGAAACAATTACTAGGTTATTCTGAAAATCCTTTACAATAGATAATTCCTAGTCTTGTAACTATATATTTTTTATTCAACAATGTTATAGCTGACGCCAAGACGAATCCAACGACCTATTTAACCAGTTAACGCTAGGTTTACGGAGGTCTAAATATAACTATTTTACATTAATTTGTAAACATAACAAGAATGTGTCTATCCAAATTTTTGGCCATTTTTCCGATAGTATATACCCCAAGAATTAAATTTGGTAAATAATTTCTCAGGGAAGCATCTTTACAATCTTAACTCTTTGCACTCGGAGCTATTTTAACTCGAAACTTAAACATTTCTTCCGACCTAGACTATTTCCATTCTCCATGATATTTCAGATTTTATGGATACGAGATTGCTAAAACATCTCATACAATAACTAAATGTTCAGTAATTGATTAGATACCAACATATTTAATAATTTGAACCAAATTTTGAATAACGGTATAGCAATTTTTAATGGTGATTCTGAGACACCACTCGAGTGCTAAGAGTTAATAATTGCAAATTAAAAATATTAGAACCCGTCACTTTGACGGGTCCCGTAAACCTAGTGTTAACTATTGCGGCGCAATAACAATAATCTTCTGAAGAATGAATTGTTAATTTTTCATCAAATAAAAATGTACTCCTTCCTCGTTTTTCGTAAAATTTATAATAGGACACATTGCTCTGCGTTCGACGTGTATACTCGTCGTTGTTTGATTTAAATTCCGCACTCTGCGGGGGATTTTAAAAATTAAATTCCGCAGTTAAGAGGTTAATGTAGTCTTTATGTTTTGTAATAATGGCGAAACAGGCGTGAAAAGCTAGCTCGTCGATCTGGCACACTGCGCGGCGTACAGATTTTTCCGATAACTGCACGCAAAAGTTCGCGATTCGACGATTACTTTCGAGACACCCGATGAACAAGGTGCGCGCGCCATCTCGTTCGCGTGCAGGCCTGCATACCGGGACGTATACCGGGACGTGCATGACGTGCTGTCCTCGTCAGGGACGAAAAGAAAGAGAGACGACACCGGGCGACGAGCAACCAGGCCGATGATCTCCGAGCGGCTCGGAAAAGTGGAGCGGTAATTTCATTTGCATGGGGTTGCGTCGACTACGCGAGGGTGAAACCGACGAGGGAACGGAGACAATAGGGAGAGGCAAAGCGAGCGAGAGGAACAGAAGCGCGGCGAACGAGTCCTCGTTGCGAGAACGAGGCCGTGGAAGAACAACGGGATTCGATGAGGGAGTAGAGTAGTGGATACGTAGGGCTGGGGCGAGGGGATAGCCTGACGACAGCCGAAGAAACGGGAACGTCGTTGTCGGCGTCGACGATGAAGAATCCTATCGGAATGTCATTCCCGTCACGGGGCGTTTTCCCGTTTTACCCAGACTTTATTGCATATTCCAACTTCCCGTTTCTTTCGACGCCGTTTATCGCGTGAACGCGAGAAAAAGAGTGGAAAGGAGATCGAGTGCCTCGAAGAACATAATGAACGCCCGTGTTACATATACAGTGCCGTGTTACGATACATGTCCTGATAGGACATTTTATGTATTTGTATATTTCATATAACACAATAGGATATATGTACATATTGCACGCCCTGTATATTACATATGTCCTTCAAAGTATCCATATAGAATTGCAAGTTTGTATCTTGTTCACGAAAGAAATTACAGAAAATAATGTAGACGCGTATCGATTTTAGTCGGACAAAATGATAGAACATTATCAAAAAATACAATTGTTCGAACAGAAATATTTTGTTGAATTCCAAATTAATATTTAGTAAAACCACCTTTTCTCTGTACGTCTACCAAGCGATTAGGAATTGATTTAAACCATTTTTTAATACGTTTTTGTATTAAAAGACTCCAATTTGTAACAGTACTTTGTCTTAATTTCGTTACGTCATTCTATTGTTTTCCATTCTCGTAAACGTTTCTTGAAAGTTCTGCCCATATATTTTCAATAATATTAAGGTCGGGTGAACTCGAGGCACGTCACATTTTTAGAACTAAAATAAGTTTTAACATATCTTGCGGTACGTATCGCAGCATTATCCTGTTGAAAAATAAACGTACCGCCTGCGATACGAGTCGCGTGCTTATTTAAGTGATCGTCTATTAATTCAAGATATTTTGTGCTGCTTACACGGCCTGATAAAAAATGTATGTCAGTTTTTCCCCGATATCCAATACCGGCCCACGCCATGACATTTCCGCCATCCATTTGGCGACGGCTTAAATGTTGTTCTTCTTTCCTTAGATCGTGGAAATAGTAGTTCCAGCCATCAGGACCGTCCAAATTAAATATCTTTTCATCGCTAATTATCACATTTCTCCACTTCTTTTTCCACAAAACATGATCGCGAGCAAACTTTAAACGAGCTTCTTTATGTTGCTCGCTTTGAGGAGGTTTTCTTTTTGGTTTTCCTCGTTTAATTTGTGTACCGCTTTGGAGAATACGTCGAACAGGTATTACGTTAGCTGAAACACCTGCTTCTTCAGCGTCATTGTTTCAAAAATTGCAATTGATCGGAATTGTTGAAAAAATACTAAAATTGCATTGTTAACTTTTTTATGTGGGCCTATATTGAAAATTTAAAAAATACGTTTTGTCGATCCGTGTCGATTGAACATATTCTGAAAATTTCGTCAA
Organism: Lasioglossum figueresi; assembly: GCA_028455805.1. Taxonomy (NCBI): domain Eukaryota; kingdom Metazoa; phylum Arthropoda; class Insecta; order Hymenoptera; family Halictidae; genus Lasioglossum; species Lasioglossum figueresi. Next base: position 9,214,988 of record CM052195.1, on the reverse strand, counting down.
AATCGGTCGACGTTGCAACGAGCTATAAACGTTTAAAGACGGTAAAAGTTGCAGATTTTCACGATTTTCGACCTCTAACTGCAATAAATCCAAGGATTCTTACATCTTTCGATGCCAGTCGTTTTTCCCCGAGTCAACCGATTTCGATGAAACTTTGACAGTGCATATAATTGACACAGATCGACCAAACGTATTCTTTAAATTTCCAATATAGACCCTCATAAAAAATTTGAAAATGCAACTTCTACTATTTTTTCTACAATTTCGATCAATTGCAATTTTTGAACAAATTTGTTTTCACATCCTGCAGCAAACTAATTGCTCTAGCTTCCCAAAAAAAAGTTCAAATCGTATAATAGTACAATATTAAAACAGTTTATCGTCTTATTTAGAGCGTCTGAAACTTTTTTGTCCGCTACTGTATCTAATATACAGGGCGTGTAATATGCACGTATACCCTATTGTGTTATATGAAATATACACATACATCAAATGTGCTATCATTTTGTCCGGCACTGTACATGGAAACGCGTGCAGCTCCTTGCCGGTTTTCCTCGGCGAAGATGCGGAGGATCGTCGACGTCGAGTTTCTTTCTGTTCGAGATAACTGAACGCGATACCGATACCGCTCCACAAGTACTTTGAAACGCTACAACACCGTGACAAGAACGTTCGAAATTCCCTTTTCGGAGGAGGTCCTGCTTTCACCGGCGTCAGCCCTTTTCCGCCCTCCTTATTCCGGAGGAAATGCGAATCCGAGATTCCGGACCGCTTGCCAGATCGTTATTCCGCCGTTCCTTTCATCGTTAACTGCGTCACAGAGAACGACGTATACATAAATTTGAGGAATGGACCGGCGCGGCGGGACGCGAGTGCTCAGAACTGGAAAAAGCTTGAGCGACTTCCAAGAGGCTCCGAGGCGCTCATCGCGAGAGCGTATTAATATTCTGCGGTCGGACTGCACCCACGAAGGGTACCAGTCTCGACAGACTTGCGGGCTAGGGCTTCCATTTCCTCCCTCTAATCCACAAAATTCTAGGGGCAATATGCGCACGTACGTATACGCGTCTACACGCGACCGGATGTACAAGGTGTCAAACGTTGCTTTGAGATGCTTTTGAAGCATTCCTCACGGAATTTGATCGTAGTCTGCGTATTGCTCCCCTAAGTGTTAAGCCGCCATTATTATTATTATTTCGTATCGCTATAGCGTCTCTGCCCTCTGCCGTTCTGTCTTTGGTAAGCAGAGGTAATTATTTAACGGCTGATTTCTTACTTCCGTTCCGTAAAACAGGCGGAAAAAGTGGTAAATCAAGTTTTTGAGGATTATGCAGGATTCGGTTGTGATAATGATCTCTTTAACGCATTAAATATTTATTATTCCAGGCCGTAAAAAATCTGAAAAAATTCTGTGATACGTGACGAAGCCTTTGACGCATTAAATATTTATTATCCCAGGCCGTAAAAAATCTGAAAAAATTCTGAGATACGTGTTGAAGGCTCCAATGGAATTTATGAGTGTTACTCGATAAATTTTATAATACAAATAAAACTTCGAAGGCAGAGATTGAGCACGTTGATTGAACACGTTTAATTTTTTATGCGATCTGGTTTACACGGTACCAGAATATACGTATATATCTTAATAATAATTCTGTGAGTTTCGTATTTCGAAATTTTCTTTTTTCAACCCTTATGTCGCTAACCGGGTACCCACTTTAAATATCTTTTTAAAACTTCTCTAATGCTTTTGTCGATAAATGAAAAAATTATTGTTACGTCTATGATATATACACTGCCGCTCAAAATTATGTGGACGACGCGTTCAACTTTTTAGATTGAAACAGTATTGGCCCTGCCGAAGAAACTTTTATTTATTCAAGAGATCGTAATAATTAAATTGTACAATTTGGTACTATTAACACTTTACCCACCGGAAGCCTATTAATAGGATTTCCAATAATTGTGCTGTACCAAAAGAAAGCATAGAAATTTTCTTTTACGTTGCAATCTTAAATGAAACTATTATCTTAAATGAATACAATATAATTATAATATTAGATGACGTTATTGAGGGTGACTTGTTAGGTCGCAATGAAAATTGCTGTTGCTATTGAAGTTTCCATTAAAAAGTGTTTGGCCATGTACCATAGATTTTTCAAAATTATGCAGTAATCACCGGTCGGCAATGTGTCGAAGTAAATGATCTTGCAACAAACTGTCCACATATTTTTGAACGGGAGTGTACATCCATCGGAGAGGTAGATTCGCAGATGCGTGCCCGAATATCCCGAAATACGACACTCGGACGTCTTTCTAGAGGAGGATTACCCTCTCGTCCATGACCCGACCGCATAATCGTCCTCTGGCTTGCATTCCCCACATAATCCTGTCGTCGACGAGGCCAACGGGGATCGCGAGGGTTCCGGTCCCAAGCTTTCATTACACAGTTTGTAGAACGCCGTCCGAAAACACGCGTTCCGTTCACGACGTGCCACGAGGCTAATAGACCAACCCCATTCCCTTACTGCATCCATGAAACAGCTACCCCCTCGCCCAATCCGCCATCTCGCCGTTTCGCGAAACCATTTTTCATTCTTGTTAGTAGTCGTACACGGCCTCTCTCCCGGTCTCCCCGTGTTTTCTTATCCTCTTAAGTGTTATAAATCAACCTTTAATGTCGGTTTAGTCGGCCGAATAAATTCCCGCGTATCGTAGTGTTGCGCGAATTCTTGGAAATATTCCGAGCGTATCGTACACCCCCCATCCCCAGTAACGACCCAGTCGTTTATGCTTGCGACGCACAATGGCCCGAATAATAACCCTGCCGTTATAAAAAAAATCGAATTAGTCGCGAGCAGATTTCTAGTTCAAAGAGAGGATCTTAATATTACCGCATTACTTAATTCCAAAAACGAGCAATAACATGAAAAATGTATTACTACCAGTATTTACCAGAAAACACCACAGTGTGCGTTCTCGTGCTTTATCTCTTAAAAATATCAAAACAAAATCCCGTTAATATCCCTCCGCACTGCCTCCTCTTCTCGTTTCAAAGACGTCACTTGGCTATCAATATCAATAACGATAAGAACATCACCCAAGTTATTCTATTTCCAAGAACCACAAATGTTTACATCACTCTGTAATTATCATAGTAATCCCCATAATAGATTTCCCCATAATGGTGCTTATACGCGAAAGTATTCGAACGCTTACAATTCTGACATTCGATTAATGAGATATGCATGTTAGATTAAAGCATTTGATGTAATATCCCACATATAGCAAGGGATGGGTCTCAAGACTACATACACGAAGTTAGAAAATAATTTAACGATATATACCGTTTTTGCAATACATTTATTGCAAACACGTGCCAGACGCGGCACACAAAAGCATTCGAACTTTGGACAACTAAGAATTTCCGACGCTGATAGAATGTAGACAAACAATTTCCAACGCTCACAGAACGAAAACGAACATTGCTTGGTTCGCTAGCAGTCGGTCCAGACGAAACAGTGTTAAAAATTTCTGTCACAATTTTCATTATAAACGCTATAACGAAATGAATCGCAAGAAATCCGAAACGAGCGAGTCGATCAGAGAATTAATAATAAAATGGTATAAGGAAGGCAAATCGCGTTAAGCGAAATTGCAAAACTTGTAAACAGAAGTAAGTCCACGATTCATTATATTGTGAAGAAATTTAATACGTAAGGTAACATTGCTGCTAAGCCCCGTTGTGAACGTCCAAAAAAGCTGACTGGAAGAGAGGAGAAAACAATCATACGAAAAATCAGACAAGATCCTTTTATTTCTGGATCACAATTGGCATCAATGGTGGATACACAGTTCCAGAAAGAATTGCATCCCGAATGTGTGTCGTCGATTATTAAGAAATAATGTTATTATAATGAAAAATTTATTTATAAAAGTAATTCGTTCCGGGACACGCTATTATTCCTCTGACGAGAGTAAATTCAACGTTTTTGGTAGCGATGGACGTAAAAAAGTTTGGAGGAAACAGAACACAGAATTGGAATCGCGAAATCTACGGCCGACTATTAAACATAATGGCGGGATCTGTATTAGTTTGGGGCTGTATGGCATCTAGTGGAGTGGGAAACCTTGTGTTCGTCGACGGAATAATGGACAAAACAAAGTACTTGAAAATTCTGCAGGGAAACCAAACGACAGTGTATCAAAATTGAATTTACCAATTAATTACTGGTTTCGATCGAACAATGATCCCAAACATACCGCTAAAATAGTCAAAGAATGGATATTGTATAATGTTCCACGCGTGTTGCCACATCCATCGCAAAGTCCCGATTTAAACCCCATTGAACATTTATGGGACGAGGTGGAAAGAAGATCGAGAACTACACTTATTACTTCGAAAGAAACGTTAAAACGAAATATTATTGCAATGTATATTAAAAACGCTATATGTTGTTGGATTATTTTCTAGCGTTACTTACGTAGTCTCAAGATCAACCCCTTGTTGTACGTGGCAAATTACTTCGAATACTTCAATGTAACATACATATTTCGTTAGTTGACTGTTAGAATTGTAAGGGTTCGAATACTTTCGCGTATGAGTGTATAAATTCTTGTAGCCGCTAACGACCTAGACGTTTATGCGACCTGTATAAAGAAATAAATCCTTTAAAAACATCCCATTACTTATGGGATGACCTAATATTTGGCAGAGTGCTGATGGTAGGTTTCGGCGAGAGGCAAGGGGAAGACTCGGAGGGCAACAGTTTTTCCGGGGTAGGTTCCAGGCCAAACATCGCCCTCCGCCCGCACCTTAATCTCGGCCGTCACTTTCTGCTCCAATTTCTTCGAGAATCTTTGTCATCCGTGGACCTCGGAGCGTTTCAATTTTCTCCGTTCGGCGTGCCAGTCGCAGAGCTTTACATTCCGCAGTCTCTCGAGGAATCTTCCTTTTTGTCTTAATAATTGAAACGCGCGATGCTCTAGCCGACGGGCGCCGCTCACAATACCGCAGAGCGAACGCGAACGGTTCGCCGGCCGCCGTGCCGCGCCGCACCGGCCCCGTCGACGATGAAGTTTCGCGTTCGTTCCGGAAATAATAAGCGGCCGCGTTGTAAACTCGAGCGGGTCCGCGTTTAAAGCGCGTTTCAACGTAATTAAAAATACCAGGTTGCGGAAGACGAGTTTCGAAGCTGTTCGTTGTCCATCCCCTGGCCTCCCGTCCCACTTGGCTCTCTCGCTCTTGTTCGAAGCCACGCCGCCATAGAATTGCAAATGTTCACGCGCGCGACATTTATTCCTCGAATGTTTCGCGAATTACAATTATTATTATTCGTCCGGAGCGGCGATATCGCTTAACAACGCGCCTCCGTTGTTCCCCGCCGCCGCCGTTGAGCGAAATTGCAAAATGACGCTCTCCTGTTTTTTTCGCACACTGTTCCCGGGTAAACTCCTATTTCTCCATTTTTATTACGACTACTCTTGGTCCTCACGGTCTCAAGACGCGCGGTGCCAGAGTAAAGTTGAAGCCGGATGCAGGCTCTCTTTCGTCTTTTCATCCTCTCCCTCCGCCCCGCTGCCACCGAAGTTAATAGGTAGGGAACACCGGCGTAAGCCTCGTAATAAAGTGGCGAAACGTACGGTCCTTTCTTCTCCGACAAGATAGAAAATATTTGTCCCCGGCGCGAAACCCCCCGGTTTTCTCTTCGTTCCTTCACGGGATTTTCCGTTCTCGAATGACTCTCTCGGACTGTGGAATAAGGTTCGTCCACAGGCTTCGCGTTGCCGATCGTCATTCTGCGGGCCCCTTAACGGGATTATTTTCTCTCTTTTTAATTGCGTTCCCGGGTACCCGCTGCGTGTATCGGCCGTGGGCCGTAACGAAATTGAATGGATGGCAAATAGCAGGTGTATGTCGCTTAATAAAGGAAGCCTGTCCCGGGAACACAGTCTTCTCCACGGCGGGGGGTGCAAAAAAGGAGACACGAGACTCCGCGCGCGCCTTCGCAAAATCTGCTACAGCGACCACGCCTGCTTCCTTCGACCTCGTCGTTTCCCGGGTATATTTCGTGCACCAGGTGCTGCCACGCCAACGGTTAAAACAATTTGCCGTAAATTTTCCCCGGCTAGAAACCAGCCGGGTCAGGGAGGGCCGGGTCAGAGAGCGCAAACGGACCCGAAGATACGGGCGGCAAGAAATCCGCTCGCGGTCCGCCGAGTTTGTTGCTCCTCCTTTTCGCGTTCGAAATTTTCCTGGCCATTTCTTCGACGCCACGCAGGGAACGCGACGCGGCAATTGTAGCTCCCTGTGTGCTCCACTTGTTCGGCTAGCAACTCGGTTTCTACTCCACCCCGCGCCCTCGGCCAATTGTTCTCCGACCGACGCGACGCAACGGGAGGATTAGCATTTTCTCTGGATCTCTCCCTTCGCGTGCGCCGAGATTACTACTCCAGCCTTGGCTTTTAAACGACGAGGACAATCCAGCAAGCCATTGAAAATAATTCTGAAGGAGGACGAGTGTTTCGGGTTAGTGGACCTAGAGTATCGTGCTCCTGGGAAGAACGGGGACGGCGCGTATCTCGTTCCCTAGCTCCGGGCGCTGAAAAACTGCGGCGGGGCTTCGAGCTAGTCAAGATAGCCGGTCTGAAGGGACAAGAAGGATTCATAAAACAAGAGAGTCAGGCGGAGGGCGACATATTGCTGCGCGTGGCATGTATTATGCATGAATAGCCGAGGCCTGGTCTACATCGCCTCCGTCAGGTTCTCGGCTTTTGTTCGCCTCCTCGGCTCGAGTCTATTAAGCGGGCATTACCGTTCGACTGGCTAAAAATCTCCAATTTTTTCCTCTTCGACCCTCTTCTACCCGAAAATCTGCTTAACCCCACGTCTTAAAATTACGTCGCGGGAACGTCATACATTTCTGATGCCGAACTTCGCTTTTCCGGCTTTCCATCATGAATATGTAACAACAACTTCGCCATGATTTTCGAACGGACATACTGTTTCGCTTTCCACTTTAATATTACATGTTCCGTTATAAAAATTACGAGATTGATTTTATTCGGACTTTGCGCGACTCCTTGTTCAAATCATTTTTATTATTTCAATTGCGGACGTGCTAAATCGAAAACGAACGACGAAATCGTAACATTAGAAAATATAAAAAAGCGCGGAGGAATGAAGAAAGAAAACATGTCCGCCGGATATACGCGCGTGTTGAAAAATAAGGGTGAACAAATGAAAAGAACAAGATCGTGAAGGGATTCGGTAATAAACACGGATGACAGGTTCGTTGCGCTGACGCGCTCGTCTCCTTTTAATTTGGAAACTCGCGTCTTTGTAACGATCCTGCGCTGGCATCGACGACCCTTTGACGCGGAGGAGCGTTAGGTGTCTCCTCGCCCGGAATCCTTACGATTCCTTTAGCTCTCGCGAACTCAAATTCCTCGGAAACGAGCGAGTAAAGCGTCGCAAACTTTGCCGTGACTCGTTACGGACAAAGCTCTTTCATTTGGCCAATTTGTCTCGTTAATTGAAGAACTTTGGTGAAACGGGGACCTCTGTGAGCTACGTTTCCACGCGGATCCGTGATATCTGCCCAGGACTGTGTTCGCATCCCCCTGTATCCGTGACACATTTGAAAATAACATCAAACCGGGACACTCGACGTCGTCCGTCGAGCCTTGCCTCGTCCTTTTCGAATTCTCGACCGAGTCGAGAGTCCCGGCTGGCTGGCTGTTGCACCGGCAACGACAGAATTATGCCACTTTTATGTCAAATATTACGACGGTCTCGCGGCTTGTCGGAAAATTTTCCGGAGAGCCCGACAGGATTTACGGAGACGGCTCACCGAGAAGCCGACTGAATCACCTCTCAGACGTGTTCGGAATGTTCGTTAAAAAATACCGGTGGGCAAAAAGAACGGGAGAATTTGAAAGATGAAACCGGGGACGCGGAGTCTGCACCGTTCCGTGAAATAATAAGCGGCGCGGAGTCAGGTGGAGATTCCGGTTTCTGATGGATCGAGCGACGGACGACTCCTGACACAAAGACGAGCACTTCAACGGAAACTCGTTGCGTGGGCTCGGTTTGAATGAAACGAGGATCAATTTAAAGAGCAGGTGCTACCTATTTTTGTAACAAATGGTTCCGCTGGAGCTTCGTGGATATTGATAAAGCCAACGCTTCCAGTTGCATCGCGGTTTATTTCGTGCAAATAACTACACAGACCGCGAATTTTTATGCGTTTCCGAATGCCGAATGCTACAGAATTTATTTTTACTGTATTTTCTTGGTTCACCAAATACAGTGAAATACAAATTTTCATCGTTACTACAGCGATACGTATGTCGAAGTGGACATAATAAAATTCTACTACTTTTATTAAGATATTGTTTATACTAGAAAAAATATGATCTTTATTGATGATTTTAGGCCTGTTACTGTGGATTTACAAACTGCGTTCGACGCGTATGCACGTCAATCCAGAAATCTCTTGCGGTGCAATAACAATAACCTTTTCAAGAATGAATCGTTAATTTGTTCTCAAATAAAAATCCTTCCTCGTTTCTCGTAAAATTTATAATAGGACCATTTCCTCTGCGTTCGACGTGTATACTCGTCGTTGCTCGACTTTAATTCCGCACTCGGTCGGGGATTTTTAAAACTAAATTCCGCAGTTAAGAGGGTTAATCCTTTGCACTCGGAGCCATTTTAACTTGAAAATCAAACATTTCTTCCGACCTAGAATAATTCCATTCTATATGATTTTTTTCATTTTATGGATATGAAATTGATATAATAGCTCGTGCACTACTTAAATGATTAGTCATTGGTAATGTACTTAATAACCAGTCACCATTCGACTCACCATTCGAGTGCTAAGGGTTAATCGTGCACTGCCAGGGCAGACGAAGAACAATTGGTCGTTTTGATAGAACGGTTCGTGTGAACGTTATGCGACGCGGTGATTTTAGCGGTCGCCATCGAAGATGCTCAGGGTCGAAAGCCGTCTTTTAACGATGTATAGGCTCGCCAGCCGTGGCCCGGCACACGTGGGATGGTTGGTAGTGAAGGGCTGAGCCCCGGGGAGAGGGTGAAGAGCAAAGGACCGACACATGCAGCCGGAGTAAACTAGGGTTGATGCGAAACCGATAATGTCGTCGCGCTGGCTCGTACGGGGCTGCGTGTTCGACTGGTGGTTCCAGAAACGGAGAACGAACCCCTCCTCACGTTCGCCCCGACACGACACTCTTCCTCTCCCCAGTGCCCTTCTATTTCTGTCCTTCATGGCCGTAGCCAGTTATGCGGGTCGCAGCCGCGGCGAGCAAATATGTATTAGATTTTTGTTTGCCTCGGCGGATATTGCAAATGGAAAATACCAATGCGGGTGTGCCGGCCGTTCGGCGAGGTATCGTTTCCCGTATATCACGATACGACGGTGTCGTTCCAACCTTTCTGCACCTCTCCCTCTGTATACCTCGTTCGAGGAACCATCCCCTTCTTCTTCGCGCTTCGATCTTTCCTCGGTCTCTCGACCGATCGCTGGAACTGTGTCGCGTCTCTCTATTTTTACTGGCGCTATGTACGATACTCCCTATCCGTCTCTCTCTCTTTCTCGATCCCGCTCTCCTACGGCACAGAAGAGAGAAGAAGAAGAAGAAGAGCCACTTCGCGAGCGAAGCCGCTTTGAAAGATTGCGCGGCCTAAATTTAGTCTGGCGTTGATCCTCCGCATTATGTATCGGTAGGATGAGGGTGGGTTTTGTATAGTCGGGCCGGATCCAACCGTGGTTTATCTCGTGAAATACCGGGAGTATTATTAATCCCGATTCGGGGCGGCGAAGTAACAGGGTACGGGAGGAAAACCAGATCTCTCCCCCTCATACCGGATGCACCTCAAGAAACTCATTCGTTTCGCGTTACGCGATGCAACCTGCATGCACGCGCGATCCAACCGTGCCGGTACGTGCACAATACGCCGCAGAGCCGTTCAATCATGCGTGACGGTTGCTCGCATTCGCGCCACGTAATCCCCGTGTTTTAGCCGAATTTAATGCGGATTAATCCATCCGACGTACTCGCATCAACGCAAATATCGTTAACTCCTGTAAACACGAACGACGCCGTCTCCGTCGGCACGAATTCAACGATTCCGGGTAATTGGATGATCGTGGAGCACCGACGATTCGATTCGGAAATATTATGGCCTGGAGAGTTTTATATGAAGCTGCTGGGCCGATGGTGTTTGGTTGTTACCGTTTGGTTGACTGCCGAATAACATTTGCATTTCGAAATCCGTCATTTCACGTGCAACCACCATCGCTATTTCTTTCGTAAGTTCATGCGAAAGCGTATGCACATTATCAGCTCCGCATCAACCCCTGTTCACTCCGGCTGCGTATGTCGGCCCTTTGCTCTTTACCCTATCCTCTGGTTTTATCCCTCTGTATCAGCCCTCCCACGCGTATATATCGATGAAGGGCGACATTCGATCCTGCAGACCTTCGATAGCGACCGTTGAAATCACCGCGTCGTAACGTTTGCAAGCAGTTCTACCAAAAAGAGTAGATTTTCTTCGCGCTTTACGCGCGCGGAAACGGCGAACGTCTCGCTTTCGCGGAAAAAGGAAGCTTACGCTTAATCGGAGCGGAAACGTTGTCGCGTTACACCTTTACGAGATCACCCCGGTGCAACCCCCTACTTTCCGGCCGTTGATACCCGAGAGCTAGTCCGCAAAAGCCAAGGGGGCTACTTATTCAATATTGTATACTACCTGGCTCGTGTTTGCGCTCGCGAATTATATTCCGGTTTTCATTGCGCGATAAAACACGGATAGGGGAACGCGGTCGCGCACTCTCGCTCCAGAGAATTGCCACATTGTCGGAAGGAAGGAAGACCATGCGCGCACACCCGGACAGGATGAAGGGAATGTCTTTATCCGATACCGGCGGCTTATCTCGGTCCCCCGTGATTCTGCGTGGGCGAACAAGGTGAGGGTTACACGGCTCCAACCTTCGTTGACGTCAGACGTAAATAAAGCCGACTATTATCCTTAAATTGTGTCGCGATAATGGAAGCTTATTATTAGGACTCGGAGAATCGCTGCGTTCCGAATAGAAGCACTTACTCTCGCTTTCTCTCTCTCTCTCTTCCTCGCTTCCTCTCTTTCGCGTACTCTGTCGACTACTTGACGTACCATTCGCTGTCTTGGAAATACGTGTATACCGAATTTCAGAGGTTATTGCAACGGCTACTCAGGTAACGTCGGATTCTCTTGCCTGGATTATGCAATGCATTTCACGAAATGTTGTGCTATTCAGATTTGCTATTTTACTATTCCGTACTATACCGTTAATCTCTTAACTGCGGAATTTAGTTTTCAAAATCCCCGACCGAGCGCGGAATTAAAATCAAGCAACGACGAGGTTACACGTCGAACGCAGAGCAAATGGTCGGATTATAAATTTTACGGAAAACGAGGAAGGATTACATTTTCATTTGAGAAAAATTAACAATTCGTTCTTGAAAACTTCTTGTCGAACGCAGTTAACTGGTTAATACATTGCGCTTAAAACATCATTGCGTTTAAACATCATTGCGGAGTGAGATAGAAAGGCTTTTCGAAGTGACTGTTTTATTTTCCAATGTTTCAAATTGCTCAACGAAAGTCAGGTGAAAATTCAATGTTTTCATCATTTGGACATGATCAATCCAGTCTCTCTTGGTACTTATACATTTTTATTACAAAATAAATTACATTGCAAACAATAAAATCAAAGAAAATGTTCGTTTGTTTGATGGAAACAAAAAAATAACAAAAATTGGTACGACAAAATAATGGCACATTACAAAAAAAATACGTAATTTACGTACATAAAATATGTAACATTGTGTTTAATACTTTGCGTGGCCTCCCTTATTTTCCAGAATAGCCACAATACGTTTCGGAATTGACTTAAAGAGTTTTTTAATATATTTTGTTGTATTTTTGTCCATTCTTGTTCTATACACGTTTTTCAATCTGCAAAGCATTGGAATTGTCCTCCGCCTTCGTAAACATGTCTTGCTAGTTGTGCCCAAAAATTTTTAATTATGTTGAGATCTGGCGCCTTCGCTGGCCACTTTAAGACACTAATTTTGTTTTGTTCAAAGTACCGCTTAACGGATTTTGCGGTATGCACGCTTGCGTTATCCTGCTGAAATGTAAAATTTTCCCCGGAAATTGTCTGTCCGAATTTAGTTAATCGTTCGTCCATCGAATCTATATAAATTTTGCTGTTCATAGTTTTCTTTATAAATTTTACTTCGGTCGCTCCTCGATAACCAATTCCGGCCCAAAGCGTTACTCCTCCGCTACCCATGTGTCCGCGGCTTAATATTCTTTCTCCTTTCCGCAGATCGCAGACCGTTCAAATCTTTTCTCATCGCTAAAGATAACACGACGCCATTTTTTTCTCCAATGTATGAGCTCTTGCGCAAATTTCAGACGCTCCGATTTATGCTGAGCGGTTAAAGGTGGTTTTTTTCAATTTCATTCGAACCAAGTGCGGGCATTCTTTTATCATCCTTTGCGCATTACGTACATTTGTATGTACGCCAGCTGCTTTAGCGATTTGTCGTGCTGTTCCCGAAGAATTCGAAGCTACTTTTAAAATTGCGCGTTTTCCGCGATTGCTTACCGCTTTCGGTCGACCGGAACTCTCTTTTTTTACCGTATGTTTTGGGATTTTTTAATAAATTATACACCACTTTTCTGCTTCGATGTATAATACGTGCAATTTTTGAAACTGAGTAAATTTCCAGGTACTCAAATTAGTGTTTGCGTTATTAGTAGAAAATAGGCTCGAGTTACGATTAGACAAGTGTAAATTTTTACAAACGAAACTTAACTATTTAGGATACACAATAACGAGTGAAGGTATTAGTCCAACAGAGCGCGGTATAGAAGCGATCGAAAGGTTTCCAATTCCAAGAAACGTCCGTGACGTGCAAAGTTTTTTAGGATCGTGTTCTTATTTTAGAAAATTCATCGAGAATTTCTCAGTTACAGCTAAACCATTGTATGACCTACCGCGCAAAGGTGTGAATTTCAAGATCGAGCACGAGGAAATGCAAACATTTGAAAAACTCAAAGCTGTTCTAATAGACGCGCCTTTATTTTGAGCATCTATTCCTCTTTATGCAATGTCAAAATCGTTTTTATATATAGCGTAATTTCAATACAAGATAAAAAGAAACACGCACAATATTTAATGCACGGTAAAATAGTACACGATACAAACGGTCTGACGGTCCAGCGTTAACGGCAGAGAAAGAATTTGAAGACTGTGCCATAATTTTGTCGCGTCGGTGACCCCGGTTGTTTACGTTTAGACTAGAATCTGTAACCTCCGCTTAACTCCGTCGGTGTAAGTAACCTTGAAGCTTCACCGAAGTGCATACACGGATAGAAACGTATCGAATTTCATCACAGTTTTCAGAAATAGCAATATTTACGGGTGTGCCATCTTTTCGTCGCGAAGTGTACTTCCGGTAGCAGGTGCACGCGTGAAAGTCCGCAACGCGTCGAGCGCGATTCGACGTCGATTAAACTCGCGTAGCATGGGATCGACCAACCATCAACTTCTCCAAGACAACCGAGGGGCGGGATCGATAACTCGTCGCGGGCCGCTCGCTCGCGGTATCGCGTCGGCTCATCGCGAATGCATCTCGAGGACCCTGTACAGCTCCCATTAAGGAATGCAGGCTGCATGCGCCTAGCGACGGATAGAACAAACCGTCGAGGCGCTACGCCGTGATGCATGCACGCCTAACCTAACCGTGCCTGTATTTTAGATAGCTCGGGGCTCTCCGCGTCGGACGATTTACGGGAACCGTGGAAATTTAGGGTCGGCGGCTCCGAAGGTCGTGCCCGAAGAAGACGTTCTTGACGAGTAGGGAATAAGGAGAAGGAGAGGTGGCCGTACACGGGACAGGTAAAGGGATTGTGCTCGAGGCTACCGGCTGTCTCATATCTGCTCCTGGCCGATGAGAAATTTCGGGTCGGTGGTCGACGCCGAGAGGTTCGCAATTCGCGCGCGCCGCGCCGCCGCCAACCGAACCGCAAAGTCTCGGTTTCGACGATGTTGGTTCAGCGGGAGATTTAGATGTCGGGTTTCCTGGGCTCGCAGGATTAATGATATTTGCGGAAAAACAATGGCGCGCCGTGTAACCGTGCGAAACGCAACGCGTCGCGCGCCTATCGAATCGTTTCGGCGCGGCTCGGCGTCGGCCGCGCGCGAGGGATAAATCTTCGGCCTGGCTGCTGGAATTAACGTTCATCCCCGGAAATTGGAAAGCGGATAAACGGGCAAAGCTTGTAACGAGACTTTTCGCAGCTTCTCCCCGGGGCTCGGAGCTAATTACCGTGCCGGTCGTTGCCGTGAATATTCTTAACGACACGTTCCGAGGGTCTGAAACTTTCGCAAATATTATTAATACCCGCTGACTCGCTCTCCCGCTAACGCTCCTTTTCTCCCTCTCTCTCTCTCTCTCTCTCTCTCTCTCTCTCTCTCTCTCTGTTCGTCTCTTCGCGCAGACTCCTCGACAGCATTTTCGGTGCCCTGTCGTCTCTCCCCGTTGATAGGCGTAGTTCATGCGAGCGTACGTCACCGTGCCTCATTATTATAGTCTGTGTCGCGACTGGAAAGCCCGAGCCCAACGAGGGAACGGCAACGTCACGGAGGTTGAAGGGAACGCGAGGAGCTACGCGGAGCAGAAACAGGGTACCCAGCCTAACTTTCAAGTAATTAAGTGCGTCGAAACTTGGATGAGACTCGTAATTGTGTTTTATAAGGAGCACCCGGGATAGCTTTTCAAGACAGTCGCTCTTTCCGGGAGCTTTTTAACAAAGAGGCCAATCGAGAGGACGTGACTCGACTCGGGCTGAACAAATTTACGACAAATAACCGGAATACGTCTCGTTTCGAACGAACGCACTCCGTTCTTCCTTCGTGATTTCATTAACGCGATCTTCATTTCCCATCTGTTCGAACATTTGTAACGTAGATACTCGCATCCACATTATTTGCTCGACCGTGAACGAAACTGCTGTCGCTTTTGGCGATTCATTGAAAAATCCACCTCCTCCTCCAGTATCGATAATCGATTTCGAAAGAACTGTCTAAAAATTGTCGATAAATATAGTGTTGAGAAATCATAGCGAACGTACTCGGAGGTCGGGTAATCAAAACTGTATTTTCACGGTAAAAAACTCTCAAGCTAATAGAATACTTCGGTCTAAGCTAGAATACCATCCAAAGCAAGAGGTTGCGCGAGAGAGGTAACCTTGTTACAATCCGCGAGTTGCGAAACCTTTTATCCTATAGATTGCATTATTTCGTAACGCGCGGTCTTGCCCGGGGACCAAGATAATCCAGCAGTCACGTTACACGGCTACGTTTCGGATGAAACACAATTTGGCACGCACGCGACCGTAAATGGATTCTCTCGCGAGAACGTCTACCTACCTCGGTAAACATTGTTCGGTTCTTTCAACGGTTTCGCCGACAATGGCCGTACGTATGCGTATTGACTGCTTTGGTAATTGCATTTCCGATAGTTAAGTGGTCGGACTCGATACAGAAGCGCCAATTACTCGATATCCACCGAGGCAAATTTACTTGCGCCAATTTCCGGTCACGGAATCGCTCCTGCAGAGTCCTACGGCGTACGGAAATGATAAACGGATTGGATGTGCCGGTAATAAGTAGCCGACGAGCTCGTTATGTTCCCGGTCGAAATATTCACAGAGAATTCCTCTCCGAATCAATTTTCTGATTTTTATTTTTTCGTGCGAATCGCGCCCGGGCCAATAATGGAAATAAAAAGACAATTGTTTTGGTCGGTCAGATTCGTACCGTTCGCCGCACAATACTTCCATCGCCAGTTCCGACCGGTATACCGAATACTATCGCGATTGCACGGAACTGCAACTAACTGCAATATCGATACGTGTCGCGTCGAATTACTATGGTGAAAAATTTCGAGCGAGAGCCCGACGCCGAAAGCCGGAGGGGAGCGCGATACCAAAGGGTCGGAAGTGACGAGCGAATCGACTCGATATCGACGCGACAATTAGCTAATGCGTCGCGGCGCGGCTCCGCTCGGCTCGGCTCGACGCAACCCTCTGCATCGCCGATTCAATGCACGCTGGTTTTGCAGGTCGAGGAAATTCGTTTTTCCATATGCTCGCAGGACCAACCCTGTCGATGATCACGGATTTTTAACCGCGGCCCAACCTTTAACGCTGTCTCTGTCACGATTTTATGTATACACCTGTCTCGACTTATCTTTCCACGTAGAATCACCCCCTGCTCGGTTGTACACCCTTGTTCGTTTGCTTGTATATTCGAAGAAATAGATTTGTCGAATAATTTCCCTTTAACAATTTTTATCTAAAATTTTGAAAGATGTTTTTTACGGTTGTACCTTCATTACTGGGAATGTTGTATATCTTTAACAATTCATAATTAACTGCGGATCTTTATGCAAAATAAAAATGGTTTACATCAACTGCAACATGCAAGAACTGAATAAAAATTTCGTTCATGATTTAATAACGTTCTTAATATAATAATGCCCTTAAATTTTTTAATCTGTCCACTGCATAAAATTGCATCTACTCGTTGTTGTCATAAATGCACAAAATCCGCAAGCCGTAATCATAATACACGGCCACCGCCACAGATCTGCGGCGTCCACAATCCCACAATTTATTTAAAGACTAGCTGTGTCCAGCCACGCGTTGCTGTGGCTCAGACTGGTTAAATAGAAAAGAAAGAAAAGAGAAAGCGCACGTTTCTAATATGTTTTTCGACGAACTCTAAAGCAGTTCGATTGCACTGAAAAAGAGGAAAGAAAGTTGTAACAAAAACATATAAAAAACAAAAAAAAATAAAAAGTACTAACAAAATATTTTGAACAAACGAACATTTACACTTTCATTTATATAGATTATATAGATTAGGTATATAAAAACACCCGTATATTAGAATGCAACGTTGTGTCAAAATTTCAAAGCAATCGTTGAAGAACTTTCGGAGATTTAAGATTTTGAACAAACGAACATTTACATTTTTATTTATATAGATTATACAGATTAGGTATATAAAAACACGCGTATATTCGAATGCAACGTTGTGTCAAAACTTCAAAGCAATCGGTGAAGAACTTTCGGAGATTTAGGATTTCGAACAAACGAACATTTGCATTTTCATTTATACAGATAGTCAAATGAATTGTATACACTTTGTTATTTAAAGCCACGCGTACGCGATACAACGTTCGTCGAAAAAAGAAACCGGTCGTTTCTCAAGGATTAACCCTTTGCACTCGGAGCTATTTTAACTGGAAAATTAAACATTTCTTTCGATCTAGAATACTTTCATTCTGTATGATTTTTTAAATTTGGTGGATATGAAATTGATGTAACACCTCGTGCAATACTTAAATGTTGAGTAATTGATTAGATGCCGACAGATCTGATAACGTAAACAATATTTTAAATAATAGTGCAGCAATTATTAATGGCGTCTGAAGGCGTCGCTCGAGCGCTAAGGGTTAATATAATCGGTGCAATGCATTCAAAGCCATGATTTTTACTATTACGTCCGACTGGCGGGTTGGAGTAAGTCAGGCTCCATTCCGGCAATTAAGGGTTAATTTATTACCGGCGTTAGCGAACACGTGCACTTCTAGCGATCTGGCTCTCAGCTCAGTGGCGGTTCACGTGTCATAAACCTTCAGACGCGACATGGTGGTCAATGGGCCTGCTAAGCACCCCTTTCCATGTCGTGGGTGCAGTTCACTCTCGCACAAATGCGATGGGCGGTCGACTTAGCACCGCGAGTAACTGCCCTCGATTGAAAATCTACAGTGAATCGCAAATTTTCCGTACTTCGTGAATTGGTTGCTAGGCATTTAGTGTTTTCAGGGGGAAATGTTCCAACTACTATTCACCCTTAGCAGTCGAGCGGTGTTACTAAAAGTAACTGTACCGTTAAAAGTAGCTGTACCGTTATTCACGATATCGTTTACGTTATTAAATACGTTGGTATCTAATCGATTGCTACACGTTTAAGTATCGCACGAGGTGTTATATCAATTTCGTATCCATAAAATTAATTTTCAAGTTAAAACACCTCCGACTGCAAAGGGTTAAACTACTATCGAGAAATACTACACGAGATTCAGAGTAATGCAAATTTCATGCTACTATACCACTGTTTCATTATTTTCATTTTTACACCAAGACGAGATATTTTGTAGAAATCGTTGGCAAGCAGGAAAATTCTTATGACATTCGCCTGGTAAAATCGTTACGGAGGATGAAAATTCCCTAATTGTGGGATTAGCGAAATTGTCCGGCTGTAGGAATTTGATTAACAAGTAACATTACAGTACAGCAAGACACGAGCGAAGTGTTTGTATTCATGCAGGTATTTATTCTCCAATTGTTCGCACAGCATAGATTCGCTAAATATTATCGGGAATTGTTAGAATACAATAGCCTTAGCGAAGCTGCCTGTAGGAACCCCACATCGTCCGGGACAACGATAGTCATGAAAAAGAAACGAACGGCTGTAGGATCGCGTGCTGGACAGGTTCAACGACGGCACGTAAATTCTTAGTAGAAGTTACCCGTTAATCGATCGCTGGCCGGGGAAGCCTGTCGAGTATTTTTAACGTTGTCTTTGAAATCCAACGAACCGGACGCGAGTCGGAGAAGAGGAATTCCTACGATCCCGCCTGAAATATATTCTTACCACGGAGATACATAGGGTGTGCCGATGGTTCGACCGCGAGTCGATGATTGTACGCGAAAAAAACTGACGCGAAACCGCAGAACGCGAATTTTTCGAAACATTATTCTCGAGAGAATATCGCGGCTGAATATTCGCCGAGCACACGACCCGAATCGAAGTCAAAAACGCTAAACGAACTTTTGTTAGGAACCTGAAAAATTCGAGCTCGTCGGGCTCCAAAAACGAAATTTCCAAAGCAAATTTCAGTGGGGTTTGAACAAAAAAATCTTTAGTCCGCGATTTCGGCTGACTTTTGCGGAACGACGGTGCGCGTTTTCAATATGCATTCAAATTCTTCCTTGTCGACGAGCGTACACAATAGCAAGCTTTATTCTATTGTTTCATATCGAAATAGCTTCGGTGGTAACAGTTACGGGACACCCTGTATAAACACGTCACCGATCGGAGGTCATGCCGAGCATGCATTTTTAACGGAATCCTCGAGCCACGTACGCGATACGGATCTAACAGGTCGTGATTTCGCCGTATCTGACCGGGTGGCACGTCCCGATCTCGCATGACTAGCTGCGAGAGATGAATAAGAAGACGCGTCTCTGGCCATCCTCGGTTGCGCGATGAAACTCGTCTGTTTTTCGTGCGAGTTGGTCCACGAACTCGACTGGTCAGGGTCGGCACACATGCAGATCTACGTGGCAAAGACCTCGAGGACCTGGTAGAGTCCTCGAAGCGACGCAACGATCGAATTCGTGGAAACTAGAGAGCTACATATTAGCGCGACGACAGGACAGAGTGTATAGCAGGATAATTATCGGGTCGACGAGCGTCGAAGAATTGCGAATTGCGATCGTGTTCGTGGGGGGAAAAAACGAAACATGATTGTGTGTAGCTGGTCGAGCTGTTCGTGACTAGGTGGACTATCGCACGATGCACATACAGCAGTGACGGAATTGCTTTTTAATGGGCGCTAGATAATTGGCTGGGACTCTACACGTTACTAATCGTTCGTGAGTACATAAACGGGTCGAAGGAAGGAACAAGAAGCGTACTCGATGACTGCTGACACCACGTTAGGCCTTCGCGGAGAACGTTCAGGATGTCGTGTAATAATAATCGCACGCTTGCGAACCCGAACAGATGGTCGGGAGCAGTCACGGAGTAGGCTCGCTGGGAGGGCGATAGGAGACACATAACTTACGATTCACTCCGTGGAGAACCATCGTGGTCGTTTCTACACAACAACTAAAATTGTCTCGAATATCTCCACTGGTTTCCGAAGCGAAACTCGGCGCGTACACGAACGATTTGTTCTCTTCACCCTTTCACGAGGTTAGCTCATTGTTCGCGCGGCGTCACGGACTCCTCGCGAGAAGAAGACGACGACGGGACTTGCTTCGGTTAAGTTCGGCTCGGCTCGGCTCGGGACCGGGCAAATAAATGAAAAAAAAACCGGACTCGACGACGGTTTCTAACACATCTCCGCGAGCACGCGTTCGGCCGACGAGGAGGCAACAACCCGGCGTGTGGAGAACAAGCTTCAAGCGTTTAATAACTCGGCACTTTCCGTACGCGCGCGCCTACAGCGAACCCGAGCGGATCATTTTTACTTGACGCGAGACGCGCTCGAAACGGAGAGGAGTTTCCTCGGCTCGTGCGTCGAGATTGATAGCGTCGGCGTGTACAGAGAGAATTACGACGATTGTTGAGGTCAGTAGCGGACAAATGGCACCCCGAGACGTTCGGGCGTCGCGGTCGTCGCAGTGACTGGCGAGACTCGCGGCTACCCCCACCAGTTACAACCCCCTTCCACCTATTCTCTTTCACCCCCTTTCATCCCCCACGCGTCGCCCCACCACGCGCTACCCGTCAACCTCTATATCCATACATCTATATGTTTTCCTCTCGCTCTTTTTCTCGCGACGGATATCATCCCCCACCAGACCACGCTTCTTCAACCCTCTCTTTTTCTTTTCAACCATCTCTCTCTATCTCGTTCGTTTTCTTTCTCCACCGTCTCCGTTGTTCCTGCACCGGAGAGAACCGAGAGAGTAGTCTCTCCACCTTTTTTCCACCTGACTCGTTTCGCGTTCGCCCCTTCTCGCTCTCTCCCTTTCGTTCTTCTTCTCTCTCTTTCCTGTACTTTACATCCCACGAACTCTCCCTCGTGCTTCTCCACCCTCTCTCCCTTAGTCGCTCTCTACAACCCCCCAGACACTGGGCAAGCGAGTGGTCACGTGACCGCTGGTTCGGCCAATCGTGCGCCGGATGACGTCGTTCGCAGGGGTTCTCTTCGGTTGAGAACGCGGACGGCGAGTTGCATTTACGGACTTCGGGGAACGGTTCCGTGGAAGGGATGGACGAACATGCGGTTGGTTCGATCTCGTGAACGACGTGTGACGCAACGGCAGGACTCTCGATCCTTCGGATCCTCCGGGAAGAATTAGAATGCTCCGACCACCGAGCGCCGCGCTGCGCCGCCGGATGAAAGAACCTACCACGCTTTGAACCGAACGCCGCGCGCGCACGTTCTCTCTTTTTCTTGACTGCGCCGCGCGCAGCCCCTCGTTATTGCAATATTTAAGAGCCATCGCACCGTGAAAAATGTCGCCGCACAAAAACAGGGAAAATGATCCTCGAATTACGGGCCTGCACCCGGCGATGCCCGCAGGATGTCTGCTGCGATAGGTACAGTTAATTATTTTCGGAAAAAAACATTTTTTCGTGTGACGTGCCGCTATCAGAGAAAAGGCAGTTTGAAAGGGTGACGGTGGACGGTAGATCATTGTTGAAAATCAAAATTCTCTGCATTGGTTGCCGGACACTGCGGTCGGTAACAAACTTGTTGCCTCCTTCAATTATTTCAATCTTTAACCAGATAACTGCGTTCGACGTGTAGACACGCCGATCCAGAACTCTGTTGCGGTGGAATAACAATAAACTTTTTAAGAATGAACTGTTAATTTTTTATAAAATGAAAAGGTAATCCTTCCTCGTTTTTCGTAAAATTTGTAATAGGACCATTTGCTCTGCGTTCGACGTGTATACTCGTCATTGAATGATTTTAATTCCGCACTCGGTCGGAGATTTTTAAAACTACATTCCGCAGTTAAGAGGTTAAGTAATAAATATATCTATGTAAGTTTGGTGTTCAGTTTATACGGTGTTCTTCCGTTTCTCAACTTAACCCGGTGTTCTTCCTTCCTCGCTTGAACCGGCCAAAAATAAATATTTAGAGTGCTCTCCGACGAAGTCGAAGGCGTCGCGAACAGCATTATTGCTACAGATCTACAAAACGTACTTTCTACATTTTTAGTAAGAGCCTAAAAAAGTTTCAAAATACAATTTTTATCATTTTCTCTTCAATCCGTTGTTGTTTCATGCTGTACTTATTTCAATCTTTAAACGGTTGTTGCTTTATTGCAACGTTGACCGATGTCGATGAAATTTTCAGAATATGCATAATTGCTGCAGATCTACAAAACGTACTTTCTACATTTTTAATTTGAGCCTAAAACAGTTTCAAAATACAATTTTTAGCATTTTCTCTTCAATTCGTTGTTGTTTCATGCTATAATTATTTCAATCTTCAAACGGTTGTAGCTCATTGCAACGTTGACCGATGTCGATGAAATTTTAAGAATATGCATAATTGCTACAGATCTACAAAACGTACGTTCTACATTTTTAATATGAGCCTAAAAAAGTTTCAAAATACAATTTTTAGCATTTTCTCTTCAATTCCGACCAATTGCAATTTTTGAGAAAAAATTTGTTCACATCGTGCAGTAGACTAATAGCTCTAACGTCTGAAAAAAGTTCAACCCACAGTTTAATAACAAATGTGGCCTTGAAAAAAGGGTCCAGTACGCATAGAAATGTATCTTTTCGTCCTCGATTGTAAGCGAAGAAGGAAACATGATAGAAAGACGACGGGATAGAGACATTCGATATATATTCCAGGGGATGCGAAGATGCGGGCGAAGAAGCGACCACTGGTTAATTGCGAGGGGGATGCATCGCGTGCGAGGCAGCCCATTTCTCCCGTGACCCGAGAAATAGGTTAGCGCCGAAAACTTTCCTGCTTGCGTTCCGCGCCGGGCGGAAGGTTTTTCCAGCATGGCGTTACGGGCTCGTCGCCGTACAAATGAAATTCCGTGCGCGAACGAGACGAGGCTCGAGCGGAGCGAGGCATGCGAAGCAGAGCGTAGAACCGGAACCGGGCGGCGCGCGGCGCGCCGGATGACCGCGCGAAAGCTGGTGGTAAATCAACGCTGTAGGTGTTTTTCGGCGAAAAATTTCCGCGGAAAATCGCCTTAACCGCGGTACGGAGGGATCGGGCGGCGCGATTCAGCCGTCACTGCGATCGGTACCGCTGCCAGATGTGGATTTACTGGGAAACTTTTATTCGCCGAAAAACTTCCCCGTAAATCTTGCGCCGCGTCGTAAAGATTTTCCATTCCTCCCTTTTATTTGCATTTTTCCGAGCAACTCGTCGGCGGAACACGCGCGTAACTCATCCCCCTAACCCCTCCCCTCCCATCCTCTCCAATCTCGCACCGTACGAAATAATGCGAGTTAATCCGCGCCGTAAACAGTTCATGAATAAACGAGCTACGCGGCCGCGAACAGCCGACGCGAGCATTTTCCCACCCGTCCCCGCTGAAAATTGTTTGCTCGCTGCGCCATGAAAACTGTCGATCGTGAAATTCGAACGGAGCGACGGCATGATTTCCTTGTCTCTCTACCTCTCTATCGTTCGCTCTCCCGATCCCTGAACGGGGTAATCCTTCCGGGAAGTATCGAGGCAAAGGGACGGAAAAAAGGAAGAACGGTCGATCAGTTATCTCGGCGCGGGGCCCTCCGACTCGAATGTGTCATCCGAGGATCGACGACTCTATTAACGGAGGATATATCGCGTGAACAGAGATCATCGGGATTATTTAAAAGGCATTAACGGCGATAGGATCGGAAAAACTGTATAATCTGACGATATATCGCGACGTCCGCCTGTACGGCCTCCGTGTTTACGAGCCCGAATAAAAACGCGCGGCTGGAACAACGGCCGGCAACAGACAGTTAAATCTTCGATCGTATTGTTCGGCCATAGGCCATTTCTGTTACATACGTTCGGCTCCAGAGGCAGACGCGTCCCTGAGCCGCGGTTTGCTCGTCGTTTATACGCAGAAACGTAATTATTGGTTATTAACCAAGCACGACACGCCGCTGCATCCCCGTAATTCGCGCGTTAATGAAATTGATTCATCGAATCCATAAACCGAATTAAATTCCACTGGCTGGCCGACCGGCGGGTAATCAACGTTTTGCGGAAACGTAAAACGGACTTCGGAGATGGCCGACGTCGGCACCCCGGGGACATTACGGATTTAATTTGCGAGCACTCGGTCAGCGGACGCCTTTTTCCGAAAAATCTGGGAACAGCGACCGGCCAGAGCGGTCCGCGGCGATTCCTTTGATTCCCCGGGCGAATGAGGTAAAAGCGAGCAGCGGCGCGGTGGCGACACCGGGAAAGACGCGTAATTAAAGGCGTGTACCAGCACTTAATAATCGCGCGCCGCAATTCAATTTCAAATCCATTTTGCACGCCACTGTGCGCGACCCGGCCTCTCGCCGCACACGCTCGAACGATGGAAACGTATCGGTTTTTTCTTCCGCCCAACCGGTCGGATCCACTTTTCGCGATATTCGGAGTAGGCGATCGCGGATCGTGAAGCCAAAAAAAAAACGAACCGTGCAGAGTTACGAGATTCATTTTTCTGTTCGATGGGCCCCGTTCATTTTCGGCCTGTCTTCGAGAGCGATCGTGACGTTCCGCCGAGCGGATGGATCCGTAAATGGTCTGTCATTTAGATTTCCGCGAGTCATGACTGCTGCGATGGTACTGGAAACGCGCATCGCAAATCGTTGACTGAACAGCTTCTGCAGCCATCGATTTTTACATTCGATCGTTGTATGTACTATTTCTTTTTACGAACTTATCGCAATTTCAATGTGGACAATTTTAAATACTTTTTGGGCACATTGAATCGACTAATGGCAAGATCAAAATCCTAAAATTGTGCGATGATGCCTTCTATTACATTTTTTTAAAATAAGCATTTGTGAATACATTAAATATGGTATATGATTTCTGCAAACGGGGAAGAGAACACGCTGCGATACAATAGGAAGAGATATTAAAATAATAAGACCAGCTATAATTAATCGGGCAAAAAACTGAGCAGGTGTGATCTAAAACAGTAAAAACATTAGACGAATTTAATGCTACTGTAGAAAGTAATTTCGAAAAGAACTTCTTATGAGAAGAGTGAAATCCTTGTTACAGAACAGTGGAATATGACGGGACGGTAGTTTCCTACGATCTGTTGCTCTAGATTTTTATTTCGTTCGGCATCGATTGGTCTGACACGAGATATTCAACCAGAAACTAGAAATGCGCTCGTGACTTATTAAAGGGGGTTGCGAGCCGGAGCGGCTCAACGGACAGTTATAAATTCATGATCCAATAGAGTGCCGCGATCAAAAAAGTAAAGGTGGAAGAAAGGAGGTATAATCGGGTTTCATCGGTAATAATACGATATTTGGTAACAAAGGCGAATCGCAACGATGCCGATGGAAACGGCCCCTCTTTAAACAGTTTAGAACAGAAATATGAAGTTACGAGGGTTCGTTAAAACGAAGGAAACGGTTTTAATGGCCTCGCGACGCGTCTACTCGTTATGCACGGCGATACGTTGCACTCCCCGCTCTCGGTGGTTAACCCTTAATTTGTAGGATGAGGGGTGAAAGACTGCGTTGCTCTTTCAAAGCCGAGTACCTGATTGGTTATGGCAGCGGGTTTTAATACTTCGCTGCGGGCCCTTTCATCGAATGGATGGAATCTCGAGAGCTGGGTTACGAGAATAATCAACACTGTTCGCGCACAAGCTTTCGTTGAATGGAATCTTTGCTGTTATTTCCCATATTCTTTTCCTACGTTTTCATTCTTCGCCGCGACAATGCGGTCGTTACCGCGGTTTGTAAGTTCCTGCAGAAACGTACCGAGTCTGTGTCACTGGACTGAAAATATTTCTTATGCTACAAGTAAGATATATGTTAGGGCAAATGTTTGATAAATGTATCAGCGATCTTCGATCTACCCTTTCAAACGAGTAACGCTTCGAATCGCGATGCCTGCACGAGCTTAGTCAAAGACGAGCAAAAACGATACGTTGTATCGAAAAATCAATGATGGCTGGCAACTATACAATCGCCATTGGATGAAATATTTTATAGAGAAGATTCGAATTTTTTAAATATTTCATGAAATATTTTGGTTTCCCGCATTTTCTACGTACAGTTAATTCGATCGATATTCGTGATATAAAATAATCGTTGAAGTTAATAATTATAATGCAAAATGTATGCGGAAGCTCGTGCCGCTAGTACATAAAATGTGTATGCGGAAGTGTTTCAAAGAATAAGGTATTCCCATTGAAGGAGAAGTTCCGGGATTATGTCAATAAAATATGGATGTGCTGCATCGGTAAATCAATACGGTATCCAAGTGTTGGATATTAAACTTTGTACGATCTTTGAGAGCGAATTCACCCGCTTTCTGTTTCGGATACCGTAAAATTGTATTCGTCTAGGAGTCAGCTATAATTTCAGTTTGAAATATGAGAGTACAAATAAAATATACTAATATACATATATAAATACGAATGAAACAATGGCGGCGTCATTACCTGTCCAAAACTCTTACACTTTCGAACTAGAGAAATTTCATAACATTAAAATTTGAATTTTCGGTATTTACGCGTCAAAATCTACAGGATCGCATTAAAAAGAGTTAAAAATTTATGATTTCCTAACGCGAAGTTCAGCCAACGTGTAAAAATAATAAGTTATAATATATATTCCCTGAAATAATTTTATGAGCTACCGGTGGCGAATATTTGCGTTAAATTAAACCGAGTATGCTAAACAGCGTTCAATGAGTTTTCAATTTTATTAACACAATCACGAACCCCCTAATCTTGCTATACGCGTCAGATTTAAATAACCTCTTTTTAAGCGAAATATTCCACTCGTTAAATGTTGCTGGCGACGAGGGGGTGAATATTTTCATGGACGAACATATCTGCTGGTTCATAGTTGAAAATAGCGGGGAAACTAAATTAACAAGCGGCAAATGAGAAGTTGCTGGCAATTTAAATTTCGTAATAGGTTATTTTGATACGCGGAGGAAAATAGATACCACCCATGCTTTTTAATGAAAGTCAATTCCACCTCGACTCCACCGGCTACGTAACAACCGATCGACAAAGCTGCTTGTAATCAGAGTTCGCAGTACGGACTCCCGTCTGTTATTCATCCAGTTGCAACCAAAACAGCTGCCGGATAGTCAACACAAACCATGTTCGGAATATTATCGAAAACTGAAGGATGTGCTCGCGTGCGTCTGCAGGTGACAGTCGCGAAAAGCCGGGTGCACACAACTGTCGCGAAGCAATTAAGAAAACCCGGAGGCAAACATTCGAGCATCGATCTGTTCCGGTCTGTACTCCCGATAAAATGAAATAATAAAATGTTTTTAGCTCACGGTATATCTGGTTAATATTACTTATACATATATGGGTCAAATCATTCCTTTTTTAACCTCTTAACTGCGGAATTTAGTTTTAAAAATCCCCGACTGAGTGCGGAATTAAAATGAAGCAACGACCTATTATAAATTTTACGAAAAACGAGGAAGGATTACATTTTTATTTGATGAAAAATTAACAATTCATTCTTGAAAATCATTCCAAATCATTCTTGAACAGTTAACTGGTTAATGTTTCGCCGGCAAATTATTTAACCCTTTGCAGTCTCGGAGCTATTCTAACTCGAAAATTAATAAATGTCTTCCGATCTAGAATAATTTCATTCTATATGATTCTTTTCGTTTAATAGATATGAAATTGATGTAACACCTCACGGAATACTTAAATTTTTAGTAATTGGTTAGATACCAACATATTTAATAATGTAAACAATATTTTGAATAACGGTACAGCAATTTTTGGTGGTGCCTCTCTCTCTCTCTCAGAGTCAGTAAAAATTAATAATAAGATTCAATATATTGGACTAATTTGAGGAATAAAAGAATAAACATCGTTAGAAGTAGGTGAGTAACTATTATCACCATTCGCGTGCTAAGGAAATATAATATAATATAATATAATATTGGACTAATTTGAGGAATAAAAGAATAAACATCGTTAGAAGTAGGTGAGTAACTGCTATCACTATTCGCGTGCTAAGGAAATATAATATAATATAATATAATATTGGAATAATTTGAGGAATAAAAGAATAAACATCGTTAGAAGTAGGTGAGTAACTGCTATCACCATTCGCGCGTGCTAAGGAAATATAATATAATATAATATAATATTGGACTTATTTGAGGAATAAAAGAATAAACATCGTTAGAAGTAGGCGAGTAACTGCTATCACCATTCGCGTGCTAAGGGTAACACATTGACTGTTGCACTAGCATCCGAAATATTAATTAAATAATAACAGAATGTAACGGAGAGGGACTGTAATATGAATTTCGTCCACGTTTTCCAGCGAATTGAGCACAGTCCAACGTTCCAAGCGAGACGAAAAGAACGTAAATGGGGGTAGTACGAATTAGTCTTGCAGCGGACGCCATTCTTAAGCTCGTCGTCGACGCAGATTATTCCGGATAAAGGTGCGTCTCGGAATGAAACAATCAGGGTATCGCAACGCATCGCGGCACCCTGGATTTTGCTCGGGACAAGCAGAGGAATCACGGGCGAGATGGCCATCATATTTTACGACACGCGCGCGCGGCACGTCGCGTCGTCCGCTGACTCTTGCATGCACACATACATACTGGTTTTTATCGTCGTCCTTTTCACCGACCTCGCAACCCGGGCTCGCATGTAGGTTACACGGATTAATACTCTCGAGAGGAAGTATAGCGACGATGAAGTAGTAGCAACGGGGACAGGTGAGGGGGTAGTAAACTGCCGATGGGGAGAAAAAGACGAAAAAACGGCGAACGAAGAGGCGCCGGGGGTTGAAAAACAGGAACGAAAACTAAGGACAGAAAGGGAACGGAGCGCGGATTCGATTGGATTTATTCCCGGTGTAAGGACTGCGGAAGAATGGTGGCGGAGGGAAATCGCGAGCGATAAAAGAGGAAAGATATGGAATAGCGAGAAGGAGTAAGAGAGAGAGAGAGAGAGAGAGGGAGATGGGGAAGTAGAAGAGAGAAGTACTGGAGGAGAACGACGAAAGAGTGAGTGGAAGAAGAAAAAAGGAAGGGTGCCTCGAGGGTCTGCATATTTTTTTTCATCCATTTAACGATCACCCACCGGTCGTACTCCCTGCAGACAGCCGCGCGAGAGCGGCAGGCTAGAGAAGGGCGGGGGGGGCAGGTGTGGATTACGCGGATGTGGCACTTTTTAGCGATGAAAAAAAGTATGTCGCATTAATTAAAAACGCGACGCCGACGGTGAACGCAATTACGGGTGGTGCGCGTCGCTCCGGGTTCATTCGGGGGCCTCGCGTTTTCACCGAGCAACCTGTTTTTCGCTTATTTTTGTTCCGTTTTCCCGCCGTTTCCTTGCCCCCATCATCTCGTCGACCCTGCTTCCTCCTTTCTCCCACCCCCTCGCTCGTTCCTATTTGCCGGTTGGCGTGCCGCGACTTCGGCAAAATCGTGACACGATTTTCTTTGCGAGTTATTCCAACGGTCGCCGCGGCACCGCTGTAATTAATGTTCGACTTAACGGGACGTAAAATTCCTTCCGCGGCAAAGCGAGAACGAGCACGGGCTGCCCGCCTGCGGCGGAACATCGATCCGTTTCGGGGAACGAAACGTGTCGGACGAGGGTTCGTTGCGAAACTGGAAGGTCGGTCGGGATGTGACGCGAATCGATCAGTTTTTGATGTGTCGAATTGCGTTCGAAGTCGGAAACGAACCTCTGATTCGTCAAATCGATTGACTCGGCAATACAGGGTTTTGCAAAAGTCCCGGAACGTTATCTCGGGAAATATGTATATCGGACAAAAGTTTTGAGGTATCCAAGATTTTATTGAACGATCATAACCATCTGATCTTGAGTGGATAGGTCAAGGCCACGTAAAAATCAACATGGTTTTTTCCCAAAACAGTACTTGCTTGTCTGTTTTCCGTGAACATTACAATCGATCATCTTAAAAATAACGTTTTTAGGAAGAAAATGTTTCAGACAAACGTTTCAAGGTATTTATTATCTGAATCGACCGTGGAACGATTGTCCTGTTGACGCATTACCGACCGGTGATTATTGCATAATTTTGAAAAATCTGTGATAATTGGCAAAACACTTTTCAATGGAACCTTCGATAGCAACAGCAAATTTTAATTGCGAACTAACACGTTACCCTCAATAACGTCATCTAATAGTTTCATTTAAGATTGTAACGTAAAAGAAAATTTCTATGCTTTCTTTTGGCACAGCACAATTACTGAAAATCCTATTAACCCGTTAACTGCGTTCGACGTGTATACACGTAAATCCAGAACTCTATTTCGGTGCAATAACAATAACCGTTTCAAGAATGAATTGTTAATTTTTTATCAAATAAAACTGTAATCCTTCCTCGTTTTTCGTCAAATTTATAATAGGATCATTTGCACTGCGTTCGACGCGTATACTCGTCATTGCTTGATTTTAATTCCGCACTCGGTCGGGGATTTCTGGGGGTGTTAGACTTTATTGATGTATGTGGTGTAATCCTACAATACCGCGTGTACAGTGGTAAAGATATAAATAGTTGACAACGTATGGCTTTATGACTAAAATACTGCTAGAATGGTTTCTTCAAAGATGGCTCGATGGTTTCCTTGCGACTGACCATCGCCTTTTCCTTGCAACAAGGATCCCTTATACCTAAGGATTGTAAACCGCCCCATAAACCTACAGTTACGGAAGTGGCAATCGTTGCACACCAAGAAAGAGGTTGATAGGCTTTCGGCAGGTAAAGTGTTAAGAAATTGAAAACCGGAAGAATGATTTCGCATGTCCGCCATATCTGATTTTGATCGAGACTCTCGACGTTGTCCGTTGAAACTGATGGACCGCGGAGAAATGACCTGTCGATATTTTCCAATTAGACCTTCAACCCTGCCCATCGAGCAATTGTATGTACCATCGTCTCGTGGAACGGTCGCAAACTAATATTGGAACCGTCTGTGCCTGTTCCCCGCGTCGCGCCGCGCCGTCGCAAAGATTTCGTCGTGAACAGCGAAGATGAGACTGGACGGAAGGGTGAAGAACGCGAGGTGGGATGGTCACCCTCTAACTGCGAGGGACGCGCTGCTGTGCCCTCTGGCAATTTCCGTCCTCGAATTGAAATGTTATTACGTTAGCGACACGTTCAGGTTACTCGGTCTTCCCGCCCCCACTTTATCCACCCGCTGGCATACTCTTTCCCTCTGTCCGTCTCCCTCTCTCTTCTTATTTTTCGTTTCCTGTTGTCCTTGCGTAAATGCGATTTCGAGTCTCGTTGCTTGGCGAAATGGACGAAAGAAGGGGGCACTGCCTGGCGAAATCAAGAGAAGAACCGGTCTACGAAGGTTCGCCGTAGATCCAATTCGTCCGGTAAAGGGACAGAAACGAGAAAAACCAACGAAACGTCGAATCGCTAATCCCACAGCCGCGCCATGTTGCCGGCATCGAAAGGATCCTTTTATCCGCGCCTGGTTTCGCAGCCACACTTTTCTAAAATCGAATTAAATCCGTTACCAACCAACCACCCACCAGCCGTACCGTTTCCCCCGTGTCGACGTCTCGCAGTTTCTCTGTCCGCGTTTGATCGTGGATCCGGAAGCTGAAAGAGCTCCACGGGACTCCATTTCGTGTTCTCGCAAAGCGACAGACCGATACGGAGAGACACGCGGTCTCGATATTCCGGTATGCATCGGTATTTCCGGCTTCCCGACGCCGGGCCCGATAAAACGTTCCCGGGCAGACTCGCACAGCCAGGGAATGAGGCAACCAGAATGCAAGCTCGTCGCTCGGAAATCGTTGATTTGAATGTCTCCGACGTATACTTGCGTCTACGTGAACGACTTTAACGGCGGAACGGCACGCCGCTTAGAAAACGAAAGAAACGATGGGAATGTACGAGCGAGAGGTACGATCACCTCGATTCTATATACAGTGTCAGTGGCTGTGTGTCTGTGTTTGCCGCTGACTGACGATGCTCATCTGGCGTCGACGTTATCGAAATCGAATTTATTGGAAGAATCATATTTACCAATTGGAAACGTAAATAGCAGAATTGATTCCTGATTGTGGTATCTGTTTCGGAATATCAAGCATTTGTTCTCTCTTTCTCTCTCTCTCTCTCTGGGACAACTGATCTCTACTTCTTAATTAGAACTCGATAAACCGATCGACTATATACTAGGGATTTTATGTATCTGGGTTATGTATTTATATTTACACGAGATTCGAGACAATTGGCGATGTAGTCGGGATAAACGTGTCAGTCAGCTCGAAGCGAAACGTCGCGCGAATTATGCCAGAAATGTTGTGCGATAACCTCAATCAATGAAATGGATAGCTCATTGATAGAAAGATAATTCGTTCCGTATCCTGGCCGTGCACCGAACCCGAATTACGTTGTTATTCGTGTCATTTATGACATTGTCTGTGACTCCGTGAGCGATCTCCAAGTCTTTTTAGTTCGTTATCAAAAAAATACATATTGCGTAACCTTTAAAACACGTAGTAATTTTTAATACAGGTGTTCTTAATCTGGAGTTATGATTTTCAAACAAAATCGATCTGATATCACGCTATTTTAGTCTTCGAGAAATTGAAGATAGCACGCGCGTGGTGTCATTTTGTGTTCTCAATCTGGAGTTACGATTGTTTAAAAAAAATGGTTTCTATATTACGCTATTTTACAGTCTTCGAGAAATTGAAGAAAGCACGCGCGTGGTATCATTTTGTGTTCTCAATCTGGAGTTACGATTGTTTAAAAAAAATGGTTTCTATATTACGCTATTTTACAGTCTCCGAGAAATTGAAGATAGCACGCGCGTGGCATCATTTTGTGGAGGTGTGTACGAGCGACGCCGCCGTAAATTACGATACACTCGTCCTCGGTGCCGTCGCGTTCGTTAATCATCCCTCTTGTCTGATTCTTTCTCTTTTGTCGCGTTAAATGCTCGGATTCCCAAGGCTGCGCGAAACCAAATCCGCAGACAACGACGCATTGTATCGTTCCGGGGGGGCTTTTTACTCCGATGCGTTAAGAAGAAAGTGCTGGAGTCAGGGGCAAGTCGAGGGGGGTCGGATAAGGGGAAGAAGAGATTCGCCGGGCTGCCACAGCTCGGAGTGTCTCGAAAACAGGAACATTCCGGTGGTTTAATGCCGACGGTGTCGTCTCTAGCCCTCCCCTCTCCTCGAGAGGCTCTGGATGGGGTAGTATTTCTCGCTCTTGTTCCTTTTTTTTCTCCATTTACTCTGCCGCGAGATCGAGGGGATCAGGGGTAGACAAAGAAACCGAGAAATAAAGGAGAAACCCATTTTAGACACCGAAACTTCTGCCTTCTGTGAAGTTTTAGCGAGGAGACGAAGGCGGCGGATGACAGAGACTCCCGCTTGCCAGGGTGAAAGAATGAGAAAAGAAGGAGGCTGGCGAAGACGCGCAGGACAAGGAGCAGACGAGTAGAAGACGCCCGAGCTGACCAGAGATCCTGACTTTTATTGCAGTCCGGCCCTGTTAATCCCGGGCGACCATCAATTCATCCAAAAGGGAATTGCTTCTTAACCGACGCAGTTCCTTTGGGGTCTGGTAACCTGTCGAACACTTAACTGTGGTCTGTTTTTGAAGAGGGGGACCTGAAATTAACCGACACAATGGCTGTTCATCCCCTCCTGCAGCCTATATATTACCAGGCTGGAATAATTGGAGTGGAATGAATAGCTACTTTGATTATTGGCGAAATTGGGTTTCTAATTTTGGAGAGCTGGTTATAGAACGTACGTGACCCATATCTGGCTAGCGAACATTTTGTGGAATGCGAATGTTCCTGAGAACGTAAGGCTGTGTGATCGGGCACATGGCTGTGCGTTGATTTCGATTAGGCGAGTCCATTCCTCGGTCGTAGTTTGGATTCTAGTTCTGAGAGAAGAATTGTAGGTCGCAGTGCCATTCAAAAATTCAACTTTTCGCGTGTATCGGGACCACAGCGTTTGTCAAATATGCAACCAAATTTTTACAGACGAACGCGCAAAAATAATGAAGCTGTAACTCATTCAGTGGTGTTTTCATACTTAACGATCTGATAGATTTCTTTCTAAATTATGTCGACCGTGTATTGCCTGCAAGTAAAGCTTTGACGAAGAAATGGTTCGTAGAAGAACCGAAGAGAATTCTGGACAACTGGAAAAATGCCTGAGCTCTAGGATATAGGATTAGTGTTTTCACCAGGAATCTACAGCATTGGTCCAACGTTGACCGCTTCGTCGAAGTAACGTGCGGGAAATCGCCGCGGGAAATCGCCGCGGGAAATCGCCGCGTAAAATCACCGAGATCAGGGAAGAACGTAAACATCGACTGGTTCCGCGAATACGACAAATATTTAATTACGGTAGGAAGACGATAGTTTGCTCGGAGCGAGTCGTGGATGTAGAACGTCGAGGAACAGACCCGAAGCCGGCGGCGGCTGGTAGGGAGATGAAAAAAGGATAAAGGGAAAACGGAGGCTTTCAATCTCCCATTCCTCCCATTATCCGTGCAGCCATTTCGATTCTTCAAGGCCTCTCCCCGAGCCCGGCTAACAGTTAGCACACCGCACCGGCCGAATTACAACGGAGGTAATTTCTTTTGGAGGCATTAATTAGCTTCTGTTTTCCGCCGCCATCAATTTGCGAGTCCCGCCGCAATTCAAGTTCCATGCGAGATGTAACGCCGCGGAGTTACCTATGCGCTACCCCTCCATTCCTCCTCCCGGCGATCAATAGTTCGCGAAATTGAAAGAAACTCGAGCGCCGCCAGGATTCTGCATTAAATATTTCAGGGAAATTAAAGCGATCGGGAGGGAATAACTTTCCGAAATATTTTCATCGACGGTGAAACCGATGGGAAAGCGGAGAGAGGTCGAAAACCGAGATCGTGGGAAAGTACTGGTAACTTCTACGTTGAATATTTTTCTGATACTCCGAGATTTAATGAGAATTTCTTTTCTTTTTCTCTTAAGTACAAAATAGAGATTGCTTATTTTCTGGTAGACAGAAACAAATGGCATTAATTGGTCTGAAACTTTTTACTGTCGGGCGCATAGGCGTTGTCCACTCGTCGGAAGAGAATAACTTTTTATCCGTACAAAACAGTTTTTTCTGGAGTGACGAAACTCTCGGCAAACGCTACAATTTTTATCAAACTCGATTCGAACGACATTGCATTTGCATAAACATCCGTGGTTTATCGATTACTTCCGCGAGAAACTGGTGCACGCAGAGACCAAAAACTTCGCGAGAAATGGAGAAAAATATGTTATCGAAACTACCTAAGAGCGACTTTCAGCGGCGATTGTCAAGCAAATTGTATACTATTTAAGTAATCACAGGGCGCTTGATAAGCAGTTGTTTAAACATCAACCAGGATATTCTGGTTTCGTGGGAAGAAATCGGCAAGATCTCTGCAGTAAGGTGGCGTTGCAAGCCGGGCAACGGCGCGGCACGGAGTGCGGGGTTAACGTTTCTCGGTGCCTAACGAGGCTCCGCGGGCTTTCGGACAAAAAGCGTTAATTAAGACGGATTTTTCGGTGGGAAAAACCGATACGGAAATAAAATTAGATGGAAGTCGTTAGAGGGTATTTGGGATAGAGGAAGGGGGTAGGCGAAGCCGAGCGACAACAGCGAAGCAGACGAAAACCGGTGAATGGCCGCGCGGGCCCCTCTTCACACTTTGAAAATCCGGCTTCGAGGGACTGTAGCTTGGCTCTTTCCGGATCTCTCGTCACGGTCGTTTGATATTCACGTACCGTGAGTTTTGAGGGAAACCTTATACGCCACTTCGATCCCCAGACAGGACTTTTGCGACGCGTATCCAAAGCCCCGCGGCAAAACTGGCACGGAACGAGTCTCTTCGCCCTGGGTACATACGCCTATGTACGGTACATACCTATCCACGAGGTGCAATTTGCATGCCCGTCCTCGTTTTAAAGCCTACCGGTGATTTCTGGCGTCATAGTTTCTATACCCGGCTACGAAAACTCGACCCGATTCCGTTCCGTTCCGTTCCGTTCCAGCCGCCTTCTGCGGCCGTTTCATTGGGAATGACTTTCGTGGAATTAATAGGGTACCGACGCCGGATGCGTCCCCTACGATACGCAACCCCCTCGGCATCGCACGCCGCATTCTATTTTTGTCGAATAAATAAAATACGAACGGTGCAAGCGGCGATGGAAAGTTCGTCGACGGTTCAATAATTATTGAATGTACCGACAATGTGGAACGGAAGCGATTCGTATGCATTTGGATCGCGGATGTCTTCGTTGATCATGGATGGAAACAAGACATCAATGCGGCGTCGTTGACACTCGTTCCCAATCGATGCAGAGAATAATGTACAGGCACGTTGACCTATATATTCTGGTATTCTTTCACACAACTTACTCTTAAAGACCGAACGACCGAAATGAAAATTTCTATGGCGATTGCACACCTGTCAGTTTCTCGTTCGCTCGGCTAAACTCGGCTCCCCCGAGTTTACTCGAACAGCGTTTCACCCGGGAGCGTGACCGATCAAATTCATTCACCACCCAACAATTGTGTACGCGGTGAGTCTAAAGAAGTTTTCACTTGAAAAAGATTTGACCGTGCACGGTTATAAAATCTATAAGAAGAGTGACTAAATTTAAAAGAAAAAAACCAATGCCGAAAGAACAAATGTTTTAATGCTATTTATAATAGTAGTAGCACATCGTTTTTGTCTACTAAGGGCACATTTAACCCTTCGCACTCGGACCTATTTTAACTGGGAAATTAAACATTTCTTTCGACCTGGAATAATTCCTTTCCATATTAATTCTTTTCTCTGTACGAATATGAAATAGATATAATACCTCGCGCGATGCTTAAATGTTTAGTAATTCGTTAGATACCAACATATATAGTAATGCAAACAATATTTTGAATAATGGCACGGCAATTTTTAGTGGCGCCTCGGAGTCGTCACTCGAGTGCTAAGGGTTAAAATACAGATGCTAAAGTTAAAAATCTCGACAATTCCGGAAACATTGTTTTACTGAAATTTAAGATAAACTCGAGTCGTGTTTGGAGGCCAATCTCATGTTGTCCCCGACGGTAAACAACGTTTCCGTAGAATACGTTATACATAAACAGCATTCGTCGAGAACGCAAGAGGGCGTCGGTATTTTGGGGGAATGTTTAGAAATTAGTCTGCAAATGTCGATGTCAAAGTGGAGGGATGCGACGTAGGAAGACGTCGGTCTGCTTCGAGTCATCGGCTACGGTGAAGGGCAAAGGGGGAAGAATTAGCCGCGAAACGAGCAATGCCGGAAGCACGTGTACCAGAGACCTCCGCAGGAAGCGGGGGGTCTTTCCTTTGAATGCGCTTAATTGCGAGAACAGTTTCGTTTCCAGGAGAGACCAGACGGTCTGACGAGGAGCACGGAAATGATTAACGACAAAAGCCGGCTCCTCCGTCGGATCTCGGTGCGCGGAACGAGATGAGGGAGTGCGGGGGAAAGGAAGGGGGCGAGAGAAAGAAGAAATAAATCTCGAACGCGAACAAAATGAACGGGAACCGTGCAATTACTCGGCGGCTTCGGAACTATCGGCGGATCCCCACGATCAACGGAAACATTTTAATTATTGGTCGTCGAATCGTTATTTTAATTTGCATCATTGTTACGGCGAACAATGCCCTAGCGAGATCCCGCTGTTTCGACGAAACACCGATTCGCCGTGCGCGATCCAATTATAGGAAAAAGATCGGGATGGATGACGACGCGACGGTGGGACTAATTCCGCCGTGCACGTAATTCGGGCAAGTTTGCCGATCGAATTGAGTAGTTTTCGCGTCGCCTCATCTCGACATATTAGACCCGACCGAGGCACAAGGGGATTTATCGTTTGTTTGTTTGGCAAACATTGCGACCGTTATCTGTAATCTTGGCAGGATCGATGAATCTCGGAAAAATATGACGTCCGAGAGCTCCGGTAGCTATTCGACGGTCCCGATCGAGAAACGTGGAAATAATCTCCGTGGAATGTCTCGCGAGAATGCGCGTCATCGATGGATGACAGTCGTTCGCGGGGACAATTGGTGTCCCATTAAAGTCGACGTGATTTCCAACGGTTTCCGTTGGCAGGTTTGCTGTTCTCGAGAGACGGACGAAAACATTAGGCAGGAGCAGCGAGCGGGGCAAATATTTCCTTTAATTAAACGGACACAACCGCAACAGGATCGAGGAAATTCGATAACGAAGCGGATTCTCCTTGCCCTGGGATCGGGCCGAACACACCGGGGGTAAATTAAACATCGGACGATTTATTCGGTCGGCAAATGAAACAGTACCGACAGACGCCGGAGGAGGAACTTATTCGTTTATTTGGCAAATATCGAGCCCGTAATCTTGGTTCCTCGCCGGGAATATCGTTGCAACGACTGGAAGGAGCGAACGCGAGGAAGCCAAGAGAGAGAGAGAGAGAGAATTGCGAACAGGCGGGGGTGGACGAACACCGACTAACTGAAGGGTGGGTGGTTGGTCTGACGCAGCAAACAGAAAATAATACCGCGGCCATTGTTCCCGTTTCGCTTTTCTGTCTCGCCTCATCCAGTCTCCGCCAACATCGGCCCTCTTTTCCTAGGAACCCTTCTCCATTGTCGAGTTTCACCGGGTCCCTTTGCCTCTCTCATCATTTCCCTCCGCCTTCTTCCTTTCTCTTCTGCATTCTACCGCCAGTCTCACGCTCGTCGTCCCTTCTTCATCCCTTTTTTCGCTGCCCTACCACGCCGTCGACCGTGCAGCACACGTATCCCCATATTTTAGCCGGCACTGAAGAGCAATGGAGAGAGAAATCCGCGACAGATTGGAGCATTTATTCGGCTCGGGAAAAGGCGAACAATACGCCCTTGTGTCTCGACACTTTCGCGTGGAATAAATCAATTTTTTCGTTCGCTCCTTGGCCGGCCGAAAGCTCTCGGGTTTTTCGTCCCGTTCTCCCTTTCTCTCGTTTCCACGTTTTCTCGCCACATTCCCAAGCCCCCTGTACAACCTCGAATAACATTTTCTCGCGGGCGGAAAGAACCAAAAATTAATACAACTTACCGTATTTATTTTTCTTTCGACCAGCGCGGCCGCGACACCCTTGGCAAATCAGTTTTATTAGTCCCCAGCCGCGTGCAAGAGGTCGCGCGTCGTCTTCTATTTTTCCGCCGCGTCAGCCCGAACGGAACGTGGCTTATTTCGTTGTCCCTTTGATCGGTCTTCTGTAGTAAAACCCGCAACCCCATTCGCGGGCTCGCTCTCAATCCCCATCGCGGACCCCGATTCCGCGTTATTCTCCGATTTCACAATTCGCCGGATCGACACTTTACCAGCCGCTTGCGATTCTTTAATCCTCTCAAGAATATGGTTTTTTTTTCTTTTTTCCTAGTTTAAAGTTGCATCAACAGCACAGTTTACGTACTCAATTTGAGACCAAGATTCAGATATTTTATATAAGTAGCCAGTGACGTTTATGCAATTTTCAATTTGATCAGACAAATTTTAAGAAAGTGCCTATTTTTCCAGCACTTTCTGAAAGTTTTCATAAGAAAAGAAAATAGTAAAATGTGCCATAGATACGGGAGATATGTTAAATAAGATAATTAGGAATAGGAGATAGAGAGAAAGAAAGATTTTAGTGAAAACACACTGAGAAATATGTTGGTTCACGTTATTTATCATTTTTTACCAACTAACTATTTATCTAGCAACGTTTTCCTTCTGGAATGCAAATAATATTCGAGATAGTAGTCCGTGCTTGGTCTGGTAGTTAATATTACTTAAAAACGTTTCAAACTCAAATACAAGACTGAACAAAAAAATACACGAAGAGTACAAGAATACAGTTTCCTTGAATTGGCGTAGACAGTTCTTAGTTTGCATAAAAGTCCGCGGTATACTTATAACTATAAGACTACAGAAAACCCTGGAATACCACTTTTGACTCGTTCCATGTTACACAAGAGAAGAAATCTTCAAGTTTCAGCGCGAGGAATAATTTTCCTTAGAATTGCTGAAAACAACACTGCGGAAACCGTGGGAATGAAGCACCGTGTTATTCGAAGGCTTCTATTTAATTTTGAAATTACTGTTTCCTGGCAACGGTGCTTGCTCCCTCCCCTGCGATTCGTCGACTGTTCCAATTTCCATTTTCTTTTTCCGTCGATGTTGCTTTCTTGTTTCAGTTTGTCGAAGTTTACATCCGTATAGGCGATAGTTTCCCCTCGTAGGCGAAACGGGGCGGACGAAGCACAAAGAGATAGATGGAAACGTTCATTCGATCGATACAAAGAGAACAATTGCGAGCGTCCCCTCACCCCTCTGTCGAACCAGTTAATTTACCGAGTAATTTTCAATATGTACTGAAAACATCGATTCAACCCTGGCTGTCCCGACCGGGCCGGCGGCAGTGGCCGCGTGTTTTTGCGTTTCCTGCCCGGCACTCGTCGTATTTACCATTTAATTTCCAGTCTCGAAGATAATCAAGAAATATGGTCCCGTGTCATCGTGAATTTTTATCGGCAAACTGTTACGACCTCTGGCCCCCTCCGATGCGCTAGACCATATTCAGGCAGCAGGAGTACGACCAGTGACCGATAAGGCTAACAATCCCGTGGCTCCGATTCAATCTTCTCGGCGGCGTTCCGTTTCGTATTGGACCGTTTTAATTGAAAAATTCGACGCGCGCTCTCGCTATCCGGCTTTAATGAGATTTCCCTTGCCGTGAATTATCACTTGCATTATCAATCGCGACACCGGCCGACATCTAGTAATAAACGGTCGTTACGCTGGTTCTCCCGGACTCGTTAGCCGAAATCGAGTTACCCTGATTGTGACGGCCGTAATGTATGAATGAAAGAACGAGAAAAAGGAGACCGTTTTGTCCTGAGTGCCTCGCAGGATTTACCAATGAACGAAGTTAATAGACCTTGCGGTAATTTAGGGTGAACAGGTTTCTCTATTTATGTTCTTTCTTACATTTCCTTATAAATAGACTGCGGATCTTTACGCATTTATGCCTTATAAAAATTTTCAAAAAATGCTGGAATATTAAATTCATCGAAATAGTATTAAAGTAAATAGTATTAAATTCTGTCGAATTTAATGCCATTACGAATAAAAATAGAGTTTGATTTGGTACCACTTTCTCAAAATTTGTCTATAAAAATTGAGAATTGCATGAACATCCGCAGTCTACTTATAAATTATAATTTCAACCTTTTTGGATTTAAGGGAAGTAGAGTTATTTGGTTTCCAATTGGCAGTGGAGCGAATAATTTTAGTCACACCCCACGATATTATTTGATCGTGTGCTACGATATTCTTTGTCTTTTTCTAATGGAATAATATTTTTATTTAGGGACATGCAGCTCGTACCAGGTCGAGTTCATCAACCTATAATAGTAATAATAAGCTACTCTTGGTGTTGGCGAGTGTTTCTTGGGAGTTAGGCGTCCCTTTGCTTCCTCGAGCCACCGTTTGACAATTTTGTTCCGGGGAAAACGTAATATTGCGGGAAGGACTTCGGGCGAAAATTATTTTTCGCCGGGGCATCGCCGGGCACCTTTTCTCGCCCGTTTGGACGACAAACCC
This sequence comes from Lasioglossum figueresi, assembly GCA_028455805.1. Lineage (NCBI taxonomy): Eukaryota > Metazoa > Arthropoda > Insecta > Hymenoptera > Halictidae > Lasioglossum > Lasioglossum figueresi. The sequence continues at coordinate 9,173,270 of CM052195.1, read as the reverse complement.
CGTCCAAGGGGGAGACGAAGCACAATGACCGATAAAAGTAGCTCGCCCGCCTCCCCAAGTTCGATTCAATTTCACGAAGTTTCAGGCGACGCGAGACGTCGTCGTCGTCTTCGTCGTCGTCGCCGACGACGGTACGGCGACAGCGGCGGTGGTGGCAGTGGCGCGCCAAGTGCTGTCATCAAACTCGCATCCACTTTGCACCGGGAGGACGAGTGGCTCTGCAGCACGGCCCGCGAAAATCCACTTTCAGCTTTGAGCCTCTGCTATCCGGCGATGCATTATTCCGTCGAATAAGACGGATGGGAATAATATTCCAATTAGGGCTGTCCGACGCAGCGCGCACCCTTCGATCGTCCGCCATAATGGGCCACGATCTTAGCGTTCGTGAATTATGCGACGCCGCCGTGCCGCATCATCCCCGTGGCTCGCCGTGCCGTTTAGGAACCGGGGCAAAATTTCCCTGGATATTTCCTGGAAATTAACCGGAAACTTGCATCTTACGCTCGCGCTCGATCAAACACCGCGCGCGAGCACAGGATAACGTAACGTGGCGATGAATTTTTCACGCGGTGCTTCTCGAAGCAGGTTTTTTCTATCTACAGTGGCCGAAATTTCTATAAAGTCATCTTCATGTTCATAGATATTTGACAAATATCACCATTTTTGTTGATTTATCGTATCTGGTCTTGTGCTTTGTTAACACTCGGATAGAGGGACGCACTCTAGACCGCTATGTTCACTATTTACGTTTGTTTTGATTTTTTCTGCATGATGCAGAACACAAGTGCCAAGTTTCTATAAATTCACTTAGCGTTTCTTTGGATCCTGAGCAGAGAACTACGGAAAATTTGAAATATTCTAAAATTATTAGTTTTAGAATTCATAGAAATCCTGTTTCTTATAATTTGATTCGCGTGTATTAGAATGCCGAGAGGAAAAGTGCTAACGATTGAAGAAAAAGCATCGATCGATGCTTATAAAGACATGGGCTGCTCTAATCGTGCAATTGCTAAGAAAATTAATCGTTCGTATACCGTGATTAATAATTATATCAATTTACGTGAAAATTACGGAAGAAATCATTTTAAAGGTGATAATAAAAAATTGTCGAACAGACAACATTTATTATTAACGAGGTCAGCGGCTAAGGAATGGAAAAATGCAGCTTCCAGTAACAACAAGACGTGTGCAACAACTTTTAAATTCTTCTAGGCAATTTGTGTGGACAAAAATGCAACGTAAACCAGACCTAAAAGAAGTACGTAAACAGGCTTGTTTTGATTTCGCACGGGCACATATGTCCTGGACGAAAGAGTGGGAGTCTGTAATTTTCTCGGATGAGAAAAAATTTAATTTGGATGGGTCTGATGGCTGTAAATATTATTGGCACGATCTGAGAAATGAGAAAGTGTGACGATGAGTCGTAACTTTGGCGGTGGTTCCCTAATGTTATGGGCTGCGTTCAAAACTGACAAAAAAATCTCCAATGTGTTACATAAATCACAAAATGAATTCGGAAAATTATACAGATTTGTTGGACACGGTTCTAATACCCTTTACAGAAAATATTGAAGATGACAATTTTATTTATCGGCATGATAATGCTGCGGTACACGCGTCGAATCACGCAAAGCAGCGGCTTCTTGAAAGAAACATCAATGTTTTGCCATGGCCTGCTTGTTCCCCTGATATAAACCCTATTGAAAATGTTTGGGGTATCGTTGCGCGACAAGTTTATAAAAACTGCAAACGATACAACTCCATTAGCGAACTAAGGGATGCGGTGAACGGAGCGTGGGCGTCTGTTAAAACGGAAACGCTACAAAAGTTAGTTTCGTCGATGCCCAATCGTATTTTTAATATAATTAAAAAAAAATGGATGTTACACCAGATATTAAAATAGGAATAATAAAAAAACAATCGTTAATTTCAACTTTATCCGTGTAAAACGAAAGTGACATTATAGAAAATCGGTGTGTATGCTTTCTTTATGTAATTGCGCGAATGCAACCAAATACAAATTTTTCATTGGTACGGTATAATAATAAGAATTCGTTACAAAACACAGTGACTTTATAGAAATTTCGGCGAGTGTATTCGAGAGCTATTAGCGATGCGATGCCAGAGAACATGTGGCACACAGTTCTGGAAGCGATCCACATATTTGTCTCGAGAGACATCTTTAACAACCTTGACCTTAACACGTATTGTCTCCTTGTAAGTGAGTTTAACGACAAAAGTTGCTCTAATTGTATCTCATATTCGAACATCGTACAAACACACAAATCTTATTAATTCAGGATAGAAGTAGAGCGATGAAAAATTACGATACAGTTAAATCTTCGATAACGAATCTGTTTGGATCCCGTTACAAATAGTTCTTTCTCGAGCGTCCTCCCGCGTAAAATTAGTTGGTCGAGTACAGCTGTTTTAACTCCGTCCGATGGTAATCTTCGTTCCCAGAAGCCCCCGTAAAGTCGATTTGTGTGGGGCGATACGATAAAATTCTTCTTCCCCGGGAACGTTCTTTCTCTTCCAATCGCTGGAAAAATTGCCGTAGTCGCCGGCCATTACACCGATGGTGCGACGATAAGGGTAAATTATCCTTGGATTAAAAGCGTCCCAGCCGACGGAGACCGGTGTCCGACAATTTCTAAGGGATCTCGAAGGATTCACGGCGATACTCCATTTTTCTCGGTGGGCCGCCACGAAATAGGATAGAGTCGCGAAACGATTTATTAAGATCCTGGGAAAGTTCGAAACGGAAGTGAAACCGAAGGAACGCGGAGCAGCGGTACGCCCAGCCCAGGAAAAGAATGGTATAGGGATAAGGAAAAGCAACTGACATTCCTCGAGAAAGCTTAATGGGTTTAGAGAGTCTGACTGGACAGGTTATCAGCCTGAAGCCTAGCTCAGTGGCATAAATCCTACTACAGAAAACGAACATTTTGTTTACTGCTACGGACTTGTTGTTTTTAGAGAAAAACCAACTAAATCCATAACGGTCACGTATTCCTTCGTGCGCGTTCAACAAATACCTTAACCCCTAATGGCTTCTCAGTATCTTTCTAGTCTGATCAGAGTACCGTTTCCAGTGGTTTCACCTCGCCCGTTGTTCCTATGAATTTCACCGCCTCTAAATGACTTTCTTGGAGGTTATTTAATAATACATTTCAACAATGCAGGTGAGCAACGAAACAAAGGTGGCGCACCTGTTCGGTTGTAAACAAAGAGAGACGGTCTACCCCACCAAGATTCTAGAACTCCTATTTACTCGACGCAGAAGACATTAACCCGGCAGTGTCCACGTGGGGATTCAGCGGATCTCCACCGCTAAGATATGCTATCTATTTCTCATATTTCTTTCGCTACCATTTTGTAATACAATGTAGCTTCTTAAGGGAGTAAACTCCTTTTTCCAGGATTGATAACACAAAATTGAGGTTTATCAGTAGTCAGAAACGCTAGATTTAAGATTTATAGCTCTGAAAGTTTCTATTTTTTTCGTTTACGAGGCGTAATTTGCATTATTCGGCAGCATGTAGCTATGAAGATAGCTGCATGCGCAGTTGTATGCTTCCGGATAATGCAAATTACGCCTCGTAAACGAAAAAATAGGACTTTCGAGGGCGATCGAGGCATACATTGATCTTTTATCTAGCGTTTTTTGACTACTGAGAACCCCCATTTCTGTATTATCGAGAAATGAGAACGCGAATCCCGCACCCTTGCAGTCCTGGAAAAAGCAGTCTACTCCGTTTTAAAAGCCGACACCGCAGGTACTGATGTAATAAAAACATTAAAAAGAATACGGATGCGGTAGAAGGCACAGATGACTGGCCCGATAACTAGTTCGTGTATTTATACTTTTATCTTAATAAAAATATCATAAATAAATGTTACAATGAACATAAAACATTAAATACAAATATTACATTGCACTGGGGGTCCATGAGCACCCCGCGTGGATACTTTCGTTTGACAAGTTCACGTGGGCGCTGCCGGGTTAAGTATCGATGAACGTCGAAGGAGCTTCATCGGATAAATCATAGGGCGGCGAAAAAGGATCGAAGGAATTAAAAGTTGCGGGGTGGCGACAGTCGTAACGAAGCGGAAGCAGCGGGAAGAATCACGGTCTGGGCCTGGCAAGCTTCCTTTTAATATAGGACACTCTTAAATTTCCGTCGTCGGCGTCCGGGAAATAGAGAACGCGAGGGCGACGGGGCGCAGCACGTTCGCGTAACGACCATTTGGGGGTCTAAATCTTGATAAACAGCTGCAAAGATTGTTAACGTTCTCCCATTATTTAGTGGAGAGGCCGAGTTTCTCGCGACTCCGGAAGACCGGAGGAAAGGAAAGAATTAGAGGGGAGACAGCCGGAAAAGAAGAAAGAGGTTGGACGTCGGCCAGGCGTTCGGTGCGCGGCACGGGTCTGAATGCTCGATCGTCGAAAAGGGGATCGTTTAGGGCTGCGAGAGGAGAACATTCGCGGGCCGTTTTGTCGCGAGAATGATGGAAGCGGACGCGTCTCTAGATTTCAGACTGGCCGTCCACGCCGCGCCACACTGGTTTGCCGATTCGAATGGACGACGGGACCGTCGCGACGCGCGTCGCGTCGTAGGCTGTACAGTTTACGAGCGAGCGAATTCTTTCTTCTTGGCGCGGTTTAATATGCGACTGCTCCGATCCCGGAATTTGTCAAGCGTGCGCCCGTTGTTTGCTCGTCTACGAATCGTGCCAAAACTCGGCTACGCCCACCGAGAGAAGCATTGCAGATTTCCAGCACTCGGCCGAACATATTCGCCCGTCAACGTAATCGCACGATGCCCGTGCCACTCACCACTGCCAACGCGAGCCAGTTACTTTCACGATGTCGTCACGACACCGTATTGCCCATTAACGCGAAATACGGCGACGCTACGGAATGCTCCGTTTCGAAATAAACCCATTAGAGGACAGCACGCCCCATAGTGCGTCGAAAAGCTCGTTTTCGCGACAAAATTCCATTACCCGAAAATTGTAAGCGATGTCAGAAAATGTATCAGGCAATATAGTTCAGGCAATAGTTCTACGATATAGAAGGCATATAGAAAGACAGTTTAATACGTTTTATTGAAAACAGTCGTATTCTCGTAGTATAATTTCGATCGCTGCACAAGGCTCGGCTGATGCGGCCGCCACAAAATTCCATTACACGAAAATTGTAAGCGACGTGAGAAAATGTTTCAAACAAAAATTGTACGGTATAGAAGAAATATAAAATACCCACTTAATATGGTTTATTGAAAATACTCGTATTCTCGTGGTATAATTTCGTTCGCTGCACGCGGTTCCGCTAAGCCGGTCTATGGCAGTGCATCGAGAAACTCGTTTTCTGGACAAAATTCCATTACCCGAAAATTATAAGTAACGTAAGAAAATGTTTCAGACAAAAATTGTAGGTTATAGAAGAAATATAAAGTACCCACTTAATATGATTTATTGAAAATACTAGATTTCTCGTAGTATAATTTCGTTCGCTGCACACGGCTCGGCTGAGGCGGTCACCACAAAATTCCATTAGACGAAAATTGTAAGTAACGTAAGAAAATGTTTCAGACAAAAATTGTAGGTTATAGAAGAAATATAGAATGCCCGCTTAATATGGTTTATTGAAAATACTCGTATTCTCGTGGTATAATTTCGTTCGCTGCACACGGCTCGGCTAAGACGGCCGCCACAAAATTCCATTACACGAAAATTGTAAGCGACGTGAGAAAATGTTTCAGACAAAAATTGTAGGGTATAGAAGAAATCTAAAATACCCGCTTAATATGATTTATTGAAACTACTCGATTTCTCGTGGTATAATTTCGTTCGCTGCACACGGTTCGGCTAAGGCGATCGCTGGCAGCGCGTCGAGAAACTCGTTTTCTGGACAAAATTCCATTACCCGAAAATTATAAGTAGCGTAAGAAAATGTTTCAGACGAAAATTGTAGGTTATAGAAGAAATATAAAATACCCATATGGTTTATTGATAATACTCGTATTCTCGTGGTATAATTTCGTTCGCTACACACGGCTCGGGTAAGGCGGTCGCTGGTCCGAGCCAGCACCGGATCCGATATGCTATTCATACCCGGAACGAGTAGCAGTGTTCTCGTTAAAAAGTATTACAAAGAGAATCAGCGCTGCTCCCGGGATCAATACGGCGGCGTACCGTATCCCAAGTATCCGTGTTTCGATATTCAAAGTGCACGATTAAAATGCATGCTGCTAAACGGTCCCCGGCGAATGAAAGAGACGTCTCTCCTTGACACGAAAGTGTTAATTACGCGAAGACTTGTCTTCGGTACATAAATTTCACCGATCCGCCGGTTGCAGAAAAGTGTATGCGCTCGCGGTGCACATACTTGTGCACGTCGACTGCAGTTTCTTGCGAAGGTTCTATACTCGGTGGATGCGCACTTGAGATGCGATTCAGCTGTGCAAGAAATGGAAAAATAAATCGTATCGTTAACTCATCGTGCGATGTTTGCTTGGGGTATCTGTTAATTGGAGAGATAGAAGATCGAGTGTGTTTGCTAATCATGATATCTGTGTTATCGTTCCGATCGTGTGGGGTGGCGTTTAAAGGATTGCGCAAACTATGTAAGCTTGATGCTATTTGTTTGCCAATGCGCGTCGTCAAACAGGATATTTGTATAATTGATTTGGTTACGTGTTTATTTGCGACGAGCCACGTTCTAGTTTACAATTAGTCACGGAAGTCTGTACGAACCTGCCGAATTCTGTTCTATATGTATTTACAAGTAATATTCCGAAAACAGGGCAAAATATAAAAATCTGTAAACGGTCGGCATGAGTAGAATTTGTTGCAATAGTAATTGTGCACGCCGGTGCGACGTTTTTACAAATGTCAGTCATTGTTAGTAAAATGTACGACACGACGAGCTGAAATCCGCTATTTTTGAAGCGATGCATACAAGCGGTATTTTAGTCTGTCCTAGTTAGTTTTAGAGCGAGACTACTAAAAATTAATTTTCACCGGACACGTACGTTTTAGCTCCAGTGCTGGATAAAATAGTATCGGAAATAAAACAATAATTTCAGAGGTTATATTGCAAATATTATGTAAGATAAATATTGCATTGCATGGGTAATGTACGATTAACTTGAACCAACTACATTCTCGTGGAGCTTATGTAGGACACCTTTCAATTTTATCGCAGGCTTGAGTTGATAACCGCTCTTGAATTATACCTTGCCTTTACGCTCCACTCCCACTATCATTTAATTTGTTCTATTTGTGATTCTATGGTCGCTGTACTCTGTTTCAATACCATTTATTGTTCTGTACTTCGTCGTACGTGTGATAAGATTAATGCTATGAATACAGTACGATGAAAGTATATATGCTACAGCTGTAATATTTTACACTGTTGTTATATCTGCGATGACTATCTTTTATAAACAGGAGTATGTACAGGCTGTGTTGAACGATTCTAAACGTTTCACCGAGTTTCACAACTGCTTCAATCAGACCCGACATACGACAGTTCGAAACAGTTATTTTCAGAACCTTTTCAATGAAAAGAGTTCGTTTCTACACGAAATAAAAATAGAAATTCCATACGCCCCCGGTTAGACGTCTCGTCTCCGACAATGCGCCAGCTAACAAAGGGGATCCTTGGACAGGTGGAAAGAAGAGTAGAAAAAAAAAACGAGGAAACAAGCACTTACCTAGGAAGACGCTCTCGTCGATGTCGTCGGCGTACAGGTCGAGGGCAAGGTCGACTGCACCGTCGGTGCCAGCCTGTTCGGTCTTCTTGGTGAGGTCCATCAGCTCGTTTCGTATCGCCGGGTGGCCCTTGGACAGAAGCTCGGCCAACAGGGTTAGGTAAGATGAGTTCAGGGAAGTGGGGCTGGTAGCACGTAGGCAGCCTGGCAGCCAGAATCCTAAGAGACCGTAGGGAACCACCGGTACCGCTCCGGTACTGACGAAGCCACCGTTCAGAAGTTCGCCGCACAACATAGGTGCAGCGATGACCTCAGCTCCTGCCTCGTGACCTTGGCAACGCCTCGATGTCGACTACCTGCGTAAACAGATCCGGAGACGCGGGATTAATCGAAGCTGCTGGATTACTCGCCCCGACGGAATCGAATTACGAGACGAGGCGTTTAATCGTTTCAAATCGTCAAGTAGCTCGACCGACTCCTTCCATGGTGTCCGAGATCCTCTACATCTCTACTTTCTCAGCGTAGAACGTGAAACGGTACACTTTGATCGGTACAATACCGGTACACCTTTGGTATACAGTAACGGACAAAATGATAGAACATTTGATGTGTTCGTATATTTCATATAACGCAATAGGATATACAGCAAAGTCGATATGACTGTCCTCCGTTTACACCAGGTTCTATGTCCAGTGCCTACTCACTATATCGGTGTAAACACCACACATCGACTCGAATGAATCGAAATGTTCAACTTTCTTCATTTTCATTATTTTTTTAATGAAATTTCACTACCGTATTTCTGGCATTTTTCTGATCAATATAAGACCGAACACGATATAATTTCAATTGTATTTAGTGGTTAAATCGACGATTCAAGTTTCGGTCGCAAGGAAGGACAGCGTATGGTTATTATTGGGAAAGAAAGAGAGACTCGTTCTGTCCTTCTCTATGTTCGGCTTCTCCTTTGAATTTCATTCTGTTCTTCTCTATGTTCGGACTCTCCTTCGAATTTTATTCTGGCCTTCTCTATTTTCGGCTTCTCCTTTGAATTTCATTGTCCTCCTCTATGTTCGGACTCTCCTTTGAAGTAACAAAAATACGATCATACACGCTAACCTTACTGTCCATCATAAATACGGCTGTTGGACAGTAATATCGACTTTACTGTATGTACATATTACACGCCCTGTATATTAGATATGTCCTTCAAAGTATCGATATAGAATTGCAAGTTTGTATCTTGTACACGAAAGAAATTCGAAAAAAAATGTAGACACGTATTGATTTTAGTCGGACTGAATGATAGAACATTAACAGAAAAAATACAATTGTTCGAACAGAAATATTTTGTTGAACTCCAAATTAATATTTAGTAAATCCACCTTTTCGCTGTACAACATCTACCAAGCGATTAGGAATTGATTTAAACAATTTTTTAATACGTTTTTGTCTTAAAAGACTCCAATTTGTAACGATACTTTGTTTTAATTCCGTTACATCTTTGTATCGTTTTCCATTTTCGTAAACGTTTCTTGAGTTTCTTAAGTTCGGGTGAACTCGAGGCATGTCACATTTTTAGAACTAAAATAAGTTTTAACGCATCCTGCGGTATGTATTCCAGCATTATCCTGTTGAAAAATAAACGTACCGCCTGCGATACGAGTCGCGTGCTTATTTAACCGATCGTCTATTAATTCAAGATATTTTGTGCTGTTTATGCGGGCTGATAAAAAATTGATGTCAGTTTTCCCCCGATATTCCGCCACCCATTTGTCGACGGCTTAAATATTGTTCTTCTTTCCTTAGATCGTGGAAATAGTAGTTCCAGCCATCGGGATCGTTCAAATTAAATTTCTTTTCATCGCTAAATATCACATTTCTCCACTTCTTTTTCCACAAAACATGATCGCGAGCAAACTTTAAACGAGCTTCTTTATGTTGCTCGCTTAGAGGACTTAACTTCTTTTTAGTTTTTTTCGTTTAATTTGTTTACCGCTTTGGAGAATACGTCGAACAGATATTACGTTAGCCGAAACACCTGCTTCTTCAGCGATTTTTCTTGTAGTTCCCTTATAATTAGAAGCTACGCGTAATATGGCCTGTCTGCCAGTACTTTTCTTTTTTCCGTAGATTTTCGGATTTTTTAAGAAGTTATACGCAACGCGACGGATTCTATTTAATAACTTCGCAATTATCGTGATAGTTTGATTTTGTGACCGCGATAACAAAATTCGGTCGGTTTCATTTTTGTCTAATTGTTTTCCTCGACATAATTGAAAAATTTGCACGTCTGCTTTCTAGTCGCTGCCGATAGATTACTGCCAGAGTACGTGATAACAGAAAATATTACACGCGGTCCTATCAATTTGACCGAGCAAAGTCAGCCCATGTTTACGCTTCTTCCTCTAATTTCTTTTGTGTACAAGATACACACTTGCAATTCTATGTGGATAGTTCGAAGGACACATCTAACATACAGGGCGTGTAATATGTACATATATCCTATCGTGTTATACGAAATATACAAATACATCGAATGTTCTATCATTTTGTCCGGCACTGTAGCTCGGAGTAAAGTAACACGATATATGCAAGTCTCAGTGGACAACTAGGTGAACCCAAACATTGCTTTCAATTTCACCGATGTTATCTCGTCAGATTATGCGAGATCGCAAGATAGAACGAATGATTTGAAGTTACAACCACTAGATAGCCGAACGTAAACCATAACTGTGAGTCTCGAACAAGATAAGATGGTACGTTCCGGATTATAGATAACACAGGAACAGCACGGTACAGGCGTGCAACCCACTATCGTATCAAATAGTTCCGCCCACGTGTAACATCAGCAGGCCATAAGTTCGCGCATGGAAGTATCCAGAGTACTTTTTATGATGTATGAGATTTTTCGTATTAATATTTCAAGCCACTGAAGTCGTAAAATGTACTGCAGGGCTTGGCGAAACACTTCAGCGGCATACTGATGTTTTCAACGTAACTCGAAGAATTTTTACAAAGATATACATAAGTGGATATTTCTTGCCAGGAAGAAATTCATTTGATTTATTCAACGCGCATGCTCGAAGCTAAATATTTCCTTATGTTCTTATCTTACTTTTAAACATTAATTCTCGTGTATTGATATATCAGTTGTTCTGTTAAAACTTTATCTTTACTTCATAGTTTAATAAATACTTATACGTATACTTTGATAACATGGAATTCCAATTACAGAGCACAGCCATCTCAACGCCGGTGTTTTTCGCGAGCCGCTAATAGAGCGCGTGCATTATTAGACCGTTCCGGATGCACAGGGTTTTCGGTGTTGCCCTGCATCAAACGGGGACAAAAACCGCGGACGATACCCAGCATCTAAAGAGAAACATCGCGGACGTGCGCCGCCTTAAATTTTGTCCCGATCCCGGTTGTGGAACGTAAGGTCGTTACTCTTTCGGAATCCGGTCGCGCAACCGAATAATATGCCGCAACGAAAGGCGGTATGCGCCGTTGAGAACAAAACTTCGGGACCATCTGCATGACAAAAGAGTTGGCACAACGCTGGACAACGGAGGAGCCCGTGGAACAATGCGATCCACGGTTCACATGGTTCCTGCACAATTATCGTGAAACGCCCGCAAATTAATACCGAGCACACACTGTCACGCGTGCGCGAATAAACACACGGCGAGGCCAACGTGATTCGGAAACGGTGTGCACAGTAGATCGGATCGAAAAAAAGATTTTTTTCGAAATCGGAAACGCCCCACACGGGAAAAGTTGTGGTTCAATGACTTAATGAAAATGATTCCAGCGATCGCGCTCGTTGTCTCCGAGGTACACCTCCGCTCAAAATTATGTGGACGGCACGTTTAATTTTCTTTGCGGTCTAGTTTACACAGTACTAGAGAATATATATTTTAATAATAATTATGCGAGTTCCGTATTTCGAAATTTTCTTTCTTCAACCCTTATGTCGTTGACCGGGTGCCCACTTTAAATATCTTTTTAAAACGTCCCTGATGCTTTCGTCGAGAAATAAAAAACTTATTTTTATGTCTAAGATATATATATATATATATATATATATATATATATATTCCCGCTCAAAATTGGGTTGACGATACGTTTAATTTTTTAAGCGGTCTAGTTTATACAGTTAGTAATAAATTCATTAGATATCTCGTCAATAATTATTATTATTCTCGAGAAGACAGCAAACCACGCAAATGGATCATCGTAGATTGAAACAGTATTAGCTCTGCCGAAGAAACTTTTATTTATTCGGACCACATTTAGCGATCCAAAATGTGACGACAACTCGCTCTCTTTTTACAGAACCCCCACCACCGCATTTGTGAGATTTTTCCAATCAAAATGACTCCGAACACGGCAGAACTCGGACCAAATTTACCGATCCAAAATGAACTTTTATTTATTCAAGAGATTGTAGTAATTAAATTGTACAATTTGGTACTATTCAAATAAATTATACTTCCAAACGAAGTGTCCACATATTTTTGAGCAGGAGTATACGCGAACCGATACGCGTGGCGATACGCGTAAAATATGTGTTGAATCGTGTTTAATCATACTTTCTGGTTGCCTTGCGTCGTCTATAACAGAATATACTTAGATTTTGATATTCTTATAAATATTTGGTTCGATACGCAACCTGCGATCGTCGCACAACTTTGAAATTTCGATCCTGTCACTAGGGCGAACCACAACTTTTCCCGTGTGAGGCGTTTTTTCGATTTCGAAAAAAATCATTTTGCGATCCGGTCTATTGCACAGGATCGCGCGATGGCGGTGGAAGCGATGGATTCACTCGTAAAAATCGATTACTTCGACTAGGGTGCCGCGATCTGGCCTCGCAAAAAATTTGACGGTTCGCAACACGTGCTCCGACCGTAAAGTTTCGGGGGCGAAACGTGCGAAATTGAACCCACCCGTCATCTTTCCGTGTACACCGGCCTAGTTCGATAGTTGCACGAAGAAACTTCCCGGGAAGTGGAGAATCACTGTTCGACGAGGAATTCGCCGATATCCTCGCGAAAGCACGCCGTGCGCTGCCCGTTCCCGGAGAGTAACGCGACAACAGGCCGGAGCAAATGGACTGCGACCAGAAGAGAAAACCAGATGCTGACCCAATGGACGCTGGGACATTCCTCTGGATCCATGGTGCACGGGTGACGTCACCGGTCGCTTGCGTGGGCGTGGACACAGCGTGCCGGATGATCTCACGTTCGTCGAGTTACATCGGGAACTCGATGCAACCCACTGCGAGCGTGATCGATTCTTCGATCGTGCATTGTTTCGAACGCAGGCTTCTCGAATAAGGTTGTTAACGCGTTCTCTACTGGCAGCACAGTGTTGCGATTCGAGGTACTCGCCGGGCAAAACTCTCTTTTTGTGTTTATCCCGTGTCTTTATAAATACTATTGTCAGTAAACTAGAACACATTGTAGAGTACACAGGGCGGGGCGGTCTAAACAGGTCACCCGAATAGCTCGCTTGCCGTCGAAGATAGAAGAAAATGCGTCAGACCAAACTTATTTGGCGTCGAGGCCCTCATAATCTGATGTTATTAAGTTTTTTTGTAGGTACAGACGTCAAGGAGATATGAAGTTTAACCCTTCGCACTCGGAGCTGTTTTAACTCTAAAATCAAACGTCTCTTCTGACCTAGAATATTTCCATCATCTATGATTTGTTAAATTTGGTGGATCTGGAATCGATATAATACCTCGTACAATACTTAAATCTTTAGTAATTGATTAAATGCCGATATATCTAATGGTGTGAACAATATTTTAAATAATAGTACAGCAATTTTTAGTAGCGCCTCAGAGGCGCCACTCGAGTGCTAAGAATCAACTCAGTTCTCTTTTTAACCAGTTAACTGCGTTCGACGAGTATACGCGTCAATCAAAATCCCTATTGCGGTGCAATAACAATAATCTTTCGAAGAATGAATTGTTAATTTTTTATCAAATAAAAATGTAATTCTTCCTCGTTTTTCGTAAAATTTATAATAGAACGCATTGCCCTGCGTTCGACGTGTGTACTCGTCATTGGTTAATTTTAATTCCGCACTCTGCGGGATTTTTTAAACTAAATTCCGCGGTTAAGAGGTCAATGGAACGGTATGGTGTTTTATTTACATTCTGATACAGTGTTTCAAGACGAACGCAATGACCTGCTATACATAGAGGTCATTTAAAAAAAACAGAGTTGACCCACATCTCCTTGATGTCTCCGCCTATAAAAAAGTTCGTAACATCAGATTATGAGCGCCGCGATATCAAGTAAGTTTGGTCTGATGCATTTTCTCCTATCTTCAAAAGCGTACGAGTTGTTCAGGTGTCAAGTTGCAGAATAAGAGAAATCGAAAATACATAAAATGGAAACGGTACGTAACCAGAGGGAAGTGGAATTATAATATCATCTGCGCACATATCGAACATCGTCGTAATAATACTCGATCGACGGAATATTATAATAATAACGTATTGTAATAATTGGAATATGCGAAAAATGTCGATAAGGTTGTATCGAGAGAAGGAAATTTTATGCATTAATAACGTGCAAAGGACGCGGAAAATTATGAAACACAAAATTTAGTGGAATTTAATATACTTTCATGTTGTTATCAATTTATTGGTATCATCGATACAGATAGATAGAAACAGTTCGCTTCGCTTTAACCTTTTTAATTATAAAATTGTATATCGCATGGGGCTTTTCAATTTAAAAACATTGATATTTCTAATGCAGTAGAATTGCAGACTTCGTGGAAATAAAGCAGTTTAATGTTTTCACTCGTGTAATCGTGTTTAGAAGAGAAAGGATTGCAATGAATCACTGCTTATAATTCACAGACCTGCTTGATCGATGTAAATAGCGATGACGAGTGCAATTTGAATGCGATTTGAAGTCTGCAATTTATTATGTTATCGTTCGCTACAAATTTTACGAAATCGTGTGTCTCGCTCGAGTCTCAAAATTTGTACAGAGCGTAAATTCATGAAGATCTGCAATGTATAATTACTAGTCTGCGGATGTTTATGCAATTTGCAATTTTTTTAGGAAAATTTTAAGAAAATGGGGACAAATGAAATCTTATTTTTAGTGGTGGTAGCGTTTATAGATCCGACACGAATCGAAATCGTATTAAATTCTGTGGAATTTTATATTCTTGCGTTTCTTGAAAATGTTTGAAGTCGATAAATGCACGAAGATCCGCAGTCTAATAATTACGAGCCGGTAAGAAAATGGCGGTTACGAAAAGATTAATGAATTTCCACATACATCGCGACGTTACTGCAGATTTTTTTCGCAGATGGCCACGGTAAACCTTGGCAGATCAGAATCGAGAGATACCATGGGAAATGATCTCCCGTTAATTCGATCGTCTATGCACGAGCAGTCTGCGACATACATATTTCATGGGTATCCCGATTACACCGCGAGAAATCGCTGTGCAGTTCAAGTTCCAGAAATTCCTGATCGGAATTTCGAGCGCGTTCAGTTATCATTGGCGTAGAGCCTCTCGGCGACGTAATCAAATTGATAATTCTACACCGGATCATTCCGGAGAAACGACATTCGAATCGGCCCTTATTTCAATCTCATATTTCTTCAGACACGCCTCCGATCGATCTTGTTTTTCAAGTAACAATTTCTTTCCGACTACCCAGAAATTTTCTCGCGAAGATTTATCGAAGTACGAGGATCCCATCTGCAATACTCGCTGCCGCGAAAATTACAGGATGTAGAGCAGACGTGTAATACAGTTTGCGCGGTACACGACCGGAATATATAGTCGATATTACGACTACAATAGACAACCGCAATTTCTCGGTCGTCTTTCGTTAAGTCTGCATCAGACCTGAAACGATTATTCGGCTCGTAAAATTGGCGGAACGTTCGTCGCAGACGAGTCGAGTGTTAGGGATGGTCGAGTATTGTCGGAGTGACTTAATTTTCGAAAAACACGCGCGCTCCTACGCCAATGCGAGACGACAAGTTCCAGCCGGGAGAACGACGTTTTACCGTGTACTATTTTCGCGAAAAAGCATACTGTGCATAGCGTACACGTGCCCGGAATATCCTATCAAGACGACGTTGCAAAATCTTCGGCATTGACGTGCACCGCTCCACGCAGAACATTTTCAATATTCTCTCGACCGAACGAAACAAACGTTATTCCGGGTGATGTATTCCCCGGAATATGATGCATTCCGCGCGATCAATTTATTTAATCGTTACGTTATCGAAACTGTAATGCATCTTGGCACGTCACCGAACCATGAAATTCGTATAATGTAGAAACATTCGTCCGCGAGCGTTCCAATGAATAAAAATGATATCTGGATGCATATATAATACGTATTGTGGTCAACGCGATTGTTTCAAGTTATGACGTTGTTACCGGTACTCAAAAATATCAAAGGTGAAAAATGAATGGTTCAAACAGTCATCTGTGAAACCACGCTTTTTTAAAAAGTGCAACGGTGCGTGTGCAATCAACAACTGCATTGTACTCTAAATGGAATATTGTATGATTTTTTTACGCGGATACATTCTTCTCGCCATTCCATGTGAAAAGGTAAAAAAAGTTGTAAAAATGTTTTTAACAATGTCGTTATACTTTTAAGGTGATTCGTGTCCGAGTTCAGATCGAAACAATTGAAAAATGAACAGAAATCCGTCAAAATAATAATTGGGAAAGTATCGACACCATAATTAATATCAATCAAAGTCAATAACAGCTTGCATCAGATTATACTCGACGAAAATTTGACGAGCGATAATGAATTCATCGCATACTTAAATTGTTATTGAGGTATGACAATGCATTTCGACAAACAATTATGCGGAGCAGACCAAGTTTATACATAATATAATAATTATTATGTCGTTATGTATACGAGCATAAATGTAAGAGATCAATAATTCGTCAACTGGAGAATTGTAATGTATCAATTATAAAGTCGTTGATTCCAAGTAGTTTTTATTTTTTCATAGTTATCTACATTTACAATAAATCACAACCAGATCGTTAAAATCAGAACATACATATGTATATTTGCATCCGATCGGATTTATTTTACAACCGAATATATTTACAATCGTATAAACAGAATATACAATGGAAAATCGAAATATTACAAGTCTCCAAATATTACGAGTGCACAGCGGATTTTATACATGTATGGCAAAAATTGGTAGATGCAAATTGAAAGAGTACAAAAAATCTGAAAAAATGTGTGAAAAAGAACGAAAGAGATTTGCAACCGATGTGGACGATTTTTATTTTGCGCAAAGATTCGTGGTATAACTATCGATTATGGTCCCCGATCACCGAGACTGTTCGTGCATGTGTTCCTCCAGAACTACAGTCTCAAAAGTCCTTCAGGGAGTTCTTTCCCCAGATCAAGAGTAATTCCCTCAGCGAACTCTTTCTCTCTCTCTCTTTGAGGCTTTAAGAGTTCATTGTAGAAGTATTTACGTTAAGTCTCAAAGGTTGCACGCGAAATCTTTACTTAAAGTTTCAAAGGTTCCCTCGAAGGTCTGTCTGTACCGAAGGGTCTCCTAGAAAGATTCCCAACTGCCTCCATAGGGGTTTACTCGCAGAGCTTCGCCTGGCCACTCCTCTTTCTGATATCTGAATCTACATTAAACTGATCTTCACCTGAAGATTCGAAAAGTCTTCCTATAAAGTTTCAGAAGTCTCTTGCGAGAACTCGATCGGAAGCCTCAGAAGTCCCTTGGGCGATCTCCCCTTGGGTTCTTACAGGTTTCTTCAGAAATTCTTTATCCGAGACCTCGGGAGTTCCTGAAGAGGTTCCTGAGTCTTTCTCTTGAGGCTTGGAAGCGCTCTGAGAGTTGCCTTCCGCAGACTCAAATTCTGTGAATGTCTCTTCCTCGGTGTCACAAGAGACTCGGGGCTTCTTCGAGGTCTCATTTTGGGATTTCAAGCATCCCCGAAAGGAATTTAGAACTTAAAAGTTCCTTGGGGTAGATTTGCTCTGAAAATTCTGAAAGGATTTGCGGGAGATTTCCGCCCAGGTTTTTAAGGTCTCTCTTAGAAAACATCCCCCGGAGAGATTTAAAAGTTGCCTAGATCGAGACGTTGTTTCTGGGACGTTTTTCTCGAGGTATATCAGAGAGGTATGATCACAGTCATCGGACCGTATGAAATATACATTGTGAAGTAAGTCACCCATTTGCTTAAGCAAGTGGAAAATCAAGCCGCTGCGAGGCAAATAGTCCGAGTTCATAGACCGATTGAAAGTTGCAAGCTTTTCGGCGCGGACTCTTTTTAAAGAGGATTGTTCTATAAAATAAATAAAAATCAAGAGCATCGCGTTGAACAACCGTAGCCTATGAACGCTTGGAGTATCGGATTTGCTAGAAAGTAGCAGTGCAGAGAACTCGGTGAAGCAGCAAGTGGCAGGATCGCGGCGAGCGATCGAGGTGTCAAAATTGATAAGCTGGCAGCGATTTAAGTTGGATCGATAACGAGGTTAAAACTTACGCAGCCGAAATTAACGTATTCAGTCTCAGATTCCTTTTTCCCCTGATTGCACGCGATTCAAGTAACGTTCATGATCGTCGAATTACACCATTACCGGGTCGAATGAATCATGACTGACTACGAATACTGTTATACCGGTACTGAGAAGTTTCCAGATAACACCGGGGAACAGGAGGGGTTGGAAGAAGCCATCGACCAGGAGCGGCAGACGAACGGGCGCCGCGCCGTGACCACCCCACCCTGAACCCACACTACCGTCCTTTTATTCACCGGCTTATCCAAAACTGGAACAGCCCCTTGCTCAGCCAGAGAGCACGAAACGTATGAGCACGGAGCACGAGATATTCGTTCCACCTTCGCGGCCATTCATAAAACAACCTTAAACGCCGCTTTTAACCGCTAAATACAGCCTGATTTACGACGGTATCTACCCGCCCCGCCAAAAATTTCACGGTCCGTTTAATCTATGGTAAAAAGAAATCATTGCTGCCCAAGATTTTCCGACCCGCGGTTCTACGCAATTATTGTCGCCGTTGTACAAAGTGAGTCACTTAACTGTAACATCTGAATTTACTCGTAAATTACCCTTCCTGGAAAAAAATGTTTCGGACGTGAATTGTTTGATATTCAGCGGGACATATGTGTAGTAATTTCTTTTGTCACGTTCTTTTATCAAAAATCTCCATTGTTTTCGACTGCTTTAAGAAGTTCTCAATTTCGAATGATAAAGTTTAACAACGTGTTAATTATATCAAACAACCACTGTGCGAAACATTTCGTTGTAGAAGTTTATGAACAAGTTTAAACGATACAGCAATTAATTTTTTTTGTCTCGTTCTTTTATCAAAAATCTCCATTGTTTTCGACTGTTTTCAGAAGTTCTCAATTTCGAATGATAAAGTTTAGCAACGTGTTAATTATCGAACAACCATTGTGCGAAACATTTCGTTGTAGAAGTTTATGAACAAGTTTATGAAATTTACGAACAAGTTTAAACGATACAGCAATTAATTTTTTTTGTCTCGTTCTTTTATCAAAAATCTCCATTGTTTCCGACTGTTTTCAAAAGTTCTCAATTTCGAATGATAAAGTTTAGCAACGTGTTAATTATATCAAACAACCACTGTGCGAAACATATCGTTGTAGAAGTTTATGAACAAGTTTATGAAGTTTACGAACAAGTTTAAACGATACAGCAATAAATATTTTTTGTTTCGTTCTTTTATCAAAAATCTCCATTGCTTTCGACTGTTTTCAGAAGTTCTCAATTTCGAATGATAAAGTTTAGCAACGTGTTAATTATATCAAACAACCACTGTGCGTAACATTTCGTTGTAGAAGTTTATGAACAAGTTTATGAAGTTTTCGAACAAGTTTAAACGGTACAGCCAATAGTCTCTTTGTATTTCACACTCGACGAAAAATCAGTGAACTCCCGTATGTGTAACAGGATACGTTTCATTACCGATGCAAAGGTAACCGAACTCCCAACAAATTTACACAGTTCGGTAGGCGGTAACGCGAAACGATGAGGGATCACGAATTTTCAAACTGGCGGGCGTTGTTTGCGGCCACGAATTTCTCTATTCCGGCGCCGTTCGATTCCCGAGGGCCGTTGAACTCTTGGTGCATTCACAAAGTAGCTGAAGTTCGCGCGGGTCGATAGATATATAAACGAGTCGTAAGTTTCTCGGGTGCAGGACTCCGTGAGCGCTTTCGCGAGCACGTACACACGAATCATGGAGGATCGTTTCCACCCTCGTGTCTGGGTAAACATCGTCGACGCGTCGTTACCAGCTCCAATCTCGGTTGTGCCCCGCGAAAATCCGACGGGACTCGATATCACCTGCCGGAAAATCGTGACGTCGTCGAACCAACCGGCGACGGCGACGGTGCGGCGGGTTTATACACGGCAAACTCGGTCGGAGGCTCGATATCGCGATGTTGCTCGTTCCTGCAATCATGCTAGCCCTCGCCGCCTATCCACCATCGATAGAGAGCGGAGCCGGAGTCTTCGTTTGATGACCCGTTCCAAGGTGGGCCCAGATATGTACACGGATATATCAATCGAAGTGGAATCGGCAACATCAAAGCGTAGACGACGAAATATCTGCGCAAATAGACACCGATAAAATCGATGCGTCTCCCGTCGTCGTGCAGAGCCCGATGAGCGTGCATCGTTTAAAATTACGTGTAATATCTGGGCTCGATCTATGTATAGCTAGCGTCGCGTCGTCGGCGGGAGTCGAAGTCGAGAACAGGAATTCCGACTGATGAGAAAGTTGAACGAATTTTTTATCTGAGCACACGCCGCGTCTAAGAGCAGCTAGCCGACTCGATAAGAGGCGAAAGTCATTTGCTCCCCCTAACTCGCCCGGCAAAACGAAATCTTCTAAATCGAAGACGAGTCTCCCCCGACAAGAATCTCGTCATTAAGATTTTTGATTTGAATGCAAATAGGCTGCTAGTTCTCGGTATCTCCTGCTTCCCTCCACCCGACCCCGAGAGGTATTTCGCACCGTAAATGGAAATAGACCTTATTTTCCAGAGCGAGACAGAGAAGTTCGAACGACGCGGACACGGTTCACGAGGGTCGGCGCAGAATCCACAGAGCAACTTTTGCAATCAGTTCCCCGTGGAACAATCGCTTGAACACGACTACATTAGGAGCTCGATTATCCGAACTAAACTGGGAAACATGGCTGTTCGAATAATGGAACAGTTACGTAGTTTGCAGGGCGCACCGACGATATCTCAATGTCAAATAATTGTCATCGCGATACGTCCCCCACGATACCACAAAACTTTCATCTGAAACATTCTTTTGTACAGTGACACAAACTTGCAATTCTATATGGATAGTTTGAAGGACATATCTAATATACAGGGCAATATACAGTAATATGTATATACAAATACATCGAATGTCCTACCATTTTGTCCGGCACTGCACCTCTGACACTTAGCAATAATTTTGTAGAGATGGCTGCCACACCTTTCTATAAAATGTTGATACCGCATCAAAGGTTTCCATGCTTTCACAGCAACGTCGTCACGAAATCGTTGAACATCTCTTATGTTTCAGCGGTTCAAAGGTAGGTAACTTCTCAAGGTAAAGCGAATTATTTTCCTGGCCGCAGGTAGGTCAGGTAAGACATAATCTACCGGTTTCTGCTTGTTACACAGACCGCGTGGCTCCCTGTCGCCGCGGCTCGGCGTCGCTCGTAAAGACGACAAACTCGACGTAATTTTATCCCGTCTAGGTGCGTCTATATACACACGTGCCGGCATCGTCCTTCGGCCAAATGAGATTTTACTTCGCAGCGGGTCGCGCGCGTATCCCTGCGACCCGCGCTAACAACGGCGCGCCGCGCCGATGAGAATGAAACGGTTTACGCGAGCTAACACCCTGGCCCCCTGTCGCTCCCCCGTATCGCACCCTCTCCAACCCCCGTCCGCCCCTGTAACCGTTCTCTCGTTACCGTCCGAAACGCCGCGCCGTTGCCATAATCTAACGTTACATCCTCTTACGGTGAAATTTTTGTTAACGAGAAGGAAAAGGTGGCGGAAAGTCAAAGTCGGTGCCGCGCGAAGAAACACGAACCCGAATATGGCGGCGTGGCGCGACGCTGAAAATAATTCACAATTACGGCTCGCGTTTCTCTTTTAGGTTAGATACCACGACCCGATGAATCACGCAACCCGACTACCTTTCCCGTCACAGCGTAATCACCGTAGGTAAATAATATCAGACGTTGATCAGAAATTAATATAAACAATAACGGCGCGAACGCGTACGCTGACCCGATATCGCGTTTCGATCGGCGACTAACAACCGGGCAGATTACACGGAAATGGGTTTCGATGCCGCGATAGCTCGGCGATAGGATTTCCGAGTGACTCGGAGGTTATCCCTTTAGAAGGCGAATTTACATGAGGATTTACACAGTTTGCCGGAGACCGGTGAATTGCGACAACGTACACGCCCGTTGCCCGTCGGATACACCCGATGCAAATTCAAATATATTTGACGCGCGATTCGGCAGCATCGTTGGCACCGGACACTTAACGAAACGCTGCTGGGGCCACCGGACAGAAAATTTGCTCCCCGGTTTTACAGGGTTCAACGTCTCTCGCGCCGGTTCTTCGTGGATCACAAGGATCCGGCTTTGCACCCTTGTTGTACACTCGTTATAGCTGTATAATTACGTTCGTTAAATTCCCGGTGCCTTCTGGACGAGCAAACCGCTCGCTATTTTAATTAAAAGTTTCTGTTTGGCTCCCTTCCGCGGCCGGGAATTATGCAGCGCATTTAGAGCGCGAATTCAAACTCGAGCGATGAGGTAAACCAGCAGGTAAACCCGGCCTGGTGGACAGGGCAGCGAGTTGATTGATCGCGTGTCAGGTTCCAGCCAACCTGGCGCCAGTTCAGGGTCTCTCAACCTGGCGCCACGCGGCTCGCCTATGCTGCGAACTGTCCTTGTCGAGACGCAATATATTTCAGCTAGGGGAAAGCCGTGTAGCCCCGGACATTTTAACACTTTACCTACCGGAAGCCTATTAACAGGACTTTCAATAATTGCGCTGTACCAAAAGAAACCATAGAAATTTTCTTTTACGTTGCAATCTGAAATGCATCTATCGGACGACGTTATCGAGGATGACTTGTTAGTTCGCAATGAAAATTGCTGTTGCTATTGGAGGTTCCATTAAAAAGTGTTCAGCCGTGTGCCATAGATTTTTCAAAATTATGCGATAAGTCACCGGTCGGTAACGTGTTAACGTCTTCGTTCAATTTATTCTGCATTTGGTTTACGTATTGTTTCATACTTTATCAATTCTAGTGTTATACAGGGTGTTCATTTGAAAACTTTCCAGCCGAATAAATCGAAAAGTATGAAAGATATTAGAAAAGTGTAAAACACGTGTCCATGGATTTCGAGGAGAAAAGAGGGGGGCAGTATCAGTTTTTAATTTGGGTGGCTTATTTTCAAGATCATTTGGACGTCAACTTTGTTTTTTCAGATGAAAACCTATATTTTTTATTATGGGATCTTATCGTACACGAAGAGACCAGCAATTTTCGTAGGATGCTTTATTTTATCTGCGCACTAGTTTCGGAGATATTTAAAGTGAAGCAGAGCGAGTCATGCTTATACTGCGAGAAAGTTTCTAATTTCTTTATAACCATAACAAATTTTCAAAATGTTCTCCGTTGTTTTCTAAACAACTGTAACCTTTCCAGTTGTACCGGCACGCACCGTTCGAAAAGAAAATTGTCCTCTATCGATCTCTTGTTTGCTGTACAGGAATTTAGAGCTTTTCCAACAGATACCTTCAGAAAATGTTCGTTCAGAATTTGATAATCGTCTGTATTATCGTTTAGAAAACAACGGAGAACATTTTGAAAATAGAACCACGTGTTTTACACTTTTTTAATATCTTTCGTACTTTCCGAGATATTCGGCTGGACAGTTTTCAAATGAACACCATGTATATAACAATGTTCAATACATCGAAAAACATTAAATTATGCCAATTTTATTATTGCGATTCCTCATTGATCCATACTTGAAGGTCATTGTATCGTATACGATGCAAAGAAATATATATAGCATTCAATTTAAAAAACGAACACAAAAAATTGCATAGGCCCCATTACGTTGTTCGCAAAGAAAAGCATTATTTTATCCCTCGTTCGTTCTTTTCCCTAATATTTATTTTCACGAAAAACCCTGGCCAGCGATAACGCGAACACCGTGTACACGAAGAAGTATATCATATATTCACCGATGCATTTTTATTTTTAAATCGTGATTAATACGAATAATTATTACTTCGTTATCACCTGAACAACTCGCTTGTGTTCGAAGATAGAAGAAAATGTGTCGGACCAAATTGTTGATGTTAATCTTTTGTATGCGAAGACGTCAAAGCGACATAACGTTCAACTCTGTTTTCTTTCCAATGGAACGTACGGTTACTTGTTCACACGCGGACAGTGTGTTTCCAGAGAAATACAATGATTTGTTACAAAGATCGTTCAAGGTCACTGATGCAAGTAGAATGCACACGCGCCACCAGCAAGAAGAAGATAATAAAATGAGCGCCGCCAGGGAGTTCAAGAGATCGTCCGTTTCCGTTCTCCCATTCTATCGATTCGGCGACCAAGAAAATCGCTTGATAAGAAAATGCGGCGGGGTTTTCCCTGCAGTAGCCGCTGCAAATCACGGCGTCCACACCTAACTGTTATTCGGGTTTTTGCCTGTCAGTTATTCAGTCGATCTCGTTCCCCTGAACTGGCTTTCTTTCTCTCGCTCGAGCATGCCTTTCGTTTGATCGACGACTGACGTTATCGCGAGTAATATCGGAACGGGAGGCGACTCCGCCACTTCCGAGCGATCAGCTTCGCTCCATCAAACATTCATGCTGTCGGCCGCGAGCCCGCGTTGCCGCTCCGTGAAAATGTGCTCGATAAAATGCACTGGTCTGGTCCCCGTTTCCTGCCCCCTTACGGTCGTGCCCGCGGTACTCTTTTGTGGGGGATATAGCGCCGACTGCCACCGTTAATATTCTGCCACAGTTAACTTTCGCTTCCGCGGAGCTACTTTTCGAAAATTGCTCGGCTCTTTCGATTCCAATAATCGTAACTCACCGGCGAATATACGAGCCTCGGTCGATAAGAGTAAGTTGCCCACCGCCCTGCCCCAACTTTTGTTTTGAAAGAGATGTATCGCCGCAGTTTTGTGGCTGCGTAAACCCAATAGCAGCCTCGACGTACTGCAAGTTTTTATGCGATCGCACATCGGCCCGTCTTACATTACCGGGATTGTAAACATCTCCACGTTCGCGGAGTGCCGTATAAGGTATGCATCGTATAATTGTTCACGTTATCAAACACGTTGGTATCTAATCAATTACTACATATTTAAGTGTTGTACGAGGTATTATATCAAATTCGTATCCTTAAAATGATAAAAATCGTATACGATGGAACAGAGTTGGGCATTAGTCGATTAAAATTTTTATCAAGATTAATGTGTACGATTAGAAAAGGTAATCATTGGAAAGTCTACGATCGATTCAATCGATGGAGTTTATCGTCAATTGTTGATTAAAAAAATTTAATCGATTATTATCGACACACAGAGATCGTATTATAGACCAAATGACAATATATCTAAATTCAGTTTACATATTTTTCAGTATTCATACAGCTTCGATTCCGTATTTCATTTCGAAATTTCAGCAGTTACTCATTTATCAATTACTCGATTGACGATTGCAATTGAAACGAATGCAATCGTCAATCGCAATTAACGACTGAAGTAGGAGTTTAATTGTTGATTGCGATTACAGATTGAAGTAGAAATTTATTCGTCAATCGTTGATCAAATTTTTGCCCAACTATGCAATGGAATTATTCTGAGTCGGAAGAAATGTTTAATTTTCAGGTTAACCCCTTGCCGTATCATTTTCCTTACAGTTACAGTTATTAAAAACTATTCATTCCCAAAGATATCGTAGAAGAGATAAGAAAATGTATATTTTTATACGACATTTTATAACGACATTTATTCTGATGCGTAAATATTCGCTACAAACGAATCAAATTTTATTTCACTTAAAAAGAAAGGCGTAACATTCACATTTGTTAGACTTCGTTTAAAATCTTCATCACGAGTGACTCGATAAATACTACAAACTCGTTCAACCTGCAAAGGGTTGAAACAAAAATTCAAAAATTTTGGTAGATTTCTATTTCTATTTTTTGTACGACTACATTTATTCTAATGCTTAAATATTCGCTACAAACGAATCAAATTTTATTTCATTTAAAAAGAAAGGCGTAACATTCACATTTGTTAGACTTTACTTAAAACCTTCGTCACGAGTGACTCGATAAATACTACATACTCGTTCAACCAGCAGAGGGTTGAAACAAAAATTCAAAAATTTCGGCAAAAATGTATATCTCGGGGGCCGCATTGCTCCTCCCTCAATTTTTGTACACGGTGTGGTAAGTTGCTTATTAGCCGAGCCTTGCATTTCCGGTTCCGTGATTCGTGGCCAGCCGCGTCGAATCGCGTTCGATAGGGAGAATTAACTTTATCGACATCTAAGCGAGCGGAACTTGTTGCGAGGAAGTCCCTCCGTCTTCCTCGCTCTCTCTCTTTCGAAGGAGGCCAGGCCTCGGTGCAATTTCAAATACCGTGAACGATGGACAGAGGGTGGCGGCGGCCGGCATGGCAGCGAAGAGGGTGGACAGGAAGAGGGACTCTTTGAATGTAAAGAGAGGAGAGTGAACTCTAGACCACTTCGTCACACTCGAGGGAAGACAGAGAGGGCGGCCGCGCGCGGCAGCTTGTTCTAGTTTACGGTTCTCAGAACGGGCGCGCAGAGAAAACTCCCGCACCGTGCGTCCCACGTGGTTAAGAGGCCAACCCGAAATTGTCGCGGAACTCCGCCGGATTTCGCGTTGAAATAACTCCCAAAGGCTGCTGCTCCCGCGAATCGTTGCCCAACGAATTACTTTTATTTTTTTCCCGTCTGCCCTCGGTACACCGTATTTTCTATGAGCTCATTGCGTCATAGTTCCCGACGTTATCTTCCATTTTTATAACCCTATATCTACGGATCTTTAACCTCTAAGGGGACGGTATGTTGGCTTTAGGCTGAGTCTTATCCACAGTCGCTTTTATATTTGATGGCACACACTTTTGAAATCAGAACAGCTCCTTTATAGATGAACCAAACACAATATTACAGTGCCGAACAAAATGATAGGACATTGATGGATTTGTATATTTCGTATAACGCAATAGGATATATGTACATATTACGAGCTCTGTATGTTAGATGTGTCCTTCAAACTATCCATATAGAATGGCAAGTTTGTATCTTGTACACGAAAGAAATTAGAGAAAATAATGTAGACACGTATTGATTTTAGTCGAACAAAATGATGATTTGTAGCGAAACTTTAAACAGCGTGCTTTGTAGGTTCATGTAACTTATATACATGCCGAAAATTGCATAGAAATTTGTTAATTGGCTTACGGGTTATAAGTAGACTGCGAATCGTTACGCAAAATAAAAACTTTCTACCTGAATTGAATAGCAACAAACCGGGCTGAAATAAAAATGTAATTTCTTCATTAAAACGTTGAATAGCAGTACCATTAAATGCGTCTAATGTTTACGCTGTTTGAGATTACACCTACCGATTTTTGTCATAAATGCATAAAATCCGCAGTCTAGTTATAAACGATTACAAAAGCAGAATATATAATTCCCAATCCGCGGAAGAATTTATTCGGTTGGTATGCTAATAAATGTTAATATCCGAAATGCAATATCCCAAAACGTCGAATACCAGAGTTATTAAAATATACATCTATTTCAATAATCACTTTGAGTGATTCCGTCCATTAATGCAGCAACGTGAGGGTGATTCAAATATCTGGGAAGAGGTAATTGCACTAATGAAAGAGGTACACCGATATGGGTGTAGATGTAACTCGTCAATTTCTGTTGGATATTCCTTATTTTAGATCGAAGCAATTAATTGAAAACCGACTCGGAACGCACCACTCTTCGTTGATGACTCGGTTAATGCGCATCATCGGTGCATATCTATAGGAAAATGTCCTCGAGCATTCCTCTCTAGAATGCAAATGATCTCGACGCGAGTAGTAATATGTAGATTATATTAATCCCCAGCTGGTCGAAAACTCTGCGAGAACTAACCTCATTTGAAATGTACACTGGAATTTCCAGGCAGACTTTCTCTCGGTTATTAAAAGATTTCACTTTATTATTATTTCCATCATTTTTATATCGTGCGTTTGCGATACCGGATGCGAAGAAAACATTAAGAATACTTCGTTGAACGAACACATAATTTTAACATTTGAAATTTCATTTTGACCTTTAATTCGTTAAAATGTAGTTATGAAACGCTGCTGTCAAAATAGCTATTATGATTTAGCGTGTATCAAAAACAACTTCTCTGCGTGTCTGAAAATTTGTTATTTTGTTGCTGAAAATCTGCTAAGCTTTGCATTTCTGTAACGCCGATAATGCACGATATTATTAGCTATTAGTCAAGTCACGAAGTTACATTGCAAACAGTATTGATAAAATGCACATTATGCTGTATCGTAGACTGTCAAGTCACGAACTTACATTGCAAAAAGTATTGATAAAATGTTGTGTTTTATTGTACGTTGACATCTACGATAACAACGATCCCGTGCAGATTCTACGATGATCAAAACTTTTCAAACTTCGAACACAGTGCCGTGACTAGCAAGATCCATATAGAAAAACAGTATTACGCAATGTAAACGGCTGTTCTGTTACTAAAATAGATAAGCGAGCTGGCAATTTAAAACATTAGCGTGAGAAATATGAAATGTCATTGTTTACGTCGATCATTGATAGAGGGTACTCGGCGCTATCAACAGTAAAAGAACCTCCCACTAATGTCTATGATATTTTTACCGCGAGCGTTGCGCAGAACAATTCAATCTACCAGAACGTTCAGATAATAACGAAAACAATCCTTTTTAACAAAACCGATATCGCAGCATTAGTATTATTTTATCGGAGAGCCGGCTTGAAGAGTATAATATTATGTAGAATTAATCATTCGACATCCGCTTCCTGTTGCTAACCGGATTGCAACTTCGCAGTTGTGCAGCCGAGGCTGCGTTAAATGACTACTCTTCTAACATTCTCGTCACAACCGTGACTTAATTATCGACTTAATATCGACTTAAATATCGACTTCATTCGCGATTGACAATCATGTGCTCGGCTCGTATACTCGATCATTTGTATACAGAATTATATTCGATACTTTCACCGTCACATCGATCATAACGATCAACATTTTTTTCTATAAAACTTGAAAATCAATTTTTATTGCAATCTATCACGTAAGTAGATATATTATTAAATAAATTGTTTCGAATTCGACGAGAATCTTGTGACGGTTATATCGTTTAGTGAAAATCTATCGTTAAAATGAAAAGGTTAATTGGTCGACGAACAAAAATGAAAAATAAATCGAATCTGAATACCGTTCTTCATTCTCTGAAAGAATATTTGTAATTTTTTCAACGTTACTTTTTTTTACCAGAAACATTTCGCGTAGTTCGCTTCATGCACCGACAGAAATGCATCAAATGGAAGTTAACCGTCATCGCTTGCAGCAGCGATCGATTGCCAACTTAGCAAACATCCGTCGAAGTTATGGGTCAACCCAATACTCCCATCAATATCAATTCAAAGGTTGCTGGTACTTCGAGAATTAAGAGGTACCCATCCTAGCTTATTATTCTCCGCTGTTCAATGATCCCATCGAAGGAACATCCGCAGTTCAATCTCAATTCCCCACAAATTATCAACAATCTATCATCGCGATTTAACGAAGAGCCGCTGCTCTATCATCGTTATCTGAATCGTATGCCGACGAAGGGGCGCAACGGAAAAAGAAATACAATTAATCGCGTCCGAGTTTCGGGGCCAATTCGCCGGTGCTGGCAAATTTGCAACGTTGAAACGGTGTTTCGTCGGCTGATTTATTGCCCTAAGAATTCGTGACAAGGTTCCGGAGTTCGGGAAGCCATTATTCACCGGCGAATCGGTGCATCTGCGGTGAACACGGTGTAATTCCCCGGGAACGGGGCAGATTCCCGAAGCGTCAGGTGGTTCCCGAGCCACGTCAGATCGATGGAAACGAGGTTTAATGACAAAAGCGTCATCGACGGCCGTTCGATACCCGTCCATAAAGGGGTGGAACACACGTGGCGTCATCGCCAATGGTTCCCGGATGCTTTTTCCCCAAACCCAACCCCGACCCGGTTGATACGCGCATTCTTGCCACGTACGTAAAGTATTCGCGACGCGACGTGTTGCGAAAGTTCAGCCAAGTTTCACGCGAAACTGGATTCGTTCGACGTTCACGAGTTATTGTGTGTGTCTGCTTCTTATATTTCTCGGGGACACAACGGTGTCTCGAAGATCGGGGCTGACAGCAGACGTCGCGACGAACTAATCCGAGGCGGGAGTTCTACGAGCGCCCGTTTTCAAACGAAAGTCGACCCGCCATTTCTTAATCCGAGCGAGCAGAACAATCCTCGGGTCTCGCGAGTCCCGGACGACGTCTCGCGACGGCGATAAATATTTATGAAAAGAAATCACGATGTAAATAAAGACCCGAATGGAGACCGAGCACGCCGCGGATAGTAATTTCCCGTCTACGGGGACAAGAAAGGCCATCCATCGCGGACAAGTTGTTATCGCTAAAGTGACGTACTTTATGTATTCCTTGCACGTTTTTAAAGTGTCCCGTGTCAAAGAGTTCCCGGATAGAGAAAGAACGAGAGAGAATCTCCTCCGACGTAGCAACAGCAGCAGCACGAGTCGTCGTCCACTCCCCAGAGAGGATTTTCCTGAATTCGTTTCAACTGGATTTCCTATCCGCCAGTCAGGTACACTTCAGCCTGAGCACACACGCGCGCGCACACACACGTAGGACATATAGAGAAACACGCACACATAAGATCGTTCCCGTGTCACGCAGCCAATGCGAACAAAACGTATCTTCGTGGAACAATATTTTCGCTTCCCTCCCTCCGTGATCTCTGCCCGGACTGTTTGCCGGGATACACTTCAGGTAGGGTAAACGTACACCATGTATTATCACCGTCGAATCGGGTTTCATTCGGCCAGATTCGAGTCGAACTGGAAACTCGTTCCCTCGCAAATCCTCCGCCGTATGTTTCTAAGGTTTCATGGGGAGCGCTGTTGTACACACGAGTTTTTGTCAACGGGACGACGACGACGACGGGGGATCTCTTTCCTCTTCGGCCGCGATCGTCGCGATACACGAGACTTGTTCGGGTTACTTCTTTCGCCGTTTGTTTCCTGTAACACGCTACTTTCCCATGCTCTTCTCCGCTCAACGCGTGCACCGATCTCTGTTCTCGTACGAACGCCCTCTATTCGATTTTGATTTGTCAATCAGACCGAGAGATTTGATTCACTTTGTACACAATTATGTAGTATAACGTCTTGTCAAACTCGATTTTGAATGGAATCAACCGAATATGTGTGATTTTTAGTAGAAGATTACTGTATAGGTTAGAACTGTGTGCAGAGTTGTGCAGAATTACAATTGAATTACTCCAGGAATTATAATTACAAAGTAATTCAATTACAGTGTAATTCGGTCGAATTGTAATTTATAATTCAGATCTTCGTTCAATTAAATTACATTGTAATTCAGTCGTATTGTAATTTATAATTCAGATCTTCGTTCAATTAAATTACAATGTAATTCGTAACTGCAATTGGAGTAGAATTATAAAATACTTTGTAATTATATTACGTTAATTACCATTTAGGAGGACGTGGAATAGAAAATTCGCCGCGTAGACAGCAAACAAGTATATGAAAGAAAAACATAAAAATATGTCGCACTTCTTCAATGTTCCGGGTTATAATTTGGAGAGCTGTATTTCAATTATATTGTATTTCAATTACACATCTGATTGAAATAATTAGTAATTGAATTAATCGAAAGGTTTGAATTATGTAGTTCGGTTACGACGTGGTTGAATTAATATATAATTGAAATAAAATGTGATTTGAATTAGCACAACTCTGACAGTGTGTTGTAACTGTGTGTGTTTGTACAAATTTTTTATACAGCGTTGTTTTGTTTAAGCCCGTGGAGGTCACAGCAGATCTGATACACGCAAAATCTTTTTATAAATATTTGTAAACAAGCCTGCCTCGTATAGCTATGCAGGTTGTTTACTGGACAAGTGCGGCTATCAAAGGGTCGGTATTTTGAATGACAATATGTAAAATAAAATTTAAATACATGAAAAGTAAATAAGATATTTCATAAATAAAATGACTGTGGCAATTGTTGAAATGACAGAACCGAAACAAACTAACGACGTTAATCATCGCTAGACAGCGGATCTTTATGCAAAATAAACATTTTCCACCTGAATTGCAAGAAACTGGAGCGAAATAGAAATTTATTTTCTTTCTTGATATGTTTAGTGGGTTGTAGAGAATATAACAGTGTTTGTAAATTCTTCCAATCAATTTACTGTTTTAAAATAGACGTACTCATCTTTGTCGTAAATGTATAAAATCCGTTGTCCAATCATCAGGTTTAAGAGCGAATACTGTTGCGGATATTTCATATTTCCGTGTCTCTTAAATATTTCACGAATGAGAGTGGATTTTTAGAACGGCGATCTCGACGGAGTCGCTATAAAATTTTGATGACTCTAAAGATTGATGACCCGAGACGATTCCGAAGCCGCAGAGGTTAAGTCGATGAGCCGAAAGAGATCGAGAGTTTGCGAGAGAGGGCGGAGGGTGCGAATAAGGGAGGGCTGGTGATCGATTGGGTCGGTACATGCACAATAATAGGGGGATGGAGTCATGTATCCGGGCTAAACAGCCCATTTGCCCTGTACAATGGAAGCGACGTCGCTGTGGGCTCGACTTAATTACCAGAGGCTGCCTTTGGCGGAGATCAGAGAGGCGAAGTGAGGCGAGAGGATCTCCAATCGGGAGCAGTCTACACGTAAGCCTCATTTAACAGACTCCCAAGAATGCAAAATTCACGGGCAAGTCGATGCTCTTCAATGATAAATTTAATTAACGTGTTGGCGGAACTGAACTTGATTGCCGGAACAATCGTTCGAGAACACGAACGAATAGACGACGCAATTTCTACAGCTCGATCTGTCTCTGGATCACAAACTGACTTAACGTTGAACTGTGACAAATTGAAGCGACCGACTGTCGAGCATCGATGTAAATAAAGATAATTATACATATATAACCGTCGCGTAACGGTATGGATCTCAATATTGAGAAACGTCATGTTATGCGGTCCTCCCGTCATTCTTTATCTTTCACGTATCCTTAACGCCTCAATGACTATTTTATTTCGTCGATTAGAGAAGTTAAGGACTTAGGACTTATTCATTTCTCCTCCACCTTGGACTTTTCCAACCATGTTTATTACATCGTTAACTCCGCTTCAAGAATGCTCGGTTTCATAAGTCGTTTTTCCACTGATTTTCATTCAACTTTACACCGAGACTGCTATATATTACCCTGGTTCGTCCTCTGTTGGTGTATGCAGCATAAATTTCTCAGAATGTGTTCTTACGAGATCAATAAGCCAATGTCAATCTTTGATCACGATTACTCCGCAATACTAAACATAGTTAACCTGGAAACATTGTCTGCTCGCAGAAGAGTATCCGACCAGAGGTTTATTTTTAATTGAATTAATTGTCATATCGATTGTCCCTCTCTCCTGTGGTAAATCAATTTCTACGTACCTGATCGTGTTTTGAGAACTAGGGCAGGATTTCAAACAATTAAGTCCAAATCCACACATGGATTAATGGATCCCTTAAATCGTATTATTGCGGACTCTATCTCGCTGTATCATAATATTGACTTTTTCAATGGGTCGTTGCAATCGTTCAAGAGAAAATTGCGTACAATTAAATGTTAATTCAATACCTGTATTCCTACAGCTTGCGGCATGTCCCTTTGGAAGTAATTTTAGGTTAAGACTTTCATTTTTATTTTTATTTTGTATTGTAAACATTTGTATAAATGCAAACGGTCCGTACATAATAATAATAATAATAATAATCATTTCACTTTAGATACAGAACTACCATCGCGACGGTCGAACGTGGTATCGCTACGTTGAAATGAATCAGTTCGCATAAAAGGCGATAGTCACGTCCGCGACTATGTCGCCTACGACCTTGTACAGTGATTGAACCAATTCATTTCCAAACGAACGATCATGTTCAATTTTTTCAACGCCTTCAATTTGCAATGCGAGTGTAAACGAGACGTGCCACTTTGTCTTCGTATTACGGTTAGCAACAAAGTAATGTCGGTATTTTAATGCGAAATAGAGCCCAATTTTTTTATTCAAGCAATGAACTTTAACGAACAAGATATTTTTCCTTCTGTTCGATGATCTTTTGCCGAAAAGAATAAATAAGTAAATATATTATTGATTAAAGTTCAATCGTTCGAGTAAAGCAATTCGGTTTCGTTTCACCTTAAAATATCGAAATTACTTTCTTGCCAACCCAATACATATGTAGAACTCGATAATTTGCCTCCACTGTGAAATTATCCTCGAAATCGAAATCCGTTATCGGGAACAACGTCGTCGAGTTTCCATTACATTTGACGAACATCAGACTCGATGGCAAAAAGACCCAGTAACTGCTTCGGTAACTTTTTCATTGGACAAGTCAGCGGTATTTATTAAACACAGAATTCCAAACACACTTGTCGCTATTGTCAAACCTGTCGCCTGCAGGGCCTGGAAACTATACTATCGTGCCTCGAGGTTAAACACTTCGGTCTACCGGGCTAGTATACTCGGAGGTAACAATATAGCGAGACAGTAAACCCAGTGGGGGGACTGTAAGCAGAAGCTCGTTTTGCGGGTTCGGGCCAGCTGAGATTCCTGAGCCCAAGAGTGCCTACAGCATTTCAGAAATGTCCAGAAGTTTGTGGCAATTCGTTTAAAAGAAAGCTGCTTTACACAGCTAGCTCTCGGATCCACGAGACACTAAACGAATAACGCTCGAACTCGAAGATTCATTACATTTGTCTGGTTAGCCATCTAAATTCTTATCGATAATTCGAAGGTAAACTGCACGCGAAGTTCGAGCATTCTTACTTCCGCTCCTTCGTTACTTATCACTGATATAGCGCACGGCAGAGTGTACCTCGAGACGGAGTAGGAAGAGTTCCTCAGGAAACAAAACAGTTTTCCGATAGTTCCGCCTAGTGTGAAAACGAACAGAGTTAGCGAAGCCCAGCCATTAGTCTGGCAGCGGCAGTTCCCGGTATGTATCATTGCGGAGGGAGGATAAATTACGGACCTACTCCTGCTATTGGGTCATGCCACATAAAGTTCCCGATTTCAGAACAAATCACAATACACTCCCCAACAAATGACAAGTTAACTTTCCAGAATCTAAATTCTTTTTTCGACAGTTCGGTTCGGTTTTCCTGTACCTCGTTTTCTCCGCTGACGTTCAACTGTTATGAAATCAATAATCATTTTGTTACACTG
The DNA here is from genome assembly GCA_028455805.1 of Lasioglossum figueresi. Taxonomy (NCBI): domain Eukaryota; kingdom Metazoa; phylum Arthropoda; class Insecta; order Hymenoptera; family Halictidae; genus Lasioglossum; species Lasioglossum figueresi. The sequence continues at coordinate 9,137,837 of CM052195.1, read as the reverse complement.
TACTATCGTGTTCGCAACAACACGATTGCGTATTTTAAATAAGAAGGAAAATTCCAAATTTTTGCTTAAAAATATAACTTTATTCAATTCGGTATTGTCCGCTTCTGTCGATGATCTTTTGCCATCTTTCAGGCAGTGTCGTAATTCCATGTTCATAAAGCTTCTGATTTTTGACAGCAGAAACTGAATTAAATGCGATTTTACATCGTCGGCGTCGTTAAAAATTTTAGTATTTAAGGAGTTCTGCGTGGAACGAAATAAATAATCTGAAGGCGCAAGGTCAGAGCTATATGGTGGATGTGGCAACACATCCCAACCTGGTTCCAATAATTTTTGGCGAGTGACCAAAGATGTGTGGGGCTTTGCATTATCATGCTGGAAAACAACACCCTTACGATTTGCCAATTCTGGCCGATTCTTGAACCGCATCGCACAGTTTGGCGAGTTGTTGAACGTACACGTTTTAATTGATCGTTTGGTTTTTTTTTATTTGGCAAATCAATTTTGAAACTGCCTTTCCTTCAAGGCTTCGTTCCCATATACGACACATAACTTTTTGCGTGCTTGCGACGCGTTCTTGCCTTTTCGGAAATAATACAATAAAATATGTCTGAAACGCACGTCTTGTTCTTCCATTTTTAAATTGGGATAAAAACGAAACTAAATATCTAATCGATACAATTTTTTTTACTAAATTAAAGGTGGAAGTCCAAACAACAAGAAAACAATATAGGATAGATGCTATGAACACGTTGAGAAAAAATACGCGATGACTTTCACACGTTTCACACATATGTTACTTATTTCGTTCATAGAAGCGAATGGAATGCATGCTTTCATCTTCGCAGATAAATGTGTCATTCTCGTCAAGATTATTAATTAGACTGTGGATTCGATGCATTTATAACAAAAATAAGTAGGTGTAATCTAAAACAGCAAAACCATTAGAAGAATTTAAAAGTTCTGTTGTATTATTTTTTCAGCCTATTAAACATATTAAGAAAGAACATTCCATTCTGTTTCATTCCGGTTTGTTGTAATTCAGATAGAAAATTTCTATTTTGTATTTGATATTAACACATTACCGACCGGTGATTATTGCATAATTTTGAAAAATCTACGGTACATGGCTAAACACTTTTTAATGGAACCTTTAATGGCAACAGCAATTTTCATTGCGAACTAACAAGTCATTCTCGATAACGTCATCTAATAGACGCATTTGAGATTGCAGTGTAAAAGAGAATTTCTACGCTTTCTTTTGGTACAGCACAATTATTGAAAGTCCTATTAATAGGCTTCCGGTAGTTAAAGTGTTAATAACAATTCTCAGCTACTTGATAACGAAGCTTTTACATTGCTTTATAATCTAGTTAATTTCAGTAGCGATCAATCAATATTCGTTGGCAGTTACTATACGTGAACCACACTTATGTCAATTTTTAGTGTCTCGTTTTATAATTTTCAATGTATAACGAATGCTCGTCCATTTGCTGCTTGCATAACTCAAGGTTTTGTAGCGAAGTAATATTAGTGTAAGTTTGTCTCAGTGTACGACGGACATCATTTTTTAAATGCACGAAATGATCTTGGACGATTTATGTACCATAGGTCAATGAATTCGTCTCGGAGTGGACTAAAATAAATACACACAGTTCCATATAACATACGAAGTCAATCGTCTTCGAAACTCATAGACTGTGTCACATAATCGTCGTTTTCTTATAAATCGTAGGATTCGCTGTATGTCTTAAGAAATTGAGTTTTGTAATATTTTAGCCTAGTCCATACCTTTTATTTCGACCCACAACATTTTACACGGTACAGTCTCACTGAAACAGAAACTTACCAAAGGTCTCATAGAAGTCATCGGATCGTGGTGGCCACTGTACTAAACGGGAGGATATCTGTAACAGACGGCGCAGTTTTCATTAAACGTGCTATGCAGATAGGATAACAAATCATTTTAGTATGAAATCGCGTAGCATCCCGTTATCATTGCTGTCACGAAACGCACAGACCGCGATTCCGTCTTCATTTATTTACATGTTAAATTTTATATTAAGACTTTACATTAAGATATTGGACCGTGGTTATGATACAATCATGGAATGGAAAGGAAAGTCTACAATTTCCACAACATTTAAATAAAGACTTTGAATGCGCTCTTTGCGACCTCTTTCGAGACTCTACGGTAGTCAACCTGTGCCCCACAAACATGGGGTAATCAGGAAATTTAGGGGATACCGATTACGAGAGGTAATGCCATACGGTTCAGGAATGCGCCGCGTGCCCGATAAATGTCGATAACGCTAGTGTTTTAATTTTCCCTCATTTAAATTCATAACCCCCGTTACGTTTATGGCCTTTACACAGCATATACACATAGAGTATAAATACAAGAGTTCACTCTTATCTCCAGTGCAGTAGTCAGTGGCTAACTAGCGCGATCGGACGCATCGCGCATACAGAATCCGCAATGGCGTCTGCGACGTTAACATTGCTGCTTGCAGCGCTGGTGTTACTTGTGCTCTATTGTGTCAAAACGTACACCTATTGGAAGAGACACAAGATTCCGACACCGAGCTGGTCCATACCTTTTCTGGGCCATATGTGGCCGGTGTACACCGTCACGAATAACGTCAGGGACCACTTGGAGTCGTTGTACAACCAATCGAAGAAGCACAGCATGTTCGGTATATACGACATGTTTACTCCGGCGTTGGTAATACGCGAACCGCAATTAATCAAGACGGTGCTGCAGAGCAACTTCAACAATTTCCACAGAAACGGATTCGAGGTATCGCCGACGAAGGACCGGCTATTGTCGTTGAACCCGTTCTTCGCCCAGGGCGAAGTATGGTCGACCGGAAGGAAGCGGTTGACCTACGCGTTCTCCAATGCCAAGCTGAAGACGTTGTTCCAGGCTGTGATGGGAGTGACAAAGAAACAAGAAGAGTTTCTGGATAAGCATCTGAAGTCGAAGAACAAGTACGAGTGCGAGCTGAAACACTTTTTCGGACGATTCACGGCCGAGTCCGTGGCGAACGCTGGGTTAGGCGTCGAAGGGTACAGTTACGAAGACAATCCGCCGCCGCACGCTTTCCATACGATCGGCCAGAATATGTTCAACGCGGACTGGATCACCGCGATTATAACCACCATCTCATTTTTGAAATCGAACGTAACGAACTTCTTAAGGATCCCGTTCTTGCCGAAAGAAATGGAGACGTTCTTCAGGGGTGTCGTGCACGAAAATTTGGACATTCGGCTGAAGGACCCGACAGCGAGGAACGATTTCTTCCAACTGATGATCGAAATGGAAAAGTCGGAGGGCACGGGTGACATAAACGAGGAGGCGATCGTGGCACACACGCTCTCGCTTTTCTTCGATGGGTTCGAGACGAGCAGGCTGACCCTCTCCTTCGTTGTGTACCAGTTGGCGTTACATCCTGAGGTCCAGGAGAAGTTGAGGAACGAGATCAAGTCGATTATCGCTAAGAACAACGGCGAGATAACCTTCGAGAGTCTGAAAGACCTGAAATACATGGAACAAGTGATCAGCGAGTCGCAGCGTCATAATTCTGTATTGATCTTTCTAAAGAAAGTGTGCACGGAAGCATACGAACTGACTGGCTCGGACGGACTATCCGTAAAGATGACACCTGGCATGCAAGTTTTCATACCTATAAGCTCTGTGCATCAAGATCCTCGATACTGGAGCGATCCAAATGTATTCGATCCGGACCGGTTCAGCGACGAGAGGAAGCAAGATATCGAGAAGATGAGCTTCATCCCGTTCGGAGAGGGGCCACGCATGTGCGTCGGAATGAGAATGGCCATGCTCATGATGAAATGTTGCTTGGTTAGTTTCTTGAAGAATTGCAAGGTTGATTTATCCCCGAAAACTACGGTGCCGTTGAAGTTTTCGAAATATCATTTCTTGTCCGAGCCCGTCACCGGGTTTTGGGCTTACATTTCGAAGCTGTAATATATATTTTAATTCTCTTTGTACGTGTGTAACACCAATTCTAAATAAACAAGATGCGATGCGTGTTGGAACATATTCCATCACTGAACAAATGCCGAATTGTTTACACTGGGATTGCTGTTTTCTATTTTTCTTTACCACCTGTAAATATTTCCTTACTTTTTCCAGTTCACAGAAAAACTCTATAACTCTTTATGGCGAGCTGAACAAAATTGAATTGCGGAAATCGTTAAATGTTGTTGTTCACTCTCACAGCTAAAGTTTCCATCCTGTTACCACCGCCATCCCCCCTCTCCCCAACTGATAATATACGCGCAATAATCACGTCTGTGTTAGTCAATTTCAGACGATATACTTCAATTGCAGAGAGTGTTGCGCATTAATTTCATCGTAGCTTAATCAAATAGTATTAATCTTGAATTACTGCAGACCAACTTGCCTGCGGAAGAAGCCTCCAATTGAGGCATGTCTCGAACATAAAACAGTGAATTTGAAACTTTTATGCTAGCCTCGACATTGTGAATAATGAACGTGTTGGACGAACAATGACTGTAGCATCCTGTTATCAGTGTTGTCACGAAACGCACCGACCGTGTCTTCCTTCATTTACATGTTAATTTTATACTAAGACTCGTTATTAGACCGTAGATTTTATACATTTATGAAAACACATAAAAAAATTCAAGAGACTATTCACCGGTAGCCAAAATCATTAATCCTGGTAAAAATAACATTATAATCAAATGATTCACAGAATATTTTAATTAAAAATACTGATACCAAAGATAACATTCCTTCATGTATCCTACTTCTTTACGAGCTAAGACATTTTCACTGGTAAATAAAATGTGTTCAATAATATTCCTGAATTAGTGTCGCCATTTCCGTGAACCAGGGTTAAGGAAAGGAAGACATTTCTCTGTTTCCCCCTCCGCTTGCAGTTGACGCAGGTAACATTTAGTCAAAATTTCGATGTGCATTCTAACAATTTTTCAGGAGAAATTCTACAATTTCCACAACAATTAAGTAAAGAGTTTGAATCCGCTCATTTCTCGACCCGCCTCGAGGCTTCGCATTCTACGGTATAATCAGCTGTGCCGAACAAACACACGTTGAAAACAAAATTTAGAGGTTAAGAGAGGTAACGCCACACGTTCCCGCGTTGCGCAACGTGTTGGATCCATCTGGATAACGCTACAGTTTTGATTTTCTGCGTCGGCGCCTGTGTCGCTCACTTACAATGATAACACCTATTACGTTTATCGTTTCTAGAATACACTTGCGGAGTATAAATACAAGACTCTGGCTCCTTACACCAGTACATTAGTGGATGGGTAACCAGCGCGATCGCTCGCATCGCGCATAGAGAATCCGCCATGGCGTCAGCGACGTTAACATTGCTCGTTGGAGCGCTAGTGTTATTTGTGCTTTACTGTGTCAAAACGTACACCTATTGGAAGAGACACAAGATTCCGACACCGGGCGGGTCCATACCTTTTCTGGGCCATATGTGGCCGGTGTACACCGTCACGAATAACGCCACGGACCACTTTGAGTCGTTGTACAACCAATCGAAGAAGCACAGCATGTTCGGTATATACGACATGTTTACCCCGGCGTTGGTAATACGCGAACCGCAATTAATCAAGACGGTGCTGCAGAGCAACTTCAGCAATTTCCACAGAAACGGATTCGAGGTATCGCCGAAGAAGGACCGGCTATTGTCGTTGAACCCGTTCTTCGCCCAGGACGAAGTATGGTCGACCGGAAGGAAGCGGTTGACCTACGCGTTCTCCAATGCCAAGCTGAAGACGTTGTTCCTCGCTGTGATGGGAGTGGCAAAGAAACAAGAAGAGTTCCTGGATAAGCATCTGAAGTCGAAGAACAAGTACGAGTGCGAGCTGAAACACTTTTTCGGACGATTCACGGCCGAGTCCGTGGCGAACGCTGGATTAGGCGTCGAAGGATACAGTTACGAAGACAATCCGCCGCCGCACGCTTTCCATACGATCGGCCAGAATATGTTCAACCCGAACTGGTTCACCGCGTTTGTGACCACCCTCGCATTTTTTAAATCGAACTTGATGATCTTGTTGGGAGTCCCGTTCTTGTCGAAAGAAATAGAGACGTTCTTCAGGGGTGTCGTGCACGAAAATTTGGACATTCGGCTGAAGGACTCGACAGCGAGGAACGATTTCTTCCAACTGATGATCGAAATGGAAAAGGCGGAGGGCAACGGTGACATAAACGAGGAGGCGATCGTGGCACACACGCTCTCGCTTTTCGTCGATGGGTTCGAGACGAGCCGGCTGACCCTCTCCTTCGTTGCGTACCAGTTGGCGGTACATCCTGAGATCCAGGAGAAGTTGAGGAACGAGATCGAGTCGATTATCGCAAAAAACAACGGCGAGATAACCTTCGAGAGTCTGAAAGACCTGAAATACATGGAACAAGTGATCAGCGAGTCGCAGCGTCATAATTCTGCATTGATCTATCTAAAGAAAGTGTGCACGGAAGCATACGAACTGACTGGCTCGGACGGACTATCCGTAAAGATGACACCTGGCATGCAAGTTTTCATACCTATAGCCTCTGTGCATCACGATCCTCGATACTGGAGCGATCCAAAAGTATTCGATCCGGACCGGTTCAGCGACGAGAGGAAGCAAGATATCGAGAAGATGAGCTTCATCCCGTTCGGAGAGGGACCACGCATGTGCGTCGGAATGAAAATGGCCATGCTGGTGATGAAATGTTGCTTGGTTAGTTTATTGAAGAATTACAAGGTTGAGTTATCGCCGAAAACTACGGTGCCGTTGAAGTATTCGAAATATCATTTCTTGTCCGAGGCTAGCACAGGATTTTGGGCATACATTTCGAAGCTGTAAAATATTTTTCAATTCTCTTTGTACGTGTTTATCGACAATTCTGAATAAACAAGGCGCGAGGCTTGTTGGAACACGTTCCATCACTGAACAAATGCCGAATTGTTTACACTGGGATCGCTGATTTCTATTTTTCTTTACCACCTGCAAATATTTCCTTCCTTTTCCCAGTTCACAGCAGAGTTTTATAACTCTTTATGATGATCTGAATAAAATTGAACTGCGGAATCGTTAAATGTTGTTTTTCACTCTCACGACTCTCAGTTCTCATCGAGTTACCAGCTGATATTATTCGCGCGATGAACTCTTTTGCGTTAGTCAATTACAGACGACATACTTTATTTTGTAGTCGTGTTGCGCAGATAACTTCATCGTAGTCTAAGCAAACAGTAATAATCTTGTATTAATGGAGAACCACTTGTCTGTTGAAGATACCTTCAATTGACGCGCGAAACGAACATAAACGAGTGTAATTGAAACAGTTGTACCAGCCGTGACATTCAGAATGATGAACATTTTTGTCAAACTATTTCTGTAGCATCCCGTAATCGTTGTTGTCACGAAATGTACAGATCGTGTTTCCGTTTTCATTTATATACATGTTCATTTTATACGGAGATTCGTTATTGCACTGTGGATTTTATACAATTATGGAAAAAGTGGGTAGGTGGAACACAAAACAGTAAAGAGATTAAAAAATTCAAGTCACTACTTTCCACTTGTCAAAATTATTAGACCGAATTAAAATAACATAATAATCGGATGATTCGTCGAATATTTTAATTAATAACTCTGATACCGAAGGTAACATTCCTTCTTGTATCCCACTTCTTTATGAGCCGTGACATTTTCACTATTAAATAAAACGTGTTCGATTATATTCCATAATTACCGTCGTCATTTCCGTGTACAATGGTTAAGAAATAGAAGACATTTCTCCGTTTCACCCTTCGGCTTGCAGCTGACGCAGTTAAAATTGATTTCGCCAAAATTACGCGGCGCATTCTACAAATTTTCCAGGAAAAAGTCTGCAATTTCCACAACAATTAAGGAAAGAGTTTGAATTCTCTCGTTTCTCGATCTGTCTCGAAGCTCCACACTCTACGGCATAGTCAGGCAGAGTCGAACAAACACAAGGTAAAAAGAAAATTTAGTGGGAACGAGAGGTGATGCCACACGGTTCTGTAGGTGTTTATTGAAATATTTATATGTGTTGGTGCCGATCGATCGTCGGCGACCAGCTGATCGTCTGCTGCTGGTCGTCGTTACGAGTCGACGATCGATTTGCCATTAACGACCGATATTCGTCAGAATAATAACATTGATTAGCGAACGTCAGAATGTAAAGAACTGTCATGTAATAAACAACTTTTAAAATAAACCTCCTACCAATCTGTATAATGCTAGTGTTCCAATTTTCTGCGTCGGCGTCTGTGTCCGTCGCTTAAATTGATGGCACCTATGACGTCTATGATCTGTACACTATACATACGCAGCATAAATACAAGAGTCCAGCTTCCTACTCCAGTGCAGCAATCGGTGGATAACTAGCGCGATCGTTTGCATCGCGCATAGAGAATCCGCCATGGCGTCTGCGACGTTAACGTTGCTCGTTGGAGCGCTGGTGTTATTTGTGCTATACTGTGTCAAAACGTACAGCTATTGGAAGAGACACAAGATTCCGACACCGGGCGGGTCCATACCTTTTCTGGGCCATATGTGGCCGGTGTACACCGTCACGACAAACTTCACGGACCACTTTGAGTCGTTGTACAACCGGTCGAAGAAGCACAGCATGTTCGGTATTTACGACATGTTTACTCCGGCATTGGTGGTACGCGAACCGCAATTAATCAAGACGGTGCTGCAGAGCAGTTTTAGCAATTTCCAAAAAAATGCATTAGAGGTATCGCCGAAGACGGACCGGCTATTGTCGATGAATCCGTTCTTCGCCCAGGGCGAAGTATGGTCGGCCGGAAGGAAGCGGTTGACCTACGCGTTCTCCAGTGCCAAGCTGAAGACGTTGTTCCTCGGAGTAATGGGAGTGGCAAAGAAGCAAGAAGCGTTCTTGGATAAGCAGCTGAAGTCGAAGAACAAGTACGAGTGCGAGCTGAAACACTTTTTCGGACGATTCACGGCCGAGTCCGTGGCGAACGCTGGGTTAGGCGTCGAGGGGTACAGTTACGAAGACAATCCGCCGCCGCACGCTTTCCATACGATTGGCCAGAATGTGTTCAATCCGAGCTTGTTCAACGCGTTTATGACCACCCTCGCATTTTTGAAATCGAACGTGACGAACTTCTTAGGGATCCCGTTCTTGCCGAAAGAAATGGAGACGTTCTTCAGGGGTTTCGTGCACGAAAATTTGGACATTAGGCTGAAGAACCCGACAGCGAGGAACGATTTCTTCCAACTGATGATCGAAATGGAAAAGTCGGAGGGCACGGGTGACATAAACGAGGAGACGATCGCGGCGAACACGCTCTCGCTTTTCTTCGATGGGTTCGAGACGAGCAGGCTGACTCTCTCCTTCCTCGCGTACCAGTTGGCGGTACATCCTGAGGTTCAGGAAAAGCTGAGGAACGAGATCAAGTCATTTATCGCTAAAAACAAGGGCGAGATGACCTTCGATGGTCTGAAAGACCTGAAATACATGGAGCAAGTGATCAGCGAGTCGCAGCGTCATAATGCAGCTTTCATCTTCACAAAGAAAGTGTGCACGGAAGCATGCGAACTGACTGGCTCGGACGGACTATCCGTAAAGATGACACCTGGCATGGAAGTTATCGTACCTATAACCGCTTTACACCACGATCCTCGATACTTTAGCGATCCAAAAGTATTCGATCCGGACCGGTTCAGCGACGAGAGGAAGCAAGATATCGAGAAGATGAGCTTCATCCCGTTCGGAGAGGGGCCACGCATGTGCGTCGGAATGAGAATGGCCATGCTCATGATGAAATGTTGCATGGTTAGTTTATTGAATAATTATAAAATAGAGTTGTCTCCGAAAACTACGGTGCCGTTGAAGTTTTCGAAATATCATTTCATGTCCGAGCCCGTTACCGGGTTTTGGGCTTACATTTCGAAGCTGTAAAATAGTTTTTACTTCTCTTTGTACGTGTTTAACGACAATTCTGAATAAACATGACACGAACTTTGTTGAAATACATTCCATCACTGAACAAATGCCGAATTGTTTACCTATTTTACTTTACCACCTGTCTATTTTCTTCCTTTTTCGAGTTCACAGCAGAGCTCCATAACTCTTTATGATGAGCTGAATAAAATTGAATTGCGGAAATCGCTAAATGTTGTTGTTCGCACTCATGGCTCCCACTATCCATCGAGTGCCACGCGCCCCCCCCCCCCCCCCCCCAACTGATAATATTCGTGTGATGAACACGTTTGTATTAATCAATTCCAGACGATACACTGTATATTTGCAGTGCACGTTGCGCAGATAACTTTATCGTAGCCTAATCAAACAGTAATAATCTCGAAGTATATTTGAAGAACCTCTTGCCTGCGGAAGAAGCCTCCAATTGAGTCATGACACGAATATAAACGAGTGTAATTGAAACAGCTATACCAGCCGCTACATTGAGAGTAATGAACGTTCCTGTCGAACAATTTCTGTAGCTTTCCGTTATCATTGTTTTCATAACACGCACCGACCGTGTTTCCGTCTTAATTTATTGACAAGCTAATTTTATACCGAGACTCGCTATTAGACCGTGGATTTTATACAATTATGGAAAAAGTGTAAGACACTATTCTCCACTTGTGAAAATCATTAACCCTGGTAAAAGTAACATTATAATCAAATGATTCACAGAATATTTTAATTAATAAATCTGATACCAAAGGTAACTTTCCTTCTTGTATCCTACTTCTTTACGAGCTAAGATATTTCCACTTTTAAATAAAACGTGTTCAATTATATTTCTTAATTACCGTCGTCGTTTCCGTGAACAAGGGTTAAGGAAAGGAAGAAATTTCGGCAAATGTTTACAAATTGGGACTCAGCTTCGATCGGGTTGCCTTTCAGATATGTTTTCACGGTCAACATTCGGAACAACTTTTTCCTATACATATACCCGTTGCTCGGTCTGAGGTTCCGAGATATTTGCAGAAAAACTTTAAATAGAACGTTTCTGCGTTTGCGATAATAATTATTACGTTCTTGTGAAGCGGCGACATGACACACACCCACCCAGTGTGTTTGAGAAGTTGGTTCTCACATTATATAGGGTTTTTCATCTGAAGGAGGCCACCTAAATATCTCCTTTATTTTGAATGGCATCAAAAATATTTATGGGGTAATTTAAATGGTATCGAAGGAGGAATATCATAGAAGAACAATTTCTTTTGTCCGGTTATCTTTTCAGTTTTTTGAAAGTCATCGTTATTCTTTATCGGGCATATTTATTTTCTTTTAATTCCATCTTGTAGCGGCTGAGAAAGTACGTTCGAATATCAGGTTTAAGTCATTACTTTCAGGTGACCTCGAGTACCAAGAAATGTGATAAAATTGTAGGATAATATTAGGATTACATTTGAACTTTACCGATTACGTTATAAATGCACAAAGAATGATGTCCGTAGGCGCCAATACACTATTTGACACGATCAATCATGGATCGCGATACTCTTTCTATCGTTTCCGATTAGATAGCGGCACAAGCTCTAATTATGCGATTCATCATGTCCCCTGGAGTGGTCGGTTGCTTTTGGTAATCTTCTTCTTTTGGGATTCCCCAGAGAAATTAATCTAATAGGATCAAGTCCGGTGAACGTGCTTTTATTTATTTACATTTGCGAATCTGCACATTTGCGTTTATTTATTTCTTCGTGCGCATTTCTTTATGTGCATGTAATGCACCTGCATTTATTAAACTTGCTAGATGCTTTTGAACGCTCTGCTTTACGTGCTTCTATTTTCATGTTACGTTTCATTATAATTAAATATTCATTTTTGCACGCGAGGAGCAGTATCACAGTATAATAAATAATAGTATTATAGTAGTACAAACAAGTAAGGAAAGTTTACTCGATATAAAAAATTATCATCTACAAAGAATCGAACCCTTGCCAAACCTGTACTATTCCGGATATTTGGTATTCCTGGGAATTAAAACCATATTCATAGCAATGAAAATGTTTAATTACAAATATGTTAAATCTATTGAATATCTGCGTCTATAACGGTATATACACGTTAATAGGAGAACGAGATGTATAACTGTACAAAGTTTCAATCAAATCTGAGACTCATCGACCTTGCAATTTCCTTGTAAGTGGAATTGCTGTTGGTTCGAGTTAGTTGTTTTGTGACTCTTGACCCTTGCGAAGATATGTGTTGAAACAAAGGCCCTATCGAGGAGCAAGGGCTTACTCGGAGTCGATGAAGATTAGGGCGCTAGCAGGGGATGCAGCAAGATGCATAATTTCCAAGAACCCAGTTTAATCGGTAGTTCCCATCCTCGTTTAGGCTGATTTTGAGCACTATACGATAAGGGCATATATTTCTTCATCGTCGGGCTTTGATCTCAGGAGTTTCACGCTGTTCGCGTCGGTTCGCGTCGTAATTTCTTTCGAGCAAGATCGGGTATAAGTTCGGTGATGGTATTAGGTGCAAGATTTCACGCGTACGCACGGCCAAAACAGTAACGTATCTATGATGAGGTAGCAGAGCCGTCAGGCAGTTATATTGGCGGAAATGTATCGAAACAATCTGTTCCGGACAGAAAGACTTCAAGGTGTGTCCTACGAGTTAAAAAATATACACAAATACACTTGTTATTTATTCATTTTTCAGAATAAGATCGTACCAATTTTTTAAAACTCGGCGGGGTGCTCGAGGTATTCCATTTTATCGTGAATCTTACTTTACCGAAGCTGAAAAAGCCGCTCATTCGCGTGAAATCTTGCAACTAATACCATCACTGTATAAGTTCCCCATTGAGCAGTATTATTATATTTCTTCCGGTACGTATCCCGTCGCGGGATTCTGTAGCAGATCCCGTACCACATCGCGGCACCCGACACATAATTAAAATTATATTATTGTGCGTCAATTCATTTAGAGTTCATTTCTCGCGCTTCATTTCTCAGTCGCTAATAAATTCTCAAGCTCATAGCTCAAGGGTATCTAATTGATTTCAATAAGTCACGAGCCAGCGGAACCACGACCCTATCCAATATAGTGGTCAACCGGTTGATGAAAGAGACATCGGCTTGTCCTACGTGTACATTTCCTACCTTTACCCAAAATCTCTCAAACCTAAACTACCCTAGGTTTCCGCATAGCTGCCTAAACCTCGGCTCGTAACAGAGCGATCAACTCTGACGATTCTCACATTCAACAATATTAAATAGTATAATATAATGTTATATTGTTTATAATGTGAGAACCATCTTCTCAGAAACACTGAGTGGGCGCGTGTGATGTCCTCGCTTCACAAATACGTAATAATCGGTTGGACGGTGGTTAAGTCGGCTGGAGATCGACTCCATAGCAACATGGCGGCGCTCTAACCCGTCGAAAACACTGTAAATCGCTCAACTTTAAACGCTCATGACTTTTGAATCAACTCGTCCAAACCTAGTAAATAACTTAAGAGAAAGGAAAAACTTTATAGGAGAAAGGCAAAACTTGAACCGTCTTTTTTGCAAATATCTCGGAAAGTAAGAACGAGCGATGGGTCTACGTATACGAAAAAGTGGTTCGGAATGTTGACAATGAGAATCTGTGTCAAGAGCAACGCGATCGGAGATGTGTGCCCTTTGGTGAATATTTATCAAAATTTCTATTAGCTCTTTTCGCCTGCAGCTGACGCGAGATAAAATTGATTTCCCCAAAATTTCGCGGTACATTCTATCAATTTTCCAGGAGAAAGTCTACAATTTAACCAAAATTAAAGTAAAGAGTTTGAGCGCGCTCGTTTCTCGACCTGTCTCGAGGCTCTACGATATGGTCAGCCTGTGCCAAACAATCGTACACGGTAAACAGGAAATTTAGGGGATACCGCCTACGAGAGGATACGCCACACGGTTCGTTGATGCGCACTAAGTCCGACAAATGTCGATACCGCTAGTGTTTCAATTTTCTGCGCCGGTACATACATCTCTCGCGTAAATTGATAACACATACCACGTTTTTGTCTGCAGACAACACGGATACAGTATAAATACAAGTGTCTCGTCTCCTTCCCTCAGTGCAGTAGTCGGTGACTAACTAGCGCGATCGCCCACATCGCGCAACCAGAATCCGCCATGGCGTCTGCGACGTTAACGTTGCTCGTTGGAGCGCTGGTATTGTTTGTGCTCTACTGTGTCAAAACGTACACCTATTGGAAAAGACACAAGATTCCGACACCGGGCGGGTCTATTCCTTTTCTGGGTCATATGTGGCAGGTGTACACCATCACGACGAACTTCACGGACTTCTTCGAGTCGTTGTACAACCAGTCGGAGAAGCACAGCATGTTCGGTATATACGACATGTTTAGTCCGGCGTTGGTGATACGCGAACCGCGATTAATCAAGACGGTGCTGCAGAGCAACTTCAGCAATTTCCATAAAAATGCATTAGAGGTATCGCCGAAGACGGACCCGTTATTGTCGATGAACCCGTTCTTCGCCCAGGGCGAAGCATGGACGACCGCAAGAAAGCGAATCACCTTTGCGTTCTCCAATGCCAAGCTGAAGACGCTGTTCCTCGGTGTGATGGGAGTGGCCAAGAAGCAAGAAGCGTTCCTGGATAAGCAACTGAAGTCGTCGAACAAGTACGAGTGCGAGCTGAAATACTTTTTCGGACGGTTCACGGCCGAGTCCGTGGCGAACGCTGGGTTAGGCGTCGAAGGGTACAGTTACGAAAACAATCCGCCGCCGAACGCTTTCCATACGATCGGCCTGAAAATGTTCAACGCGAGCTTCATCGCCGCGATAGTGGGCACTCTCTTGTTTTTAAAATCGAACGTGACGAAGGTATTAGGGATCTCGGTCTTGCCGAAAGAAATAGAGACGTTCTTCAGGGGCGTCGTGCACGAAAATTTGGAGATTAGGCTGAAAGACCCGACAGCGAGGAACGATTTCTTCCAACTGATGATCGAAATGGAAAAGTCGGAGGGCAAGGGTGTCATAAACGAGGATGCTATCGTGGCACACACGCTCTCGCTTTTTCTAGAAGGGTTCGAGACGAGCAGGCTGACCCTCTCCTTCCTCGCGTACCAGTTGGCGGTTCACCCTGACGTTCAGGAGAAGTTGAGAAACGAGATCAAGTCGATCATCGCTGAAAACAACGGCGAGATGACCTTCGAGGGTCTGAAAGACCTGAAATACATGGAGCAAGTGATCAGCGAGTCGCAGCGTCATAATCCTGGATTCGCCTTCATGAAAAAAGAGTGCACGGAAGCGTACGAACTGACTGGCTCGGACGGACTATCCGTAAAGATGACACCTGGCATGCAAGTTTTCATACCTATAACCGCTGTGCATCACGATCCTCGATACTGGAGCGATCCAAAAGTATTCGATCCGGACCGGTTCAGCGACGAGAGGAAGCAAGATATCGAGAAGATGAGCTTCATCCCGTTCGGAGAGGGGCCACGCATGTGCGTCGGAATGAGAATGGCCATGCTCATGATGAAATGTTGCATGGTTAGTTTATTGAATAATTATAAGATAGAGTTGTCCCCGAAAACTACGGTACCGTTGAAGTTTTCGAAATTAAATTTCATGACCGAGCCCGTCACCGGTTTTTGGGCATACATATCGAAGCTATAAAATATTTTATAATTATCTTTGTACGAGTTTACCGACAATTCTGAATAAAAATAAAACATGGACTTTGTTGGAATGCCTTCTATCACCGAACAAATGCAGAATAGTTTACACTGCGATCGCTGTTCTCTATTTTACTTTACCACCTGTAAATTTCCCTCCTTTTCCCAGTTCATAGCACAGCTCCATAACTCTTTATGAGCTGAATAAAATTGAATTGCGGAAATCGTTAAATGTTGTTGTTCGCTCTCACAGCTCCCAGTTTCCATAGAGTCACCACCGCCTCCCCCCTCCCCCTCCCAACTGATAATATTCGGCGCGATGAACGTTTTTATGTTAGTCAATTTCAGACGAAATACTTTATTTTGTAGTGCATGTGACGCAGATAATTTTATATTTAATTAAATTTGGAGAACCGCTTGCCTGCCGAAGAAGCCTCCAATTGAGGCATGACACGGACATAAACGAGCGTAATTGAAACAGATATTCCAGCCGCGACATTGAGAGTAATAAACGTTCTTGTCGACCAATTTCTGAAGCTTTCCGTTATCATTGTTGTCACGAAACGCACCGACCATGTTTCCATCCGAATTTATTTACAAGCTAATTTTAAACAGAGATTCGTTCTTAGACTGTGGGTTTTATACAATTAATGGAAAAGGTGGTGGGTGGAACAAAAAAAAATTCAAGACACTATTCACCACTTGTCGGAATCATTAATCCTGGTAAAAATAACATAATAATCAAACGTTTCGCGGAATACTTGAATTAATAAATCTGATACCAAAGGTAGCTTTCCCTCTTGTATCCTACTTCTTCACGAGCTAAGACATTTTCACTGTTAAACAAAATGTGTTTAATTATTTTCCTTAATCAGTGTCGACGTTTTCTTGAACCAGAGTTCAGGAAGGGAAGAAATATCTTTGTTGAACCCTTCCGCGTGCAGCTACCGCAGATAAAATTAATTTCTCCAAAAATTCCCAGTCCATTCTAACAATTTTCCAGGAGAAGGCGACAATTTCCACAACAATCGAGTAAAGAGTTCAAATCGTTACGTTTCGATCTGTTCGAGGCTCTACGATATGGTCAGCCTGTGCCAAACAATCGTACACGGTAAACAGGATATGTAGGGGATCCCTCCTACGAAAGGTAATGCCACACGTTTCGTTGTTGCGCACCAAGTCCGATAAAAGTCGATATTATCGCTAAAGTTTCGGTCTCCAGCATCGGAACGTGCATCTGTCGCGTAAATTGATAACACCTACTAAGTTTATCGTCTGCCGACTACTGGTACACGGTATAAATACAAGAGTCGCAACTCCTTTCCTCAGTGCAGTAGTCGGTGACTAACTAGCTCGATCGCTCGCATCGCGCATAGAGAATCCGCCATGGCGTCTGCGACGTTAACGTTGCTCGTTGGAGCGCTGGTATTGTTTGTGCTCTACTGTGTAAAAACGTACACCTATTGGAAGAGACGCAAGATTCCGACACCGGGCGGGTCTATACCTTTTCTGGGCCATATGTGGCCGGTGTACACCGTCACGACAAACTTCACGGACTACTTCGAGTCGTTGTACAAGCAGAGAAGCACAGCATGTTCGGTGTATACGACATGTTTACTCCGGCGTTGGTGGTACGCGAACCGCAATTAATCAAGACGGTGCTGCAGAGCAACTTCAGCAATTTCCATAAAAATGCGTTGGAGGTATCGCCGAAGAAGGACCCGCTATTGGCGATGAACCCGTTCTTCGCCCAGGGCGAAGCATGGTCGATCGCGAGGAAGCGAATGACCTTTGCGTTCTCCAATGCCAAGCTGAAGACGCTGTTCCTCGGTGTGATGGGAGTGGCCAAGAAGCAAGAAGAGTTCCTGGACATGCATCTGAAGTCGAAGAACAAGTACGAGTGCGAGCTGAAATACTTTTTCGGACGATTCACGGCCGAGTCCGTGGCGAACGCTGGGTTAGGCGTCGAAGGGTACAGTTACGAAGACAATCCGCCGCCGAACGCTTTCCATTCGATCGGCACGAATATGTTCAGACCGAACTTCATCACCGCGTTAGTGGGCAATATCGTTTTTCTGAAATCGAACGTTGCTAAGTTCTTAGGGATTTCGTTCTTGCCGAAAGAAATGGAGATGTTCTTCAGGGGTGTCGTGCACGAGAATTTGGGCCTCAGGCTGAAAGACCCGACAGCGAGGAACGATTTCTTTCAACTGATGGTCGAAATGGAAAAGTCGGAGGGCACGGGTGGCATAAACGAGGAAGCTATCGTGGCACACTCGCTCTCGCTTTTTTTAGAAGGATTCGAGACGAGCAGGCTGACCCTCTCCTTCCTCGCGTACCAGTTGGCGGTTCACCCTGACGTTCAGGAGAAGTTGAGGAACGAGATCAAGTCGATTATCGCTAAAAACAACGGCGAGATGACCTTCGAGGGTCTGAAAGACCTGAAATACATGGAGCAAGCGATCAGCGAGTCCCAGCGTCATAATCCTGGTTTCCCCTTCTTGAAGAGAGAGTGCATGGAATCGTACGAACTGACTGGCTCGGACGGACTATCTGTAAAGATGACACCTGGCATGCATGTTTTCATACCTATAGCCGCTGTGCACAACGATCCTCGATACTTTAGCGATCCAAAAGTATTCGATCCGGACCGGTTCAGCGATGAGAGAAAGCAAAATATCCAAAAGATGAGCTTCATCCCGTTCAGTGATGGGCCACGCATGTGCGTCGGAATGAGAATGGCCATGCTGATGATGAAATGTTGCTTGGTTAGTTTATTGAATAATTATAAGATAGAGTTATCCCCGAAAACTACGGTACCGTTGAAGTTTTCGAATTATAATTTCATGACCGAGCCGAGCTCCGGTTTTTGGGCGTACATTTCGAAGGTGTAAAATATTTTTTAATTCTCTTTGTACGCGTTTACCGACCATTCTGGAAAAAAGACATAGACTTTGTTGGAATGCATTCCATCACCGAATAAATGCCGAATTGCTTACACTGCGCTCGATGTTCTCTATTCTATTTTACCACCTGTAAATTTCCTTCCTTTTCCCAGTTCACAGCAGAGCTCCGTAACTCTTTATGATGAGCTGAATAGAATTGAATTGCGGAAATCGTTAAATGTTGTTGTTCGCTCTCATGACTCTCAGTTTCCATAGAGTCACCATCGCCCCCTTCCCCCTCCCTGCCAACTGATCATATTCGGCGCGATAAACTCTTTTGTGTTAGTAAATTTCAGACGAAATACTTTATTTTGTAGTGTATGTTGCGCAGATAACTTTATCGTAGCCTACTCAAACAGTAATAATCTCGATTTACATTTGGAGAACCACCTGCATGCGGAAGGCGCCTACAATTGAGGCATGACACGCATATAAACGAGTGTAATTGAAGCAGATATACCAGCCGCGACATCGAGAGTAATGAACGTTCTTGTCGAACAATTTCTGTAGTATTCCGTTATCATTCTTGTCATGAAACGCGCCGACCGAGTTTCCGTCTTAAATTATTTACAAGCTAATTTTATTCTGAAACTTTTTATTAGACTGTGGATTTTATATAATTATGGAAAAAGTGGGTAGGTGTAACACAATTCCGTAAACACATAAGAATATTAAAACTGATTAAAATAACATAATAATCAAATGATTCACAGAATATTTTAATTAATAAATCTGATATCAAAGGTAACTATCCCTCTTGTATCCTACTTCTTCCTGAGCTAAGACATTTTCACTGTTAAACAAAATGTGTTTAATTATTTTCCTAAATTGGTGTCGACGTTTCCTTGAACCAGGATTCAGGAAAAGAAGAAATATCTTTGTTGGACCCTTCCGCTTGCAGCTACCGCAGATAAAATTGATTTCGTCAAAATTCCGTGGCCCGTTCTAACAATTTTCCAGAAGAAAGTCCAGAATTTTCACAACAATGGACTAAAGAGTTTGAATCGTTTCGATCCGATCTGTCTCGAGGCTCCACGATACGGTCAGCCTGTGCCAAACAAACATGCGGTAAACAGGAAATTTAGGGGATACCGCTTACGAGAGGTAATGGAACACGGTTCGGTGATGTACAATATGTCCGATAAATCTCGATATCGCTGGTGTTTCAATTTTCAGCGTCGGCACCTGTGTCTCTCGTATAAATTGATAACGCCTACTACGTTTATCGCCTGAAGATTACGCGTATAGAGTATAAATACAAGAGTCTCGTCTCCTTTGCTCAGTGCAGTAGAGGGTGGCTAACCATCGCGATCGCTCGCATCGCGCATAGATAATCCGCTATGGCGTCTGCGACGTTAACGTTGCTCGCTGGAGCGCTGGTATTATTTGTGCTCTACTGTATCAAAACGTACACCTATTGGAAGAGACACAAGATTCCGACACCGGGCGGGTCTATACCTTTTTTGGGTCATATGTGGCCGGTGTACGCAATCACGAGAAACGCCACGGACCACTTTGAGTCGTTGTACAACCAATCGAAGAAGTACAGCATGTTCGGTATATACGACATGTTTACTCCAACGTTGGTGGTGCGCGAACCGCAATTAATCAAGACGGTGCTGGTTCTCCGCGTTCGTGGGCACTCTCATAGTTTTGAAATCGAAAGTGACCAAGTTCTTAGGGTTCCAGCTCTTGTCGAAAGAAATGGAGATGTTCTTCAGGGGCGTCGTGCACGAGAATTTGGACTTTAGGCTGAAAGACTCGACAGCGAGGAACGATTTCTTTAAAGTGATGGTCGATATGGAAAAGTCGGAGGGCAACGGTGACATAAACGAAGAGGTTATCGTGGCACACACGCTCTCGCTTTTCGTCGATGGGTTCGAGACGAGCAGGCTGACCCTCTCCTTCCTTGCGTACCAGTTGGCGGCACATCCTGAGGTCCAGGATAAGCTGAGGAACGAGATCAAGTCGATTATCGCTAAAAACAACGGCGAGATGACCTTCGAGGGTCTGAAAGATCTGAAATACATGGATCAAGTGATCAACGAGTCGCAGCGTCATAATTCTGGTTTAGTCTTCATGAAGAAAGAGTGCACGGAAGCGTACGAACTGACTGGCTCGGACGGACTATCCGTAAAGATGACTCCTGGCATGCACGTTTTCATACCTATATCCGCTTTGCATCACGATCCTCGATACTGGAGCGATTCAAAAGTATTCGATCCGGACCGGTTCAGCGATGAGAGGAAGAAAGATATCGAAAAGATGAGTTTTATCCCGTTCGGAGAAGGGCCACGCATGTGCGTTGGAATGAGAATGGCCATACTGATGATAAAGTGTAGCTTGGTTAGTTTATTGAATAATTATAAGATAGAATTGTCTCCAAAAACTACGGTACCGTTGAAGTTTTCGAAATATCATTTCTTTTCCGAGCCCAGCACCGGTTTTTGGGCGTACATTTCGAAGGTGTAAAATATTTTTTAATTCTTTTTGTACGTGTTTACCGACAATGCTGAATTAAAAAAAACATGTTGGAATGCATTCTATCACTGAAAAAATGCAGATTTTGTTTATTTATTATTTATTTATTGTTTATTTTAATGTGGTCGCGTCAACAGCTAGGTCATTAGTGACCACATAATTTACAATCAAAAGTGTTTTATACAAAAATGAATTTATAATAGTTTATACAAATCGATGGATTTGAAAAAGAGGAGGACGTTTCAAATGTTGTCTTCTCCTAGATTGAATTGTTTGCACTGCGATCGCTGTTATCTATTCTTTTTTACCATCTGTAAATATTTCCTTTCTTTTCCCATTTCACAGCAGTGCTCTACAACTCTTTACGATGAATCGAATAAAATTGAATTACGGAAATGGTTAAATGTTATTGTTCACTCTCACGCTACCAACTGATAATATTCGCGTGATAATCTCGTTTGTGTTAATAAACTTCGCACGATATACTTTATCTTGTAGTACGTGTTGCGTAGATAACTTCATCGTATCCTAACCAAACAGTAATGATCATGCGTTTTTGGAGAAATTAATTAATCGAGGCATGACACGAACAGAAACGAATGTAATTGAAATAGTTGTATTAGTCGGGAAATTGAGAATAATGAACATTTTTGGTCGAACTGTTTCTGCAAACGTATGCGCTGTACACCCTCGCTCAAATGTATATTGCATCGCGTTTAATTGTTTATTCGGTCTAGTTTACACAGTACCAGAGAATATATATTTTAATTATAATTACGTGAGTTTCGTACTTCGAAATTTTCTTTTCTCGACCCTTATGTCGTTAACCGGATGCCCACTTTAAATATCTTTTTGAAACTTCTCTAATGCTTTCGTCGATAAATAAGAAAATTATTTTTATGTCTATGATATATACACTGCCGCTAAAAATGATGTGGACGACACGTTTAATTTTTTATGCGGTCTAGTTTATACAGTTAATAATAAATTCATTAGATATCTCACCAATAATTATTATTATTGTCTCGAGAAGACAGCGAACCACTCTAATGGATCGTCGTAGATTGAAACAGCATTTGCCTTGCCGAAGAAACTTTTATTCATTTAACGGATCGGAATAATTAAATTGTACAATTTGGTACTTTTAAAATAAATTATACTTGCAACAAAGTGTCCACATATTTTTGGACG
This sequence comes from Lasioglossum figueresi, assembly GCA_028455805.1. Classification (NCBI taxonomy): domain Eukaryota; kingdom Metazoa; phylum Arthropoda; class Insecta; order Hymenoptera; family Halictidae; genus Lasioglossum; species Lasioglossum figueresi. The sequence continues at coordinate 9,115,555 of CM052195.1, read as the reverse complement.
GGAGTGTACGTCAACGTCTGGCAACTCGAAAATTCAGATGAATTTCAAACTTAAATTATAATAATATTTTAGGGTGACCTATACGTACAGGAAAAAATGCGTAACTTCAAATTATTTTCTCGTCGTTCATACCGATTGATCCTATCCACCCTAATAATCTGAAAAGCTATTGTAACGGCAGTATTTCGTACACGCCAAGTTCGAGTTCTCTATCAAGCTATTTTCGTTGTATAATAGAAGAAGATAGAGGAAACAGAAAAACAAAAGGTACATAAACTTTGCAATCGCGTGTCCGTGTGTCGACTGTAAGTCTGTCTCTCCCTCGTCTCAAGGCGTAGCGATTTGAACTGGTCCTCTGAGTGGTTTCTCGTGTTCTCTATCGCCATGTACACATAACTGTGCTCGGTATATAGATGCACGTATTCTATATTTTATACGTATATCGTCTGATCCGTCGACGGAAGAACCGAGTTTTTCGGAACAGTTCCAACGAAAGCAAATGCTTACCTTCGCTCATACAATTTTAAATGCGGGAATAATTGTCGTCGCAGGCTATATCTGTCAAGGTTTACTTGTGTGCTCAGCATTCGTAAGACGTAGAATCGTTAGATAGCGATCAGAGACGTCAGACGATTCCCATTCACCAGCGCTGCAATTAACAAAACCTGTAGACCTGTGTCGATAACAAAACCTCGTATTAAAAACATTTTTTCTACATTCTCGATCTATTTCTTTATATAGAATTTTTTGGATGTACCACCAGTTATCGATCGGCCTGCATATACACTCGTACACGAAAGTATTCGAACGCTTACAACTCTAACATTCAACCAATGAAATAATGAAATAGAGTGTACACCGTGTCCCATTTGAAATTGTATATATTTATTTCAGCGATTTCTCATCGAATTCAATAACCTTGAGATATGTTGTCAGATTTAGCTTTTTAGATTTCAAGGAGGAATCGCCGAAATAAATAATTCTAAACAGAGTACGTTTCATTTATAAGAGCTTCACGTGGTATTCGCTTGCGGTCATCCCGTGGTTATCAGTACGCGTTGAATATTATTGTTTCCGGTAAAATCGTTAAATTCCTGTGAAGTAAACGAGGAACCCCTATCCGAAATTAATATTCGTGGCCGACTAAAATTTCTAAAATAATCGTTTAAACAATTTATGGCCTCCGCACTTTTGGTTGTTTTGGTGGCATATAATTTTACGTATTTTGTAAATGCATCCACTATCAAAAATACATACTGATAGCCACGGGATCACCGCAAGCGAATACCACGTGGGATCGACGTTCAGAAGTGGGATCTAGCCCGAAATTAAGACCGTGGTTAGATACAGTGTGGTGTTAAGGAAAACCCATTTTATTCCAAGCAGAGTTTTATTTCAAATGAAGAAAAGTTGCCATGGAGCGTGAGCATAGAGCAGTGGAGTTGAAAGCGATTTTACAACAGAAGGGCCTACCGACGCAAGGGAGGAAGGCCGAACTGGTCGCGAGGCTAAATGCAGCGGATCCCTCGGAAGAGTGGAGAACGATACCAATAAATATTCCGGCCACCGATTGTGAGGAGGAATATTGAGGTGGAGACGGAAAAGGACAACATAGTAGATATGTTTAAAATTAACGACAAGTTGCCTTTCGATGTTAAGGAAGAGGCTAAGCAATTACTTATAAAACATTATCTACAACCGGAACGGCCGGAAATACCAACCTTACACATTTGAAATATTTTTTACAAGAAACTACAGTTTGGAAAACAATCGTCCGACACAATGCGTTCTCGTCCACAGCAAGTACCTCTCTCCTGTTTTTCTCTCTCTTTTCCATCTCCATTTTTCCATCCGATTTTTCTGTAGAACCGATCGGTTCCGTTGCTCGGCCGCCGAGAAACAAGAACGCGTACAGGCGGATACAAGCGTGTGTACGTATTCTGAAAATGTGTGGAGTCTTTCTAGAGGGAAGAGGGGGGGGCACGCGAGGCACACGGCGTTCAAACGTGGAGAGAGAAAGAGAGCGAAGGGTGGCTCGGGGGATGAAGAAAACTGCCTTCGCGTCGTAGTGCATCTTTCTTTGATTTCCCGCGGGACAAGTCACCTCGGTAGCTTTCTCCTCGGCATCGGGGCTCGAGCATGAAGGACAGAAGAAGAAGAAGAAGCTGGTGGTTCGTGGCCACGACGCAGCGTCGCAACGTGTGTCCTCGCGTAGCATGATTTACTTTATTGCTTTTCAAGAACCTCGCATAATTTCACCCTCGTCCTACCGGCAGTTATTTACCTCTACCCCCTCTCTCACCCTTCCATCCTCGATTCCATATGGAGGACCAATAGAACGGATCGAGGATTCCGGCAAGGATCAACAGGTACAGAGGACTGCCAGTAACCCTCGACCACGTCAGCACACCACAATGTTTGTTCGTGTGCGAAAAAAGTGGCCGGTGTTACACTTGGCCCGCCAGTTTTTATGGGATTTCGAATATTCCCGCTCTACATTCGCTCTACGCACATATATTGTATTCGAGTATAATTACACCCCACGCATGTTTTCAGTGAAAAACGTATTGAAAAACCTTCGACTGGGTAAGTAGTTGTGAGATTTTATCGATTTTCATGACGGTGGGCGTGAGAAGATTAAAACATTTAATTGAATTTGATTTATTTGAAAATATATATAAATTGGAATAAATAAATAAAAATAATAAATTTAACCCTTGGCACTCGAATGGCGACTCTCAGGCGCCACTATAATTGCTGTACCATTATTCGAAATATGGTTTACAGTATTAAATATATCGGTATCCAATCAATTACTAAACATTTAGGTATTGTATGAGGTATTATACCAATTTCATATCTATAAAATTTCGAAAATCATAGGGAACGGAAATATTCTAGGTCCGAAAAATCTTTCATTTTCAAGTTAAAATAGCTTCGAGTGCAAAGGGTTAATAACTTACATCTTTTAATCATGTGTGAAATATGACACAGATAGCATTCCTAGGAGATCTCTCTCGCTCTCTCTCTCTTTTCATGTACGTTTCGATTAGTCTGGGATGTGTTTACACGCTAGTTTTATATACGCTACGTAGGTATTAAATCCGTAAGTTGTTGCATATCGTTTGGTAGTAACGTACACAATCTTTTGCAATCGATTTATATATTTTTATGAGAAATATTTTCTGATATTTTCCGATACAAATATTTACCCGTTACAAAGAAAAGTCTGCTGCGGTAGAGAGTTGCTATACATCAAAATCTGCAATCGAATAATTACGCTGACTGTAGAGAAAGTAAACGAGCAAGCTGCAGACAGCGGACGGGCGTTGGATTCTCCACAAATACCCGTTTCCAGTAAGAGCCTGGCTTCGGAGCTTTTAACGCAGCCGGGCTATTGACTTGTTACTAAATTAACAAAGATCTTGGTGGAAATATTCTCATCCGTAAAATGAATCGGTACGCCCGGAGGTCCGTTCGAACGGTATACGCGACACAGCAGTTGAGCTCGATTTAATTAAAGCGAACACTGGTAACGGCAGCGCAGTAAATTGAAAATTACCGAGTGAACTAATCCTCTTAAATGGAATATTGCTACCAGAGTGATACTGAAAGGACAGCGCCATCAATTCGATTGTTTTTGACTAAAGCTACCACAATAAATTAATCCCCTTTAATGAACACTTCAGGTAAGTTCGGGTATTATCGTGAGCATCCTCCTCCACGGCAATGGTTTTTCCATCTTCGTTCGATCGGTCGGCAGTCCACTCGAATTAACCGGCAGGTACAAACAGCGAAGTCGATTATTATAACGTTATTGTTTTTATTATTCTTCGTTATCCATGGCCGGTACCTCTGTAACGCTTGATAATTATCTGTGCCGCGTCGTCTTTCAAATTTTGGAAGAAAGAATTCTTTTCACGTGGCCCCTCCTTAAAATGAATGCACAACATTTTTATTCCGTCTCAACGGTGTCTTTAAACGCTGTAAATATTGCAACTGTTTTGTATTTGACGTATCCATTCTTATAACAAACGCGCAAAGTCCGCAGTCTAATTATCACTGATCGATGATCAGATACGGTATGTTGATAAACTGCGCCGGCACTGTTGGAACGAACGGAGAATGCAAATTGGATACAGAGATCGAGAGAAATGAATGTTTAGTTTACAGTGCGACTTTATGTCGTCCTTAATAGGTATCCGCAATGCTCGGCAACGTTCGCGTTGATAAGTATCGGTAACAGCGACGTTTAATTGCCACTCGACTTGCCGCCACTTTACGCTCGTTTCGCGGAAGCTGTGTATTCGAGCCGTTTAATTCGCGTTGCGATAGCACGCGGATCAACACTGTTGCGTCAACGAACAAGAGAAAACGAAGCCTCGACGTAATAAAAGCTGCACGCGCGCTAGACGAAATATAGAAATATAAAATCTCGAAACGCTCATGACTGGAATTCGCGCGAGAAATCACCTGTTTTCCGGTCGCGGCGCGATTCCGGAAACACCGGGAATAGGAGATAAATTCCTTGACAACCATGAAACGACACTCGCCCGTTTTCATTCCCGTTTTCCCGGCGTTGTATTTCTTTCTTGCGCCCGTGTTCGACGATATTAGCGTCCCGGTTGAAAAGGATACCGGAAGAACGTCAACCCCGGTGGCGTAATTTACTTGCTTGCCGCCTTTTCCGAATGTACGTCGCCAAGGGTGAGAGACCCACGGCAGAGAGGGTGTGCAAGGACGGGGAAGGTAGTGGAATGGAGAAAGGGGATAGCGGCAGGGTCGTACCAGGAAATTTCACGGAGTGGCGCAATAACGTTTCTTATGCCACGTTTCCGGAGTGGCGTGCTGTTGGGGGTTGGGGAGAGGGCAGCTTGCAAATACTCACCGCGCGCGCGGCACGAAGAATGAGAGTGCAATGGAGAAGGTGAAAATAGCAGGGAAAAGGGAGGAGATGCAGTCACTCTCTGGCATGCAATTAGGAGCCAGGCATCGCCTTGGAAAGGATCCCTCTCTCTTTCGGCGTTCTTCCCAGGATCCCACCTTCTCTTTCCATTTCGCGACTCACCCTCCACCTTTCCGCGTCTACCCCTCCTCGACAACCATATCGTTCTCCAGCTTTCTTTAGCCTTCTCCTTCCAACCGTCGTTCGATTATATACGTACACAGATTTCCACCCTCGGGCGGCTTCCTGTAATCCGCGTCAGCGTCTACAGACACGCACGGCGGCGTATAACGACCATAGAGAAAATATCGGCTCGAAAATTGGACGCCCCTACCCCGCGGAAATCGGGAACCCTGATTCCAAGCGATGAGATGTGGATAGCAAACGCGGATCACGACTGTGGCGGCATCTACTATAGTCGATTCCAAGGGGCTTTCGATATCTTCGACCGAGATACTCGTTCTACCAGTTTCATCGGTAAGCGCTGTGGCGGCACCGTGTATTTTTGGCTTTCTACAACCCCTGGCGAAAACTGTTCGACCACATTTACGAACCGCATAATTTTCTTGACACTAAACCTACCACGAGAAACCAAATGACCCATTTTACATGGCTGTGCATGCCAACATTACAATGATAACTTATAAACTAAGATTGAGACAATATAACGAACATTTTCGAATACAGCTGTAACGTATTTGGTTGGGAGTTGACTCGAAATGGTTTCCGGCTAGAACATTTCAGCCGTTCGATGCAAAAGTCGAAACGGTTGACTGCTACTAGACTTTTAGATCTTTTATTTGATAATGATTTAAATTGCAAAGCTGTCTTCGTGGGAATTTATTGAATATATTTTTTGACTCCGGTATATGTATATTGTAGTAAAAATCGCAAAAAATGTAAATAAATTTAATCTTGTTATTTTTGTAATACTATACACATCAGTCACTTTTGATGGTCGGTAGATTTAGTAAAATTGAAAGGAACGAGTTTTTTTCCTCTAATGGAGCATTCCCCGTCAGGGAATTTGATGTAAGAAAATCTTTTTTAATTCAGTTTCGAAGAACTCGCTCCTTCATAAAAGCGGAAAAAAATATGAAAAATTATTTCGCGAAGTGTAGACGCGAAAAACATCGGTCGCAGTTAAAAACAAGATAACAACTCTCGGGATCCCATCCATATCTCCGGTACATAAATGAAGGGTGAAAGCATTATTAAAGCTGAAAAGATAACTTGCCCCGTTGCCCTTTAATCAGTTGTTTCAGATAGGGTACTATAAAGTTCGCTCAACTTTTCTGATCCGCGAGGAAGTTTTCTTCTGGACATTTTTCAGCTAAATAGGTTACGAGATCCCATTAACGGGATTCGCCAGCGAACGCGAAAGTAACTTACTCATCAATCTGAGGCCCTTGCTTCGTGTCCCAAGTCACAGAAATCATATATATTCCTTTCTAATTATTCGCGTTCTCTTTGATCGATGCAACGACGGTAAAATGTGTATCCCAATTTATTTCTTTCGTAACTTTTAACATTTGTGTACAGGGTGTAACAAAATTTAGTGCCACGGTTTTGACAGATGGTCGTACACCTTTCGACCGTTGGAGATTCGTTAAAGGAAATTGCCGCAAGATTGACCTTGACCTTGAAATTCAAGGTCGAATTTTTATATACTTTTTTAGGGAGTAAAATGCGATGCAAGCATAACAAAATTTGACCTTGAAATTCGAGACCGTAGCGTTTGTAAATTAAAATTAAAAGCTAAAATTCAGATATTTATTCATAGATTTATTCAATAACACATTTTTCTATTACTTTTTGCCATTTTCGAGGTAACTTCTCGTGTTATCGAATAAACATACGAATAAATACCTTAATTTTATCATCGATCCTTAATTTGAAAACGCTACGAACTTTCTTTCCAACCCAATATATGTAATTCGTTAGATTGCGGATATTATGCGTTATTTTGCATAAAAATCTGTTCTATGTATTATTCGTATTAAATTCGAGTAAAGTTCAGCGATCTTTGACGGCATGAATTTACACAAATTTTCGCAGCCCAATCGCAAAGCCTAAACAATCGCTCTGTGTTCCCCGCTTCCACCATTTTGACACATTTGTCAGAACCGCCGTACGACTAATAAAGGATCGCGTGCGGAGACAATGTCGATCTGGGGTTAATTCAACGGAAAACAATGAGAGATTCGGGCCGTCAGATCAACAAAGAGGTCGAGAGATGCGACGCTGATTTTGAAAAATTTCATCTCGCGTATAACCGGATTTATAACGGAAATGTTTGAGATTGAACTGCCACCGGTGAAACGGAGATGCGGAGAATGAAAGGGACCGGGAGAGCGGAGTGTGCAAAAATAAAAAAAGAAAAAAAAAAAGAAAAGGTTTGAAACATTGCTGCCGCGTACGAGCGAAGGGGGTTGAAGCAGATAGTGCCATTCAGTGCTACCAACGGATGATTCCCGCGGGACCGGGAGGGTAAACACTAACGCCAATCCTGTTTCCCCTCTTTCTCTCCTCCTCTCCCACTCTTCATCTCTTGCTCTCTCCCTCTCTGTGGGTCTCTCCTGCCGACTATCTGTTTCTCGTTTTTTATTCGCTTTTCTGGTTCTGGCAGCCTCCCACCACGCGACGACGCGTAATAACGATAATAAATCGTGTCTGAGTGATTTAGGGGTTCATTTAGTAGGAAAAAGTTACGCGGGAACACGGGGATCGTCGCCCGGTTAGAGAGAATAAGTCATTTCCGTTCTTGTCAATCCATGAATTAGTGACACCGACATCCGCACCGTGACGGTTCTCGGAAATTACCGGGCCCGTTGTTCCGCGAAATTTTCCTGTCTGCTTGGAACGATGAAAAATTCCGTCCACCGCCATAAACAGGGATCGACCAGAAATCGTTCTCTATATTAGAGAGTTATACACGCACGGCTACGCTATGGAAAGTGAGCCGTTTCATTCGTTTTCTGCGATCCGCTCCACAATATCCACGGACAAAACCGATCCTGACAAAAGAGCCAGCGGATGGCGTCGGTTTATAAACTATCCACCACACGATGTCGGTGCTATTATCTCCCGCCGAGAGTGAAACGAATTTTCCTAACAATAATCAGGCAAAACACCGTACACCCATCGTCGTTTCGTTTTTATTATTCGGTCGGCAAAAAAATAATTACGGTTTTCAAGCAACAACGCGGTTCAGCTTGCAAATGTTGTCGTTCTTCACAAAAATGAGTAGGTGCAATTTAAGACAGTTGAAACGTTAGAAGAATTTTAAAATACTTTTTATACAGGGAGTCTCAAAATTCCTTCAACATCCAGAAATGGGAGGTTCCTGAGATCATTTGAAGCGACATTCTCTTTTGCAAAAATGGAGTCCGCGGCTTTGTTAAGCAGTTTCTTTTTTTTTTATTCAGAAAATCTCGAAAGAGATTCATTACGACATTGGACAATTAAATATGAACAGAAATAAAGTGTAGCGAGTAACCTTAACAAATTAAACATAAGGGTATACTATTTTTTCCTTTTTGTTTTTCCTTCAGAGCGCGACCTGCACACGTGTTTTTCGTTAACAACTCCTTAACAAAGCCGTGGACGCCATTTTTGCAAAGGAAAATGTCGCTTCGAATGATCTCAGGAACCTGCCATATCCGGATGTTGAAGGAATTTTCAGACACCCTGTACAGTTTAACCAGTTAACTGCGTTCGATGTGTATACGCGTCAATCAAAATCTCTATCGCGGTGCAATAAAAATAACCTATTACAGAATGAATTGTTAATATTTTTATCAAATAAAAATGTCATCCTTCCTCGTTTTTCGTAAAATTTATAATAAGACACATTGCCCTGCGTTCGACGTGTATACTCGTAATTGGTTAATTTTAATTCCGCGCTCTGTGGGGGATTTTTAAAATGAAATTCCGCAGTTAAAAGGTTGAAACTAATTGAACACGAGTTTGCTGCAATTCAAGTGGCAAATGTTTGGTTTTTTTTGTTTGCATAAAGATTCACAGTCTGCTCGTTACTATCGCGGGGAACAGAGAAAAGTGGCTGGTTGATATAAGACACCCGGCTCTATTGCCGGAAATTAACAAACCCGGACGGCGTACGTGGTGCGGAACAGAAGCTACTTCGAGAACGAGTTTCTATTTCTCGACCCCCTCGCTTCCCCCGGCCGACGGTTGAATCATTCGGCTCGAGCAAGCGCGAAAACAATGGCTTTAATCTCGACCAGTCACAATGCACAGGCCGCCGGTATTTCGTAGCCGATAAAACGGGACTGGGCGGCTACTCGACGTCCAGTATTGAGAAAGACCCCGGCAATAGAATGTTCCGTGCTCGCGGAGAACCGAATTCAACGGCGGCGATTATCATCTACCCTAAATAATTCCGATTAATCGCGGCAGCTTAACGTAGCGAACTTTTAAATTCAATTCACCGCCGCCCCGTGGAAATTGTTTCTCCCCTGAATCTGTAGCGGCGCGGACGTTCACCTGAAAACGCCGCATAGGGGTTGAAACGAAGTTATCTTAGAAATTGAAAATTGTATAACTTGTTCTTTTAACGGTTTACCTACCGGAAACTTGTTAATAGGATTTCAAATAATTGTGCTGTACCAAAAGAAACCATAGACATTTTCTTTTACACTGCAATCTTAAATGAAACTATTAGATGACGTTATCGAGAATGACTTGTTAGTTCGCGATGAAAATTACCGTTGCCATTGAAGGCTCCATTAAAAAGTGTTTAGCCGTGTACCATGGATTTTTCAAAATTATGCAATAATCACCGGTCGGTAATGTGTTTCAACCCTTTGCGTTCGGTGCTATTCTAATTTTTGAAAACCGAATCTTTCTTCTGGCCTAAAATATTTCCATTTTATAAGATTTTCTTAGTTTTATCGATATGAAACTGATACAATACCTCGTGCAATACCTTCAGCGGTTTATGAAAATATTAAATACAAATTTAATGATGCAACAAATATTTTGAATAATGGTATCAGAAATATTAGTGGCGCCGCTCCAGTGCAAAGGGTTAATATCGTATACAAAATAGAAATTTTCTATCCGAATTGCAACAAACCGGAATGAAACAGAAAGGAATGATCTTTCTTAATATGTTTAATAGGCTGAAAAAATAATACAACAGAACTTTTAAATTCTTCCAATGGTTTCGCTGTTTTAGATTACACCTACTCATTTTGGTTATAAATGCATCAAATCCACAGTCTAATTAATAAGACTCGTCTTTCTGACGAAAGTGACACATTTATCTGCGAAGATGAGAGGATGCATTCGAATCCTACAATTCGCGAATGGATAAAATTTTCGTATGACACTGATTTTTGTCCCACTTTTTAGAAAAATCGACCACCGTGCGCCGTGCACACAGACCGGAGTTTATCAGCACCCTCCTTATTTACCTTGTCCCCGGCCTGGCTGGCCCGGGACCGGCTAATAAATGAATCGATCGATCTTCGGCGTACGTGCGCGAAGGTGGGACGAAGGGAGAGGGGAACACGCTGGTGAGGTAATTTTGTTTCGCCTGATTTTCTGTTCCGCACGATGGTTTCGCCGTTCGCGAAACTCGTGTGCGAGAGCCGTCGGGTTTCACGCTGGCCCTAGACGAGCGGGGGAGGAAAGGGACGACGCAGAAGGCGGAGGAGGCACGTCTCCTGGTATCTTTACGACCTCCCGGAGACATAAAGTGGTGTTATCCCTCTGTAGCTTGGTTCTCTAGCGAAGACGGTAGGTGCACACGCGCGCGACAGGGTCCAACACCTATGAGCGACAGACGGAACACGTAGTCAGTGGCACACGGACGAGACCCACGACCCCTTCTGCCAGTTAGCCTCGCCGAGATACTAGGATAGCGATAGGACATCAGCCTTTAAGCATCACCCTTGAACTGGCGGACGGTACAAACCCCAATATTGTCGGAAGAAAGGCGGATAAGCCGGTTCCCCGTGACAATGGGAACCCCTCGGCGAACGGAGGTGTCGAAATTGTTGAATCTATGGGGCGCAGGTTTTAGCCGGTGCGCAGGTCGTTTAAGACACGATGAAAATTCAACAGGATCTTTCCGCGGCCGCGGAATACTGGCGGGGTATCGGTCGCGGAATAAATGACGGGGGATTGTTTCGCGGAACAATGTTACCCGATATGCATATTCATACGCGTGTCTACGTATGCGAGAAACCGTCCATTCAACGGAGTAACAGGTGCACGCTCCTTCCCCACCGCCATCGCCAGATGCCATCCGCATTTCCACACCAGTCGAGCGAGGTTATTAGAAGCTGGACTCGAGAGCGCTGTTCTTCGATACGCTCGCGCTAGTTCGAGTACCGTTGGATAACCGATGGGGGAATGGTCTTTTCTGACGAGCAACTTTCCTAACCTGAAAATTCCGATTTTGTTTAAACTTTGCGAGCTTACAGGAGAGTGTAAGAGTAATATACTAGAATATATACTAGAATATATACTAGAATATACAAAAACGTAACAGAATAAATGTACAAGAATATGCCAGATTATCCTGTAATGTACTTGAACATACTTGAATATACTAGAATATACCAAAACGTACCCAAATATACTTAAATATACAAGAATATGCTAGAATGTACCAGTATATGCCAGATTATCCGATAATATACTAGAATATATTTGAATATACAAGAATTTACTAGAATATACTACAAAATACAAGAATGGACAAGAATATTCAAGAATATACTAGAATATACCACATAATACTAGAGCATACAAGAATGTACAAAAATATTCAAGAATATACCAGAATAAACCAGAATATACTTAAATATACAAGAATATACCACAAAATACTAGAACATACAAGAATGTACAAGAATATTCAAGAATATACTAGAATAAACCAGAATATACTTAAATATACAAGAATATACCACAAAATACTAGAACATACAAGAATGTACAAGAATAAACAAGAATATACTTCAATATACAAGATTGTACCAGAATATACCAGAATAAACCAGAATATACTACAAAATACTAGAACATACAAGAATGTACAAGACTATTCAAGAATATATTAAAATAAACCAGAATATACTTGAATACGCAAGAATGTACCATAATAAACCAGAATATACTTGAATATACTAGACCTTGAGAGAAGAATAGGACAATTTTATTTTCGGGCACAATTTTTGGTTCTTCCATTCGATGTTCAAATAATATTTATACATACATGTGGTTGGCAACTGGTATCGATGCATGATACGAACGTCGAGCGTGCGTATTATTTTTAAACTAGAAAATCTTGAGGTCTCGATCTTTTAAAGGCAAAGGAAGAGCGGTATCGGGAGAAAGAAGAAGCACTAAAGAGGCACACGTACCGATACGACAAGGCATTTCCTGACCTTAAAACTTTTACTGGTCCCACGCAGAATGCAACAGTCGAGGGTATTTTATACGTCTGTCGGCTGTCGGTGGCAACGTTCCTATTCTCCGACGCGTATTACCCCCGACCATAAACTTACAGTCAGAAACCGATCTCGTTTTTACCATCGCGTCGGAACCAATCGTAAAATAAAATCCAGAACGAGCCAATGTTTCGGAATTTTCGAAACGACGCGGGACGACCGACGACGCCCGCAGAATGTCACACGTGGAAGTAGAATGGTTTTGTCGTTCGCGTAATCATCCTCGCGCATTTTCCCTTCCCCCATTATTCCCTTCTCCCGTGTACATACACACGTGTGTTTCTCTTGTTCGTTTCGCGTTGTCCCCTCCCCCCTCCCCAACGTTTGGCATGCAAGGGGGAAGAAGGTAAAAATCGTCCGTCTGGATATTCCGCGTCTCCGGGGTGAGATAAGATCCGTGAGAAGGAGACGAACAGCCGACAAAGAGAAGGAAGGAAAAAAGGTCGCGAGACATTGCTGCGAAGCTCGCGGATGGAAATTGAATTTCCAGGTCGAAAGTTCTCGGGAGACACCCTCTGTTACTTGGCCCGCTGTAACACAACGCGCCGAGCTAAAGCATCGCAGATGCGGCGAGACGGGGCCCGGATAGATTGATAGACTCCGTCGAGGATCCGAGTAGCACGCTCGCAACAGATTAGTATCGTTTGCGAAGTCGGTTAAAAAAGAGGAGTTCCCCGTCGAAACCAAAGCAAATGACCTCGCGAAAAACAAGTTTAACCCTTTGCACTCGGAGCTATTTTAACTTGAAAATCAAACGTTTCTTCTGACCTAGAATATTTCCATTCTGTGTGACTTTGTAAATTTGATAGACATGAAATTGATGGGACACCTCGTACAATACTTAACTGTTTAGTAATTGGTCAGATACCGTCATATATAATAATGTAAACAATATTTTAAGTAATAATATAGCAATTTTTAGCGACGCCTCAGAGACGTCACTCGAGTGCTAAGGGTTAATTTCGAAAATTTTTTACCGAAATGTAACGAAAAAAATGGAAACTTCTATTTGCAGCTGTTCATCGTACAGACTTTCAAGCGCGAACAAAATTTTCCAATAATAAAATCAAGTTTGATTTTCTCGGAAGCGATTTTAGGAACAATCAAATTTGTTTGTATTATTTTTAACTTATTTTTTCATTTGAAATAATAATTGAGATCAGTGGAACAGATGTCCTGAAGCCAGACCAGAGGAATGAAAATGATATATGATCGAACACGTGGAATCGCTTGATCTATGGTCGGACAAGTAGAATGGATACGATCTGGTCAGACAAGTAGAATGGAGATAACTTGAGAGTTGAAAAGTAGAGTGGGAGGAGAATAATGGTGACTTAGATTGAAACGAACGGAATAGGGACTTGTCCTCGCACGAGTAGAATAATGACGACGTACAGAAAAGTTTTATGATCAGACAACTGAGATCTGTCTTTCAGTGCACAAGTAGAAACACGATTTTCAACACTGCATTCTACTTGTCCGACCACAAATCAAATATGTTCCACTTCTCTCGCGATAGGTTTCTTTGTTCTACTTCCCAGATATTACGTTATCCTCATTCTACTTGTTTGATCACGTAACGACCCTATTCCACTTGATCGATTATAGGTTGCCCCTACTCCATTTGTTTCATCATAGGTTGTCCATATTCCACTTAACAAATCATGGATCGTCCAATATGATTACGAGATTACAATTATTTTGACGCGTTGCGCTTTGTAATATCAATTTCCATGTCGGGTCCAACAGCGTTACCGTGGGAATTAATTGGAATTCGAGATAGGGGATAAAACAATTTAATAAAATTTAAACAACAAGTATACGTGTTAAATATGTGAGCGCAGCTCCAACTCGCTACAACTCGTACCGCTCGCCTCGACGCGGAAAACGACTCTGCTCGTTATTTTCCGATGAGCCCTTCCGTCCCCTTCAGCTTTTCCAGGGACCTTCGGACTTTTCTTTATGGGCCACGCAGGCCCCACGCAAACCTCACGTTCGGTTCCTAAAACTTACGGTTCCTGTGGATGATCGTAAATCCTAAAACACGAGTCTAGGCTCGGCGACGGTTGCGACGAATTTACGATGTTCCATTACATTTTCCTAAATCGTTTGAACAACCTCAAAAATCCTACGTACGGAAAATTAAAAAATCCGCTACAAATTTAACTGCGCTACAATGAAATTACATTATTGCATCAGAAAAATGTAGAATTATCTTCGTCCACGTCTCAAGCGTCTACCTCGAGAGGTCTCTCTCGAAACAAAATAAGTTCTGTTCGAAACATTTTGTCGAGTGACAGATGTTACAGATGACAATTGTTTGAACTAATTAAAACGAGTCCGACCACCGAGTGGATATTACCGCCGGATAATACTACAGACAATGAAAAATAGTGGCGGTCAAAACACTGTCGTTTTGCCTTTCAACCCTGCCTCGTCGACTTCCGCGTAACCCACCGGATTAATTCCGTCACGATTACAAGTCACCGTGGAACCGCGAGCCTGTGGGTTAATTCTTTCCCTCGTGCTTCCCGTTTTTCCGGAACGACTGCGATATTTCACGTTTCTGCGTTACTCGGTCGGATTTTCTGGGTTCGGTGCTCGGCGCCGTTACTTTAAACCGTCTTTTCGCTACAATTTGCTCGTGCGAGAGGCTCGCAAATCTCTTCTTGCGACGTATGGACGTGCATGGCTGTATTCGCGGACTAAATTACACAGTGCCGGCCGCGCGATACGCGATTACAGCCGCGCGAAAATAAATATTTCGGTTTCCAGTCGTCTTAGTACGGTCGCCGTTCTCGGTCCACATTTATTTTCGAGTCCCCGTGCGTATCCAGATCCGGTTCCAGGGAAACGGTGAACGAGCTTTTTCCGCCGCGGGTTTTTTCCGTGTCCCATCGTCGAGCGCCGGTGAATATTTAAATCGCGGCCGTCCGGCACGCGATCGACGTTGTCATGCGTCATCGGGCTTCGTAAATCATCGCCGCGTTATTGAATCCGATGGGGGCGCAGGCGAGTTCATAAATCGAGCGTCACGGGCCAGTTACTGTAACGGGACGGGAGCTCTGTCCCATAGTAGCCCGGCGTAGCATCAGAATTAAGTGTAAACCCATAGGTTCGAAGGATCCCTCTCGGAATCCTTATGGGGTCGTTATCGAAGGAAACGACTGGCTCGAGGCGAGCGGGTTTCTGGTCAATAGCAGTTAGCGTAGCGGCCGCGCGTGAAAGACCGGCACACGCAAATATTGATTACGGATAGTCCTTGGCGAAGGCCTCGCGAATAAGCTCGAATATGCATCACCGCAGCATTTGCCCGGGCGAACAAGCGAGTAACAACGAGACTGGAAAGTGCAGCATGAATATGTAAACGGGTGAACGCGCGGTAATTTCGTTCGAAAGGAGACGTTCTCCTCCGGCGTCATTGAAAAACGTTCTCGCGAGTGTTCTCGTCAGAGCCGTGGCCCCGGCGCAAATTGGAAAATCGTAACAGGGTGTAAAACACGGAGGAGAGAGGAAAGCGTGGCGATCAAAGGAGGCAGAGCGAGGAGAAACGTTCGGATTATGAAAATTGAACGAATCGAACGCAGCTGCGCCCGTCCCCCCTTCGTCTCCGCGATTCATTAAATATTATTTGTATGCTAATATACAAGATGGTCGGATTCGATTAGCAAGATAGAACACTAACATTTCTTCCTCTTCTTCTTCTTCTACCCTCCTAACTGATCTTCTCGAGCATCCAGACACGCCCTTCATCGACCGTTCCTTTCGCGAATTAAGCTCGGGATAAGGTGGTATCCGAAGGCGAATAAGGGTGAGAAAGTCAAGGGCAAGGGCGTGGGCGTAAAACCGGGTGGAAAAGAAAACGGATGTACTCGGAGGGACCGAACTGAAACACGTTTGGCAGCCGCGTCAGAATAAGGAAGAAATAGGCGCGCGTATATCTTTCGTGTTCGGTGCCCTGCTATCGGTCGTTTTGTTCGGCAGTAAATATATCCCTTTTACGCGGCGGGTAAACGTTTTGCAAATTGTCCGTGAAACGGCCGAAACATTTTCCGAATACAATTTCGCCTCGGGATGGAATCCCGGGCCGTTTCTCCCCCGCGAATGTAAAGAGACTTAGCCCCGGATTAAATTTCGGATCAAGCGATATTCGAGAATGACTGACAACGCCGAGCCGTGCCGAAGAGGGTGTAAAGTAAGGCCGAGCAGAGGGTGTTACCGTTTTACCTGCTGCTTCAACCCTTTTCCACGAGGGGAAGGGCTTCCTCGTGCAGCGTTCTCGCTAAAGAAACAAGCCCTTAAATTTTACGAATTCCGAGAAGCTGAGCCTCGTAACGGTCACCATAAATTCAGCCCGCTCTGCGGGCCCTTAACCGTGCCAGAACCCCGCGCTGCATAATCAGCTTTGAAACCTTGGTTGGCTATCAGCAAATGAAAAACCGGCGGCTTCTGTGCCCGGCGCCCGATGCCCCTTTAATCGATTCCAAACGATAACAATTTAATCGTTTACCGTTCGGCTGAATTTCATCCCCGGTAATGGAATATTTAATATCGAGGAAGCATTTACTAATTAACGCCTAAAACTCGCCATTATCCGTATCCGATGGAATGCATTCGATACGAGTAATGCGCCAAGCTAATTTTGGTGGTGATTTTACGAGGTTAACAAACGATTCGTTATCGTTAACGCGGTACGACGTCGGGGACAGAACCGGGTTAACTTCGTTTCACAACGACGGGACCCGACCGTCGAAAGGCAAATAAACATCTTGAAAGAAAATCGACGATGCAAATCTGGTATGAAACTTTGCTTGTCCGCGATTCGTCGCCGGTTGGCTCCGCGACCTATACGGGACCGTGCTCGACAGAAACTTTAGCAATTACGGTGTCGAAAACCCAATTAACATTGCCGCAACGTCGCGTATTTTCAATAGAGCATACGAGAAACTTGGCACAAAGGAGTGCTTTCTATTCTTACGGTGGGCGAACTTAAACAGTGCCGAGAAATTGGTCCCGCGATATTCGAGAAGTTAAAAACACTCGGCAACAAATCGAAACCGATCGGTAATTGTACCGGAAAAATTTCTGCGAACCGTTATGCAAAATACACATTTTCTCCATCGATTTGTAAGGGGTCGAAACTCGATGGAAAGTTATTTTAATAGATTGGGAATTACACGACACGACATTCCTATATTCTTTTAATCTTCCTAATATTGGATCGTAATGGAAATACGCTTGGGCGTGTTCAATATTCTTTTCAATATTTCCTGCAGGCTAAAAAAATTACTCTCACAGGCTATGCACTTCTTTGAAGCGGAAATCGAATAAAAACGCGTAACGCACACAAATGAGTGAAGAACTGCAATTTAATACAACACGTAACAATATCGAGAAATTGTATAGAGGCGAAAAATATCTACTCTGAAACGAAGTGAACGGAACGATGCAGATGAACGATTTCAGATATTGCAGATGAAATGGCAAAAAGCAATTTAATTGAAACAGGGCAGAGGAGGTCAAACAGAATGACAAACTTTTTCTGGGATGTATAACTTTTTATAAAATTCCTAAAAAGAGTAATATCGGTCGATTGAAATATACAGGGTGTTTCATTTAACACTGCCATTCCGAATAACTTTATTATTTAAACAGATGCAGAAAAGTGTTTGCGGAGGACATAAATCTCTGTTGGCGAAGGTCATCTCAAGGTCACATCTTCCGAGATCTTGCGAACGGTTTTGTTGTTTTTTTTTAATGCAACGGCGTACCTTTCACGAATTACTCGATATCTCTTCGTTTAATAAATTCGCAAATACTTTTCAGGATCCGTTGTGCCGTCATCGGTTACGAAGTTCTTCGTTCAGCAGGGGCGTAATATTTTCTCCTCAGTCGACATCTCTGAGTTGCTCGGCGGAGTACAAAGAAGACAGCGCAGAAGGGGCTGATAAACTTTATAGTTTCCTCTTAATTAGAACACGGTACCAAGATGTACAGCACGAGGATCTTCTTCTCCGTGACCCGCATACACCGTTTGAAAATTTCCCCGTGGACTCGGCGCGGCGCGCGGCGTGGCGTGAAACGTTGAGATCACGCGTGATCGAGCGACAAAGGTGCCTCGAGCCGAGGGCAAAAGGAAACGGACAGTGGACGGAATCGAATCAGCCCCATAAGATTTCTCGTTCTGTTAACAGCATTCCCAAAAATCGAATGTCGACGCCGGGACGTCGTGGCGCGCTCCATTTTCTCTGGGCCGACGTCTTAATTGGATTATAGGCAGACCATTTACCGAGGATGCGTGCCCCGGGACAGAGGAAACAAGAAGAATAAAGGCGAACGAGAGGGAAAAAGAGGAATTCCGGCTGTCGAACTTATAAATGATCGTCCCTCGTCCCGGATTTCATTTCACGAGCCGTCGCACATCTGGACGGTTCTACTCCCCCCCGTCCCTCATAATTGTCATAACTTCCTGCATTTTCCTCTGCCCTTTACGTCACCGTCCGTTTCCCTTTCCCCTTCCGTTCTCATTTTCGTATCCACGAGAGGCGGACAGAGGGAGGGCAAGAGAGCGAACCTTTCCGAATCCGCGGATAGACGAAGACGTCGCGAATAAATTGGCGAGGCGCGTCGGCATCTGATAAAGTATCTCCGAAGAGGCAATATTAGCAAAGAGGACCGGGACGGCGATAACTCTCGACGGCCCCCGGTGATCGAAAATCTCGAGCTCGCGCGACGAATCGGCTGGAGTCGCGGAATCGGCGCGAACCTTCTTACTCCGCAAAATTTTCCGTTCCGTGACGCAAACACCGTAACCGTGACCCCCTCCCTTCCGCCCCTGGCCCGTTCGATTTCCTCTCAAAGGGCCGGTCAATGAGATTTCCGTAGAACGGCCGGGGATCCGAAAGTTAAACGGAGAAATTTCCGCGGAGGGACGAGAGTAACGAATTTCAGGAAACGTTAGGCTCCCTTCGTCACGGAGGGAAAGGTCGTCCCAGCATGGGGAGCTGTTGGGTTAAGGTCAGAGCGAGCGTCCGATTCAAGATCGCCCCGGCCTGTAACCGATCGGGGATCGCGAGAGATGTCGCGGAGGACCGGCCGATAGCGCGAAAGAGACGGAGCATGTGGAAAGAGTGAGAGAAAGAGAAAGAGACAGTGGGCAAAAGGTGAAAGAGCGAGAGCGAGAGAGAGAGTGGAGTATTGACGTTGTGCCGCTTTTAAATATTGCATCCAAGTCACGTTCAGGACCGTATCCTCTCCACCCCGAAGCCTGAGCCCAATGCCCCCACCGTCAACCTCGAGTCAACCCCCTTCCCCTTTTTCCGACCCTACCAGCCAAGCGGCTGGGCCGAACGTCGCATAACTACCGCAAGGTTTCCAGGGAGACAAAGGAAAAGCCTGGAGGAAAGAAGACAGGACCCAGCGTGGCAGCGTGGAACGCTAGCCGCGGCAGCAGGGAAGAAAGAAACAAGGGGAGATCGAGGGAAGAAAAAACATTCCTGGCCAGTCTCTTTCTCCCCGTGGTACGGCGTAAAGAAGGTAACGAAAAAAAAACACGCGCAGAGAAGGGAGAAGGAGAGCGCGAAGGGAGGAAGCAAAAAGATAATGCACGTAGAGGCGGCTCGGACGTTTGTGCGGGAGATACGTTCGACGCTTCGAGAGAATAGAAGAGAAGAGAGAGAGAGAAAGAAAGAGAAAAAAAGGAGGTCTCTAGCGAGCTGGGACGCGAAACCCGTGGTGCTTCACCCTTTGTCGTCCCTCGGCCCTTTGTCGGCGCCGCGATCGTCATTAGAATAATTTTCTAAACGATTTATTTAGCGTGCGCGAGTGGCTCGACGAGATAGAAGATTCGCAAGCGACGATCGATCCGGGGATGCGCGCCGATCCATTCAGTAGAAGTCGCCGGAGATCGGGTTCGCCAAGTTGTACTGCACTGCGTAAAAACTTCCGGACGGGAAAAGAAGGTAAGGAAATCGAACGCTCGAGTTGGCTGACCTTTATTCGGATCCCCTTCCGCGATCGTCGAACATCGCTCCTGCCTATCGATCGCGGCCTGATCGACGCGTCGAACAATTTATTTTCCCCCCGTTTCGGAGTAGGACTCGACCCTACTCGCGAGAGAACAACTGCAGCCACTTCCGAGTATCGACCTGCCGCAACGAAAATATATAAAATTCTAGGCTCCTCGGCCGAGACCCGTGTCTCGAGGCTCCGCGCGTCGAGCATGTCCTCGCGGTACAAGTCGACTTATCTTATCGACTATCGGGGCCAAATTAACCGTGTCAAGGACGGAAATTAAGGTATTGACCCCCGCGAAGGGTGAGGCGGAAAGTGTGTCACTGCACGGGCTGGCTTCCAAAATTTTCAAACCGGATTCATGCTGTTTCTCCGACTTCGTCAACGGTTGTCTAAACTGTTAATCGGAACTTGTTCGTATTTAAAACATTCGGGTAAGACTTCGCGGTAAGAAGCCGCGAGCGAAAAATATTCGAACCGATCAGCAACGACAGGATAACGATGGAGAACAGTCGGAGCACCTGCTTATGACCGCAGAAAATCGCACGGCTAGTCTGACGGTATAAAAACCACCCTAAAGCATCGAAGCGGAAATAAGTTTTTATTTTTGCAGTCCATAAAAATAGTGCCCGACCCTGGAGCAAGTTAACGTCGACCCGAACAGGAAACTCGTGTTACCTTTCCGCTGGGAAGTCGAGCGAGAAGACAACCTGGTCGCGCGCTTCGCACGCACGGTGTTTCGCGCGCAATTAGAAATTAATATCCCCGTCGGCGGCGCGTGGAACACGCTGCCGGGGAATCGAAGAACTGGATCGGCACTCGTGTAGACGAGGGATACACGGATGCCCGTTTGCCCTTAAAAATTTCGCGCGAAACTATCGGTGGTCACGCGAGCGGCCCCATAGAGCGAGCCAGTTCAAAGCGAAGGTTCGGGCGCCCCGGGAACGCGGTGCGTCGCGACGAGCGGTTTGAAACGGCCGCGGTCGCGGTTGCGTTTCGTTCGACAGCGGGTTTGCGCGAACGAGAGAAAAGAAAAGCGGAGGAGAGCGAGCACTTACCCTATTCCGGGAGCGTTTTCTTCGCCTGGCGATTCAAAGGGAATCGGCCGCGCGTGTCAGCTGACTTCTATCTGTCCTCTGTCGGGCGACGGCGTTCGAAAACACGGTTCACCGTGTCCGGGACACTAGAAACTAGGAGGAACGGGAGCGCGCGCCGGGAGAAACGGTGCGAATACGTGCGACACTAACGTAACACACGGTGCGATATCGGAGGGAGCGACACGCAGCGCCAGGACAAGGTTAGAAACGCAGAAATGCTTCGGTAACGAGCGCAGAGCGGAACGTCTAGTTCGCCTCGAGGGCGTCGCGGCGCTGCCAGGCGACTATGCGACCGCGTTCCGACGATCCCCCACGAATCTGTCCCCCGTTTCGTAGCTTTCTCCCGCGCAAACGCTATTGGCCACCCCCTACGATCCTCCCACCAACCGACGGACTCTCGAGGTACGTCGGTATTTCGACCAACCTGCTGTTCGCTAATTTCCACGATTACCCCCCTACCGTCAACCCCCTCGACCTCCGCAACCACTCCTCCCCTCGTAACAACTATCGAAACGATCTTCCAAAATTTTCTACCACCGATCCACCACCACCGTTCGACTACCACCTCTACCCGTTAACCTATAACCCAGCCGCGCCGCACCCGTCCACCTTTCGCGCGACAATGACCGCTCGTTAATTACCACTGTCTTTAACGCCCGTTTAAGTAACTGCGCTCCAACTTTCGAATTGCCGCCAGTTCGAACTGCACGCCCCGTTAGCCGTGCGCGCTATCGGTGCTTTCTTTCGGTTTTATTCAACTGAAGTGAGGCCTCGAGTTTTTCTCGACCTACAGTGCCGGACGAAACGCCCTCTTCCAAGGGCCCCGCGCTTGCAGCAGAAAAAGCCCTGGCTGCTATTAACAGATATTTCTGCTAAACAAAAAAGGTCCTTCATTGTGTTTTGTTTTATTATCGTGCAAAACCTAGGGCCCCCAGGTAACATGTGCTACCGGCCTCGCGCTAGTTTAATTCGGCCCTGACAAAACGGTAGCACGATTGATTAACCGACGAAACGATATACCACACGTTGAGATTTGCTGGATTTTTATTTATTCTTGCATTGCTACTGAAATTTGTCTCTATGACGCTACTTCAGGATATGTTTAACACTAGGTTTACGGGCCCCGTCGATTTGACGGATTTCAAATTTCGAAATGAAATATCCCAAAAACCATAGCATTAATTTGAAGAATTTATACGCACAATTATTTTTTCCTAAAGCTTTCTAATTTTTGAAATTTCTATGTGGTATACCTATCTCTACGAAACCCGTCAAATTGACGGGCTAGCTTATTTCACGAACAATCCTTATATGTTTGCTTCGTTCGTCAAATCGTTCGTCCAATAATAAATATAAGATTGAAGGTAAAGTCTTTATTTTCTCCTCCTCCGATTCGTTATCTCAATCGCGCCTCGATAATGTAAACTAAAGCGGATTGTATGGCCCGAGTGTTTATTTGAGTCTTCAACGAAATCGCTTATGCATATTGCCGCAGAGACCTCTAAAGCAATGGACGATCTTCGGTATAATTGCTGCAGTGACAGTGTAACAACGTTTTTCAAAAAGTTTCAATTATCGTAGACAGTCTCCGTTTATTGTAAGTATTTACAATAAGGTAATTGAATCTGGACACAGTATTTTTTTATTTTGATCAATCCCCCTTTTCCAGCAATCACGAGTAAATCCAGGAGATATAATAAGATATTTGTTAACGCATCGTTTTATCATATCCGTGAAAGTTTTTAGAAAAAGACTTTTTACTTGTTAATTATTTATTTAAACGCGAAACCTAATATTGTTCAATTCGGACTTAATTCGAATAAATCGATTTTTTAAAGAAAATGCGTATTTTCGTTAACCCGTCAATTTGACGGGTGCTCGTAGAGTAAATCTAGTGTTAAAAACATACACGGCGTGCGGGGTGTACTGATTCTGCATGGAGGGATAAATCGAGAAAAGGAATTTTTTCGGTTTAACGCCTCGTGTTTTTCGAGAACATCGAGTTTAGAGGTCCGTCGGGTTCGCGTGCTTTAATATATGCGGGAAGTAGAATTGGTTGGTTATGATCAGACGAGTCGGACCGTTCCTATCTAACAGCACGCGTATTAGCTGCATTTTCAAACTAGATTTTCACGGAAACGAAGCTTCGGATGGAAAAAATTTATCTCTATATTTTCTTGTTATTTTTTCGTAAGAAATCCCCTCTTGCCCGCTTGTCAAGTAAAATGATGTTACTCGTTCAAATGCGAATTATTCTGCAATTTTCTTCTTACAAATTTTATGTACGTTATTCTGCAATTTATAAAAGAGAATTCTGCGATTGCAATCTCCCCTTACAAAAAGGAAAGCAATATTGTATGAAAGACAATTGAAGTTCACATTTTCATAATTTCCGGAGGTCTATAAACAAATTTTAAGTACGTTATTCTGCAATTTATAAAAGAGAATTCTGCGATTGCAATCTCCCCTTACAAAAAAGAAAGCAATATCGTATGAAAGATTATTGAAATTCAAATTTTCATAATTTCCGGGGGTTTATAAACAAATTTTAAGCACGTTATTCTGCAATTTATAAAAGAGAATTTTGCGATTGCAAATTCTCCTTACAAAAAGGAAAGCAATATTGCATGAAAGACTGCATGGAAGTTCACATTTTCATAATTTCCGGGGGTTTATATACAAATATTAAGTACGTTATTCTGCAATTTATAAAAGAAAATTCTGCGATTGCAAATTCTCCTTACAATTAAGAAAGCAATATCGTATGAAAGATTATTGAAGTTCACATTTTCATAATTTCCGGGGGTCTATAAACAAGTTTTAAGCACGTTATTCTGCAATTTATAAAAGAGAATTCTGCGATTGCAAATTCTTCTTACAAAAAAAGAAAGCAATATTGCATGAAAAACTATTGAAGTTCACATTTTCATAATTTCTGTGGGTTTATAAACACTGTAGGGCAAAAAGTTCCGTAGTCGATCTATGGCATCACAGTATTCCAACCTTTCGACGTTATCGGTGACCCGTGTGTACTAATGAACCATAAGGGTTCAATTCATCATATTATTGGGTTAAATGCAACGTTCTTGCGTTTTCTGCTGGATGGCACTATAATGGGTCTCTCGCATAATTCGCTGGTAACTTCGTTCCCGTAACTTCGTTTCGTATGAAAGTGTATAGAAACTAATGGAAATTTCGTTACCGATTCAATACTTAATTACTGAATCGTAACGGAAATTTGTTCGATAATCTTCGACGTTATAATATATTTTCATTTATTCGCAAAGTACAGAATTACAACCAATTAATTATAACATCGTCGACTATACGAAGCTTTTATTTAATTACAGTTATTTGCATTTGCAACGAGTCACAACCAAATGGTTAAATTTAAAACATAATTATCGATTAGATTTATCAAAATTGATGATACCACCAAATATACCGTGAAACTCACTGTAACATTATCGACTCCATTTTCATACCGCTTGGATTTGCCGCATCGATATATGTCTGTGGGATTATTTTTTATAAGAAAAGTCTGAAAAAGAAGATCGAAATCTTGGGATTTCGGCGAAGATTAATAGTTATTCGACGAAGGACGAGCGTGCAATGAAATTTTCCAATATCGAAACTGGCTATAAATTCTGATTGGACAAAAATCAACGGCACTGATTACGAAATATATCAATTTCAGTAAAACGGTGATCACCGTACCAGATGCTTTTTGCAACAGCAAATTGGGGAACTGAACGGTTGAATGCACGAAGGACCACCACATTAAATATTTAGGACGGTTCCCGCGGAATCGCTGTGAACGAAACATCAATCCTGCAGGCAGCGTGCGTGGACGTGGACGTCGATTGGCGAGTGCCTTGAAATAATTTCAAATTAATTATTTGACCGCATTTTGCGCGCAACGGTGGTCGTAACGGATCCAGATGTCGTTGTTATGGAATTACAATTGAAACGCGCCGCCCGGCGTAACGCGGACCTGCGACAATGAGCGTGCAAGCAAAATACGATAAAATCAGCAACACTATGAAAACTGAAGAGCTTACGTGTGCAACGGCCAGGCGTACCCCCGGATAATCGGAATCCCGTTAGCGATTATAATAGACAATGGGTTTAGGAAGCGAGGCACGAGCCGTATTTGTGTACTCGCCAGGAAGAGGGTTGAACTGTGCAAAAGTGAATCGCGGCCTCGTGGTCCGCGCGCTTCTCTACGACAGAACCGTGCAAAAATCAATACCAGTTGCTACCTCGCGGCTGCAATTTACTGTTTATCTTATGATTTTTTCAATGTATCAATTCCACTACCGTTTTCGTTGAAACGCGTCCGCCACTTGTCAGGGTGTTGTTCGCGATAACTCGTATCGCCCGGCTCGCTAAACAAACTCAATCACGAACGAACCGCCGCGAGGTTAAATAACGACACATTCGAATTTCATCGTATAGCCAGATAAACGAGCGATGTTTATCGAACACTCGGAATTGACCGATTCCTTTTTTATAGAGACCGAAATCGCCATATCGTTTGCGAAACGCTCCGCTTAGAAATAGACGAAGGTCAGCGGGCGGATCTCTTGCAAATACGCTCTTCCTGTTTATTTAGAATATTTCCAAGCCAACGAAATTCAATACAAATCGCAATTTCGTCCATAAAAAATTGTTTTTAGTTCTCGGTAACCGTGGCACGATGGAAAACATCGGGACAATTTTCCTTTCAGTTTTGGTGTGCAACTATTTACAGTTTGCTCGAGGTTATTTTATTAATACTCAACTTCAAGATTAGTTCCAGCCCCTTAATACACCAAAGGAGTTAAATTATAATTTTAAAATAACGAGCACAGTTGAGTCATTTTCAATTTATTCAAATTATTAACAGGAGATGTACGGACACATTTTATTTTGCATAAACGTTCTAGCTGTACGTGGAACTTGATCTCGCGGGGAAATAAAATATTTTTACGATACGATCAACATTCGTTCAGTTGGATAAGCATCGCATAATTTATTTCACGTCATTTATGTATGGCGCCGCAAAAAAACCGAGAATGGACAGGGCGGAACAATTGAAACGCGTTTTTCCTTGCTTGCTGACGTTTTCGCTATTTCGAATTAAATACGACGTCCTGCCCGTGGCATTTACAAATACTCCTCGGACTTGTTAATTATTCCGACCGGTAAGTCAGACAGAAACGATTACCCGTCGAGTCGTAAAAAAAAGTACAATTTCCCAAGTAATTTTGCGTATTGCGGCCTCTGGCGGCCGTTTATTTATTAAAACAGTCAGTGGCATGAACCTCTTTAAATCACGCGTATCCCTCGAGTGCCCCTGTCTCTCTAATATTTATTAATCTCATTCGAGCTGACCGCCCTCGCCATGAGCAAGCACTCGGCAATGGACGTTCGTTCGTCTGGAATCATTCGGTACAATTTCAAACGAGCTCCTCCTCGTCGATGAACAAACATAGAACCGTGTACCTCTTGAGATTTTTGAGACGCTGTCTTAATAAATACACGAATAATGATTTTTTTGAAGAAGCGATTTCATTTGTTCAAATTTTCCTGGTCACCGTGCAAAATTCCCAAGGGTGTCCCTGACCTCTATAGCGACCACCCAGGCCCACTAAAGGTTAAACTTGTAAGTGATATTTCGGTCTCGAAATTCTCTCACAAACACGCAGTAACTTCTGGAATCGTTCCGGCGGTTGATAAATGTAATTACAATAAAAAAAAGAACCCAGGGGTGCACATAAACGGCGCACGCCCCTAAAACGATCCTCACCCACCGTCACGATAGCCACGTTTGTCGCGGACTATTTGCGTTCTTCTTCGTCGATGAACAAACATAGAATCATGTGCTTCTTCAGATTTTTGGGACGCTGTCTTAACACTTTTCCTTAACACTTGTTGCTGTACCAAAGAGAGCATAGAAATTTTCTTTTACATTGCAATCTAAAATGAAACTATCGGATAACGTTGTCGAAGGCGACTTGTTGGTTCACAATGAAAATTGCTGTTCCTGTTGAAGGTCCTATTAGAAAGTGTCGAGCCATGTACCATGGAATGTGTTAATAAATACACGAACAATGATTTTCCGAAGAAGTGGTTCATTCGTCCAATCTTGCTGGTTACTGTGCAGCCAACGCGTTACGCAGAATTCCCAAGTGTGTCTGTGGCTATTATAGTTGTCACTCCGGTTCTCTAAAGGTCAATTTTGTATGAATGAACTGTAATTTGTCATAAACATGCAGTAGTTTCCGGAATCCTTCCGGCCGCGAAAGAATCCCTTCGTCTTCGTTCGCGATGTAATTGCAATAAAAAAGAAAAGAATCCAGGGGTGCACATAAGCGACGCACGCCCCTAACGCGATCCTCATCCAACGTCGCAATAGCCTTGTTTGTCGCGGGCAATTTGCGGAGCATTAGCCCCGGCGCGGCTATAAAACGGCTAAGAATTCCTCGCGCGTCGAAAACACGGCGTTATATAAACTCGACACGCGGGTACATTAAAGTTGCATAAAATTAATTAACGTGCCGCTGCGCTTGACAGGAAATTAACAACCATTGTGTCGTACGGTATATCAATTTATTAGGTTCAGTCGGGCACGGTTCACAGCCTGAAAGCGTGCACGGACATTAAACGATTATATTTTCGAGCCGGCCGGCCGGCCGACCGGCTCATGCAAGCGAGCCACGCGCTGATCGGGGTCGCCACGACCGGTTTACACGTCAAAGTTTACCAAAGGTTCTTCAGGGCCGCTGCACCGAACCTTCCCATCGTCCGGTGAACATTACCATCCTGGACACTGTGCTCATTATCGCTGGCACGGTTATAAAGCTCTGGTACACCCGGAATACCAAACAACCGAGCGATCCTTATCGATGTACTCCGTAATGTGTATACACCCCCGACCAGAAGTAGCCGGACACTTGCCTACTTGTTCGCGGATATCGCATACAGTCACTCCGAACGCTATTAACGCGATAAAGTTACGGTTTTCGAAAGATTTTCCGGAACTGGAAAGACTCGATAAATTTTCGTTCAAAAACTGTCCACGTTCAAAGTGTTGTAACTTCGCCTCGTTCTTTACTCGGTTTCCTCGACAAAGTAGTTTACGCTATTTAAGGGGTGAAAGAGAAATGAACATACTTTTTCCCACCCTTAAAATAACCCCTCGAGGATCGATGTACGACTTCTTCGGTCAAGTTATTGAACTATAAAAGGTTTTGCAAAATTGCATCATTTATAACGAGAAAAACTGTGATCGTTTCCCTAAACATTTTTCTAACGAATTAACCGCTTCCCGAAGACCAGACGCAGCGTCCATCGTTCCTCGCAAGCGCTCGAATACCTGTAGCCGTGGGTGTAGAGTGGCGCGTTAACATCTCGGCGTTATAATAGCACGTACTTATAGAAATAGTTGTAACGGAACGGCGCATACGTGCGCTTGCGAATACCGGCTAGTCCGGACAGAATGGGGCGAACCAAGGCGAGCGCATTAGGGGTGGGTGATTGTAATTTCACACATGACGTAACGCACGCTCCCCACCCCAATTTTCTGCTGCAACCATCCCTCCGCGTCGCCTTTCCTTCCGCCGCTGTATTTTGGTTTCGTACGTAGAACATATGCGTATCCACACATACCGGGGAGAGGATTACCCTCTCGCTGTGTGTACGGCGGCCTCTCACCCTCTCTCATCCTATCTCACCCTCTCTCACGGTTCTTCGCTTTGTCCCGGAGCGGCGTATCTTCTCTCGTCTCTCCTACTCTATCCTCTATCCTCTATCCAGCCGACGGATCTCGGATCCGCTCGCTCTTTCTCCGTGCCGGTAGTACCACCGCGGAACCGCAACCGTGTCGGTAGCGACAGCCAAACTGATGGTTCCGTGCTGATTAGAATTTTCGGTCGAAAGCGCGACACCGATAGTCGACGGGGCACACAGGACCCGCGACCTCTCTCATCTTCTTATCGAACCGCGCGCGGGCCGACAACGCGACAGTACCGAAATTCTGTTAAACGTTTGACACGCGCCGGCACCCCGACGCTCGCTCGCTTTATCAAGAGCTGTTCATTACGCGTAAGTGAACGAAGGAACACATCGGAGCATAATTGAAATATACGTCGACGCTCATCGCCGTCGGAGCGCCCTGTCCGCTCGTCTATCTCGTGTTCGCCGTGTCTTGGATTAGAATTCATTTTTTACGCACCCCCGCGATATTTGTTTTGGATAAGGTATTGGTTGCGTTGTTGTACAGAAAATATACCGAACTAAAAGCAAACGTTGGGGAATAGGAAAGGATGCAATAATTAGGTTAGTAATAATTAGGATACGTATAGAGTAGGTCAGGGTAGGAATGAGCGAGAGAAAGAAAGACAGTGAGAGAAAAATGAGACCGAATGTGTGAGTAAGATAAATCTGTAAAGTTAGGACACTGTGAACCGAATCACATTTCTTAGCTGTACGGCTGAAATAAAGCAATAATAATAATATTGGTTGTTATCGGAAATAAAAGAAACATTGTCGAAGAACTTTCTGGAACTGTTAAAAAATTCACATTTACTCCTTTCGTAACGAAAGTAGAATTTTAATTGATCCGGTGACGCGTATGTCACTCTGTAGCTGAAACGATTTCATTAACTTCTTTGTTTGTTGTCGAAGAATTTTCTGAAACTTTTAAAAAATTCACATTTACTCCTTTCGTAACGAAAGTAGAATTTTAATTGATCCGGTGACGCGTATGTCACTCTGTAGCTGTAACGATTTCATTAACTGCTTTGTTTGTTGTCGAGGGGGCGTACAAAAAGGCAGCGAACATTGGTCGAACGATTATTTCGAACAGTCTGGTGCTCCGTTATCCGGGAAAAATGTTATGCAAATCTTGATAGTTGTAGTAGCTCGACGGTACACGCCAAGAAGTTTGTTCATTAAAAGTACTAGTCGCCCAAGGGATTGTTGATCATGCCTTTAATTAAATGCACTTTATCTTCGCATAGCTTTGGCAATTAATTCCTGCAGAAACTTTGCATAGCTTTGCGCCACATTCGTGGCCCGGCGCGGCGTTCCCATTCGTTCACCATTCGGGCAAGACCTCGGAGAATGGGCTGAGAGGGGTGAGAGACGTTACAGGGGGCGGGAGGGGGCAGGTTTCTTTCTGCATAACGGCGAGAGTCGATGCACTTCGGCCTAGGGGCCGTCGTTAAGCATTCACGAGGGTTGTCTGTACATCTCTGGTCTGCCAAATATCTCTTTCCCCATCCCTTGTACACCTCTTTCAGTGATATTTAATATCTTCAAACTGACGTTAGCCGGTGGGAGGGGAGACGCGGGAGACAGAGAGGCAACGATGTAACTAGGAGAAACAGAGAAAGAGAGAGAGATAGAGATAGAGAAGGGAAGGGAGAACGAAGGGATGAGGTTTAGATGGGAGCGCCTTATCAAAAATTAAAATTTCATTCGGCCAGACCGAGCATCTCTATCTACATCCTCGAGGCGGTTTAGAGCCACCGGAAGCGAAAGTACTGGCACGGGGTAGGCGAGCGAATCTCTAATCGTGAGAAACTAACTTTCTCTTCGCAAAAGTTTCGCGGAACCATCGTTCGGTTCCTTCATCCACCCCGTCCCGCCGTGCCGTTTTTGTTCGAATTTATTTCCTCGCCCCTAGCTCTGGATTTGAGCGTACATTTGAATTTATGACCCGCCCAACCAATCGATGCCTCGTTACTTCACCTGAGATTCGCGTAAGCCGGTTATCTTTGCCTCGACTCTGCCTTGCTCTCGCGATCTCTGGCTTCGATTAATCGAGTAACAACGACGACGGTTCTTCCGGCGCGGCGCGGCGGCTGCGGCGCTTTATCATCGCTTTCATTGTGTCTTCCAGCCGACCCGGGATTTAATTGCTCATCCCCTTTATCAACGATGTAAATAAGCGCGCGCGAGCGGCAGATGGAATATGAATTCAACGTCCCAGGCCGACAAACTTCTGCTTCCTATGTCGGTCACGATAAAAATGCAAAAAAGTGTAATTCCAAGACGAGCACCGGCTCCGGCTCGCTTTTAATTCCGGCACCGACCACGCCGAGCAAGCTTTATCGCCGCGTTACAAAGGTTATTAACATCTGCCGGAGTAGAGAGAGAGAAAGAGAGAGAGAGAGAGAGAGAGAGAGAGAGAGAAGGATTTAGACGCGCAATTACGCGACCCGATCTCGAGCAAATATTCATCCCATTCGGTCGGAAGAGGAAAAATAGCCGCGGAGTTTCTTTTCGCTCCGGAGAACCTGTTAATGCGGAATTAATTGGAACGCCTATCGCAAACAGCCAGTGTACATATTTCAATGTTGAAGCGCGGGCAGAGCCTCGCGGAGCCACGTTTGATTAATTCCGAGGACAATTCGCTCGATCTTCGGCCGCGCTTTCATCCCCGTGGATCCGAGAAGTGTCTGCGAGCGGTCACGGCCTGCCCCGATGAACACGCAAACCGAACACGGTGCCGAAAAAAAAAAAAATCTCTTCAGAGAGTTTCGCGAGCAAAACCCGCGAACATAACGACCGAGAGGAGGCGGACAGAGAGGGCTGCGGACTACGAGAAGCGAGACAAACGAGGGTTGAATGGCCGTTTGCGAAATTATTGGGTAGAAAGAGGGAAATCGGGTGCAATCCGTGCGCGGCTAACCGCAAATGCCGAACGAATATATTCGTCCCTTTCTCGTTCCCTATCGTACGTTTATTCGCGTGTCCTCTTTCTCTCTCTCTCTCTCACTCTCTCTCTCTCTCTCTCTCCTCTGGCCTTCCCCGCGACCTCCCTTGACACCGACGTTGCTTCCACTCTCTCGAATTTCCGCGTCACCCCGGCTCTCTCTCGCTCTCCTACTTCTCTCTCAAGCTGCTCATCGGAAATCATTGCCACGCCGCCAATTGTCAGCTGGTGGTACGGCGGATTGGCTCAGGCGCAAACGCGTTACCTCTGTTGTTCGACTAGCAGATCGTTAGGGACGCTTTAATACGCTCGGTATGAACAATTTAACGTTGATATCGTTAGGCGATCGAATCACGCGCAAGCCATCCCACGGATGCTTAGCTTCGTCCCGTGGATGCTACGGAGTCTCACATGTTCAGGCTTGTTTCGTGTTTTTATTGTTAACCTTCAGCAAGGTTATGTTGGGAATCATATCAAGTCAGCATCTGACTTTTGAAAAGAATTTTTATATGAATAAAATTAAATCTGTTTGTTTACTTTTTATCATGTGTTATTCTTTATCCCTTTCGTTAAAAACGAGGCTATTTATGAAATACATTTGCTGAGAGACCCCACCTTACTATTTATGTGTTATTTGACCTTGCGAGGGTCAACGTTACAATCAAACTTGCATGTGAAAAGTGACCTAAAAACTTTTCCGCTGCTTCATTTATCGAAACTGTTAATTTAATTCATTCGCAACGAACTGAATAATCGAATAGCAATTTTAATATTCCGGGTCGCAATAGACCCGGACTTCGCCGTTGAAGAGTCAACTTCTGTTACCACGTACAACTTCCTGTATTTTACACATTTTTAGATGATGTACCCACGTAAAGTTGCTTGAACTATAAAGTTGGTACGCACTTTTTTCTCTATTTTTACATGACGCAAGTACCTACGTAAATGTATTGTAACTGTGTAGTTACTAATATAACTGTTAATATTACATGATGTTGAAAGGTTAAAGTTTAGGTTACCTTGCAAAGTTTAAGACGAGGAGGAAGTTGATTTCTCTAATTAGAATATTCCCAGTGGTGACGATAGGATAACAGTTTTTTCAAATTTTATTAGTACGCGTGGATTACTGTGCTCTGCACACTTTCACGTCACGGAAGTCTACCTACGTAGAGTTATTTTTACTGTATATTAGTCCTTTATGTAATCGACAATGCAGAGACATTTTTAATACCTGAAAATGTTATAAAAATATGATAAACGACATTCATATATTTTGTACGCCATTTTATAATTGTTTTTTACTTGTTTGAAATAGAAAGCTACTATTTACCAACATTGACTGATTGACGATAGAATGATACACCATATGTTGCTTCATAAAAATAACAAAACTACATTTCAAATTCACAATGCTATGCAATTCATTCTTCTCGTGGTATTAAAAGAAACCTTGTCACACTCGTAACAGTTCTCAACGTCAAGTATTTCGAGCAACGACTGACTAGGATATTCGATATTCAATTAATTTTTCTTTTCATCGCCGCATTCGTTTCATTGCGGGCGGAGGTGTCGGAGCTCATGACCTTATTGGCACCTTATTTTTATTACACTTGCGATCTAGAATATTTCCATCCTGTATGATTTTTTAAATTTGGTAGATATGAAATTGATGTAATACCTCATACAATACTAAATGTTTAGTAATTGATTAGATACCGACAGATCTAATAATGTAAACAATATTTTAAATAATGGTACAGCAATTATTAATGTCGGCTCAGAGGCGTCACTCGAGTGCTAAGGGTTAATAAAAAATGATGGCCAACTTAATTTTTCAAACGCCGCTATGTATCATAAAATAATGCTAAAATAGTTTTGGCCAACTTGACGGGGCAGATACGTTACTTTGACATGCCGAAATCAAGAATACCATAATCAAGGAGATACCGTATTCCGTTTAAGTTTCATTCTGCTGGAAAGTGTCGCGTGCAGATAGTCGCGCCTCTCTCTTTTTTTTTTATGTTTAATTCTCCACCGCGCCGGTCGGTTTTACATGTTTGTCCGCGGCGATGTACGGCCGGCTGTTTTACACGAAAACTTTTTCCGCCGGTGTAACGCATCGTTTGTGAAAAAAAGAAACAGGGTCTCTTGTTTGCGGAGGACAAACTCCGAACGCTATTCATATTTCCCCTTTAATATCTCGGCCGTTCCGCGTCATTGTTCTCTTCCGTCCTCGACCTGCCTTCGATCGGCCACCCTACTCTCTTGTCTGCTCATCGGAAATCATTCCCACACCGCCAATTGTCAATCGCCGGTAGCCCGGATTGGCTTCGATCCAATACAACTAAGTTCTCCGCCCTCGTCTCCCTCTCTCTCCCGCCCTTTTTCTCTCTCTCTCTCTCTCTCTCTCTCTCTCTCTCTCTCTCTCTCTCTCTCTCTATCTCTGTCTCCCTTTCGCTCGGCCATTCCGCCGATTCTGCGCGAGCACGATCGTGTTATCCGGATTGTCCGGAAATCCGTCAGATCGAGACAATCGATGGAACCTGTGGACCTGACTGCCGGAGACGCGAAAACGCCGAAATGGGGCGTGATTCGTGAACCGGAGGCGGCGGAGATTAATTTACCCGGAAAATTCGGGGGATTAAAACATATACTCGCGGCGCCAATTGAATTTGTACGTTCGCCTGTTTTCGCACTGATTTAACGACGATCGATGGAACACCGACGGGCCCCACGCGCAAGAGAGATCCGACCCTGATAATTTTCGCGTTACAAGTTACAAGACTCCAATTCAGCCGGCAATCACGGCATCGCAAAACCGTTTACGCCCCGACGCATGCTCGATGAAATTATTATTCGGCAGAGGGAATGTTTAATAAATTGCTATCGATCGTTAACTCGCGGAGCGTCGAGCGAAATTTACTATTTTAGGCAAATTTAAATTTTTGAAAGCATGCACGGGAGAACTGGAATTATGAGATTCCATTATTCTGGTTAACAGTTTGGAGATAGTAAAATTTCATTATGGAGCACCTGCTTCGTTATAATTTTTAACGTTTCGAAGGTGCTGGTATTCTTAGAAATTATTTTAGAAGTCACAGCGGATTGTCACATACGGTGTTGAAACAATTTAAAAAATAGTAAAACGTTAAACCTGTAGCCATTTTAAAGCTCAGCGCGGTCGTCGCCAACATTGGTTTCGCTGCTTCCTCGTTAAAATGTTTTAATAAATGCAACGTACCTCCATCATGAAATGTTAAAGCAATTTTCCAGGAGATGCCTTTAAGCAAGAAAGTGTATAAAATTTATTTGACCGGTAGTTCACCTGTTATCTCAAGCAAAAAGTTATATTGTTTTTTAGACAATATCTTATTCCATTATATATATAATATTATATCGTCTATTTTGTACAATATAATGGGATTCCGTGTATTATTCTGGCGTTAATATAGTGTTTGTGTTAAATCATTTTCCCGCGAATAAATTAAATTAGATTAAACTGGAATTCCAATTAAGTTTATTTAATAATATCTCATTAAAGCGTCTTGCTGTTTCGTATAATTGCGAAATGGTTGATTCAAATTGGGTCATTTCGAATCATCTGAAATTTATGGTAGTACCGCGTTGAGATTTCTATCCTGTACAAAGAGTTTTACTATCCTCATCAATTCTTAAAAATAGGTTACTAGAAATCCGGGTTTTCGTAAAATAACATGTTTACTTTCAAAACGCGCTCAGTCGCGTTTTCTCTCGGCTACCATGAATATTTCACTCACGCTTGAATACTCGGAAATCGTTGTTTCCGCTCACTCGAAATCTCGGAAAATCTACCCACTCGGATAAGCGCATTTTTATTTTACACGTTCGTTCATTCGCACGTTCTGCGGATCCGGAGGAAATGATAACAACCGTGTGTTAGTTTTAATTTCTCAGAGGTCGCTTCTACAATTTTGAATTACAACGAATGCAACATAAGTATCGTCGCTAGACTGCGGTTCTTTATGCATTTATAAAGAAATAGGTTGGGTGAAATATGTAATGTTGTGCAAGATCGTTAAGAGATGAAAACAATTTTTATTTTATGCCTGCGTCCCACAATAAATGCAGAACATTTTTATTTTGCACAAAGATCCGCAGTCTAATCATCGCAATGGAAAGAACGAATTACCTGTTTAATCCAATAAATCTCTCCGATTTTCGTGCCCCAAGCAAAGTAAATAGATAAATATCGCGAACGAAATGATAAACAAACTTTGGTCGAAAAATGTAATACCGTCGCTTTTATTTTCACTTCAATCTTTCGCTGTAACAATGGTTCAAACAATGCTGGAATTACGTTTCGTGATAATTTATTCAATTTTATTCCCATATACTGCAACTGCGTTTTTCATTGTAGTTTAATATTGTATTTCAATCTCGTGTTCATACAGATCATGCTAGAATGGATATGTTCTCCAAAATATGTTTGAATAATTTCTATTTGCTAAACCGAAGAATTAACCTATTCGAAAATCCATATGTATTTTTTGAAAATAAAAGCTCTCGTTGCTATTCGTTCGCCTTAAATAAACTATATATTCGTTCCGCCATTATAATCCTGCAAATATGGCCGAAATTATCAAGCTGTCGCGATCAATTTATCTAAAATTAAATCTTTTTCGTCGACAGAGGAAACTTCTTTTGTATTTTCTATCTCGGTATCGTTATTTCTTCTACTTCCTGAGTTAAGACAATTGCTTAATTTGCAATCATTTAATATGTGTGCATGTCCGAAGAATATAACGATATCCTCTTACACGATAAGTCTTACGCTTAAGAACTGTCTTAAACAATATATTAGCGCGCGACGTATTCACTTACCTTGTTCGAGGAAGTAATTATATCGCTCGGGTCAAGAAAGATATATAAGATCGATATCGAATGACCTTTTCCATGCCACTACTACTCTCTTTCTAACTTTTTTGTGGAATGTGGTGTCTTTCCGCGGCTTCGGTAAACGACGCCGCTTAGCTTCACGATGGAAGAATAAATAAGTAGGGTTCTTCAAACTCGGTTACATCGAACCGTCGAATTATAAGGCGAAATTGATGAAATTATTTATGAGCAGAGAAATTACGGTCACGCGAGGATCAACCCTTAAGGACGGTCGCGTGCAGGAAATATGCATCGACGTTTCAGATATAAATCGGTGGGGAAGGGCTAGTTGGTGTACGAAACCTTTTAGGAAATATAGGTTTCCCTGCGAATTCGAGGCAGGAAATGCCCCGGCGAAAATTCCTGGTGGTCGATGAGGAGGATAACTCGTCCCTGAAGTGCAGTAACCTCGGCAGAAGAGTCTCTAGTCCGCTCTAGCATCGCAAGAAGGTCTTATGACCCGTGCAAAATGAATGCATCCCTTCGCATGCTTGCATCCTTTTCATTCCCGCCCGAGCTTTCCGCTATTGAGCTATCCGCTAAATCGAGCGTGTTCGTAAAACGAAATACGGAATTTCATTTGAATCTTTCGCTCCCTCCCAGCCGTCCGGCCACCCTACCTTTCTTATTCATTCTTTATCTTTGCCAAAGCACAGGGAAACAGCTCGATAAAAATATTTACATAGAGATTGCACTAGAAAACGGGGACAACAATTTCGCCGCGTGACACCGTTCTCCGTCCTCATGGAATTATCGAATGCAACGAAATCCCCGCGAATAAAATTTCTCCCGCGGCGAGGCGCAAAAAAGGTATTAAGTGCAACGTAGAATTGTTGCGTTTTTATACCGTTATGCTAAATGCCGCTGTTCTCGACCACCCTGCTTTTACCAACTAATTTTCTGCTCGTGCTTTTTTGGAAAAATACAAGTAAACGCGTGAGATAACAGTATTTTGGTTTCTCATTCGTTAGCGCGTGCTTTTCGGGAGATATACAAATAAACGCGTGAGATAACAGTATTTTGGTTTTTCGTTCATTGGCAATAGGCGGAGATATTAATTTGCTATAAACTGTAACAATAGGAAAGAAAAGAATTTCACTCAGCAATATATTTACAAAAAGGTCTTGTACAAAAGCTGCGAATGAATATCAAATTTGTTTCGTGCTATCTACGAATTACACGGCAGAACAGTGTAATATCATCATCTAGAAAATGCAGAGACTTCCAATGAAATAAGATATAATCGAATTAAACATATTCTCTCGAGAGGTAAACGAAGGGAAATTGTTTAATCCATTTAGACCTACCCTACCATACACGGCAAAGTTCATTAAATAAAAAGAGAAACTGCCATATTCGAACTTATGAATATGCATGTGTCCGCTGTATCATATATGGGAAGGGTAGTTCCCAGCAACCCTTACATGAATTTATCATTTTCGTAGTTCGCTGATTATATTTTTAAACGTCCTTTGCCACGTTGAACGTTCACTCGACGAGTAGTCGAGGGTAAAATTGGGTAAAATCAAAGCAATTTATTTCAGAAAACAAAAATCACAGCGCATCTTTATTTTTCCTACAAATGTCGATTATATCGTTATCAGTGTATTCCTACGAACAGTATAAATATCGACTTTCGACTGAAAAATAGAATTAAGATTTTACATTTCATATATTTTTTACGAATGTATAACTACTTGAAATGAATGATTTTCCGAGATTAATGATGATTAGACCGCGGATTTTATGCATTTATGACAAAAATGTGAATGTAATATAACACAGTAGAAGCGATAAGACGATTTAAGGATATCCATACGTTATTTTCCATTTACTGCAATTGTTAAAGACAAGAAGAAATTTTTATACGGTTCCTGCATCTTGTAAGCGACGAAGAAAATTTTTATTTTGCGTAAACGTCCGCAGTCTAATGACGATCTACCGTTTTAAACTTTTCCATCGTTTTGCAACCAAATAATGGTAGGTTTGCAGTGTCTTAGA
The DNA here is from genome assembly GCA_028455805.1 of Lasioglossum figueresi. Classification (NCBI taxonomy): domain Eukaryota; kingdom Metazoa; phylum Arthropoda; class Insecta; order Hymenoptera; family Halictidae; genus Lasioglossum; species Lasioglossum figueresi. Next base: position 9,076,396 of record CM052195.1, on the reverse strand, counting down.
GCCTGAAGAATAACACCGGATCAATATGGTATCAAAATGGTATGGATCTCAATATTGAGAAATGTCATGTTACGCGGTCCTCCCGTCATTCTTTACCTTTCAGGTATCCTTACCGCCTCAACGACTATTTTATTTCCTCGATAAGAGAAGTTAAAAACTCGGGAATTCATTTCTTCTCCACCCTGGACTTTTCCAACCATGTTTATTACATCGTTAACTCCGCTTCAAGAATGCTCGGTTTAATTAGTCGTTTTTCCACTGATTTTCATGCAATATTTACGCTAAGACAGCTATATATTACCCTGGTTCGTCCTCTGTTGAAGTATGCTTCAATTATATGGTCTCCGAAAAGCTTAGAGTACGAAATCATGCTCGAGAGAGTGCAGCATGAGTTTCTCGGATTGCGTTCATACAAGATCAATAAGCCAATGTCAATCTTTGATCGCGATTGCTCCACAATACTAAACATAGTTAACCAGGAAACATTGTCTACTCGCGGAAGAGTACCCGACCAGAGCTTTATCTTTAATTTAATTAATTGTCATATCGATTGTCCCGCTCTCCTGGGGCAAATCAATTTTGACGTACCTGAACGTGTTTTGAGAACTAAGGTAGGATTTCAAACAATTAAGTCCAAATCCACATATTGAATAATGGATCCCTTAAATCGTATCATTGCGGACTCTTCATCGCTGTATCATAATATTGACTTTTTCAATGGGTCGTTGCAATCGTTCAAGAGGAAATTGCGTACAATAATATGTTAATTTAATACATGCGTTCCTACAGCTTGCGGCATGTCCCTTTATAAGTAATTTCAGGTTAAGACTTTAATTTTTCTTTTTCTTTTGTATCGTAAACATTCGTATAAATGGATTTCGGTCCGTACACAATAATAATAATGATAATAATATCTGAAGTTAGGCAGCCAAAGTCCGGGTGACCAATGATCTTATTTTAAAAAATCGAGTCGGTACGAACAGTGTTTTTCCAAGGAAGAGGAACGTAGCAGTTTCAGACATGGAAAACATCCCTCTCGATGAGACGATGCGGTAACCTCGGTTTCCTCCTTCCGCCAGCCGGTCCTCCCTTTGCCCCGTCACCTCCACGCCTTCGCCGAACTCTACTTGCGTATCCCGAACAGGTTACAAACGACGGGCACGGTATTACAAGCCGCAAATTACACCCCCGCCGCCCTCGCTGCCACGTGAATGTGCGAGGCCAAGACTGCTGGATTACACCCCTGGCTGCGAGAGCTTCCGCTGGAATACCTCCACGGAAACGGAACGGCCCGGGTTTCCGAGATAAATTAGGGTGAAGAATATTAACTGTCGTTAGGCAGACAATTATTGGGACACGGTAATGCGCGAAAATGCCCGGCGCTCGGAACGAAAACGATTCCGTGCATTCGCGCGGAAACGTTCCACGTCCCCTCCCCTCCCCTTCCCCCTGGTTCTGCTGTTTCTGCTGTTTCTGCTGCACGTCTTTCCCATTTTCACGCGTGCGTGTCTTCTACGGCTTCATTGTATTCGCGTCAAGAAACGATCCGCGGGCGAATTGCGCGTAACAACGCTCCCCTCGTAAATAACGCCGGCGAAACGGTAATATCGACAGTGGTAAAAACCATCGCGGAACTATCGACATCCGAACAGATATTTCACGAAGATAAACGCGCCGCATAATCCCCCGTGTAAAGTGATGTTGCGGCGGCGCTTCTTCTGTTCATAAATTACAATATTCACGGGATACCCCTCGCCCCTCTCGTTCACCTGATGCGCTCCGATGCAACCTGCCCTTCCGCGGCCACGCCCCCCGAAACTTCCAGGAAATTTCCTACAGAATTAACGCCTTGGATTTCCCAAACGATGAATTACTACGCGACCCCGTACCTGCACTTTAATCGCCGGGATAACGATGCCGCGATTCTGGTATTTCTAAGTTTCTCCCCCTCTCCTGCCGTTAACGAGGATAAATTGAGTGGTGATCGATAACTGGTGAATCGGTTCGCCGGTAATTAAACACTCGGCTAGACGCGTTCGGATAACTTCTGGGCAGAAGGAAGATCGCGGACGGTTTCATTTTACGGGGGAAAGTTTACTGGATTGCATTAGGTCATCCCTCGAGTTCGTGCCGACTTTTGTGTACACGTTTCACGCGTCGATTTATAAATTTGACGGCGACAAGGGACCAACGAGAACAGTCTCGAGAAGGTTCTCGTGGGTATAAGATCGTGAAATAGCGAACACAGTGATTCCTAGCAGTGAAAAATCATGAACGACATTCGTATCCGTTTTCGACGTCTCGTGTTATATGATTTTCGGAAAGGAAGTTCAATAACAATCGCCGCGAACAACATATGAACTGTTTACGGAGAATGTGCGCTTTCATCTCGTACTTGTTGGAAGTGGTTTCAACGTTTTAAAGGTGGGAATTTTTGTCTAGAAGACGAGACAAGACGAGATAAAAATTCGAGAGCTTGGACAGAAATCACGATGTTTATCAGTTGAGGAGATGTCAGATGTTCTGAAAATACTGAAAATACTGAAAATACTGAAAATATTGTTTGCATTACTATATATGTTGGCATCTAATGAATTACTAAACATTTAAGTATTGTATGAGGTATTATATCATTTTCATAGTCATACAGAGAAAAGAATTAATATAGAATGGAATAATTCTAGGTCGAAAGAAACGTTTAATTTTCCATTTAAAATAGGTCCGAGTTTAGGTGCAAAGGGTTAAAGGTATGTGTACAAAATTAACATATGCAATCGTTCGAAAAACGGCACGAACTTATGAGATGACCTAATATTTATTTATTTATTTATTTATAAACGGACCCCCCGAAACCCTCTTACATAAATGTTTACACAATAGAAAAAAGACTTTAAGTAAAATAACAAAGAAGGCACATGTACAATAACTCATGGTACAAAAGGTATATTATCCAATAATTCTGCGTAATCGTCTTTTAAAAATGTGAAAAGACCCACTGATAAAATCTATACGATTATAGAGATTGTTAGAGTCTGCAATAATGCGATTTATTGAATTAATTAATTCATATGTAGATCTGGATTTAAGTGTTTGAAATCCTGCTCTAGATCTCAATACACGTTCAGGTACGTAGAAATTGATTTGCATAAGGAGAGAGAGACAATCGATACGATTGTTAATTAAATTTAAAATAAAGCTATGGTCGGATAGTCTTCTTCGAACAGAAAATGTTTCCAGGTTGACTGTGTTTAATATTGTGGAGTAATCATGATCAAAGATTGACATTGGATTGTATTAATTGGATTGGATTGAATCAACATGTGTGCTTGCGTGTGCATGTGAAATGGGCGGGTTGTATAGCGTTTAGTGGAGAAAAAACCAAAATCAACTGCCCAAAAATTACGTTTCCGAAGCAGGGCGAAATGTTTTCGACTTAATCTCGCGCCGCGGCTTAATTTTCCGGAATTATGTAGCCGCTGAAGAACGTGCCGGTATCTGAAGACCCTCGTTCGCCACCGCCGCGATCCTTTCCGCCTTTTCGACCGTAATAACGCGGCACAAAGAGCCTCGTGACGAAGCGTCGTTCCGTTAATTAATTTACACGACGCCGAGCACTGGATTAGGAAACCCGCGAACGATTGCGTTCCTCGCGAGGTGAGTGGTCTTAGGAAGGTGTGAAAAGAGTAACTCGTGTCAACCTTCGCGTAATTGATTGCTCGCTCCGCCAACGCGAATTTATTTGATACCCCAAATACGGTTGTTCAAGGAGGTATTTTTAATTGAATGCGTTCTTCTTTGTGCGATTTTTACCGCAAGACAATCTTTTCCGCCATGCAAAGATGTCTATAGTTTCAATAATTCTAAAATAAAATGTATGAAGCAGGTCATTTGACCGGTCGTGGTTGATACCAATTCATTAAAAAGCGAATGAAAAATTGCAGAATATTTTACATCATTTTCGATTTTTAACCCGCATTCGCTCCTCGGAAATAGTTACACGAAAGATGATATCGTGTGATATTTCACCCATTTTCGCTCTACACTTCAATCGATGTTATATGTTATAATGTATTTCATTAAAAATTAATCAAATTCGTGAATTTCTTTATTATATCTTGCAGTTACTACGTATATAAATAGGATTTTTATGCTCGCCACATACATTTCTCTTACAAATTTCGCAAGCCGCGTCCGCCTTCCGATCTTTTCCTACACATAATTGGCATCGACTTCCTGTAATTTTTCTTTGTTTTTGCATTTGGTAAGTTTGATGGGCCATCCTTATTTATTATTACTCACTTTATAAGTCACTTGTTTTTTTATGACGTTACTATCATAAAGGAAATGTCATCGACTTGTGTTTTACGTATAATACGATATTTTAGATAAATACACCAAGTTATAACACATTTAGAAAGAAATCAGACACAATACAGTATCTGGAAACAGAAAATGGGTCAATTTTCACTCGAGGAGCGTGTCAGGGTTAAAAATGCTTAAAAGAATAATTGCATTCTATTTAATCTCTGCTTCTTTCGATTAACACAGAAAATGTATATTTCATCTAAATCATTTTCCAAATTTTACCAATCTTGTGCGGTCAGTTGATCTATTGAATTGGCAACGCGTCAACTATTGTCAACTAAGTCATTGCGTATTTTGTCAATAGGTGGTCTTTGCACATTCTTTTGTTTCGTCAACGTGTTCAAAGCAACTAACCTATATCGTTTTCTTGTTGTTTGGACTTCCACCTTTAATCTAGTAAACAAATTGTATCGATTAGTTATTTAGTTTCGTTTTTATCCCAATTAAAAAATGGAAGAAACAGACGTGCATTTCAGACATATTTTATTGTATTATTTCCGAAAAGGCAAGAACGCGTCGCAAGCACACAAAAAGTTATGTGCTGTATATGGGAATGAAGCCTTGAAAGAAAGGCAGTTTCAAAATTGATTTTTCAAATAAAAAAAAATTTTTTAAAACCAAACGATCAATTAAAACGTGTACGTTCAACAACTCGCCAAACTGAGCGATGCGGTTCAAGAATCGGCCAGAATTGGCAAATCGTAAGGGTGTTCTTTTCCAGCATGATAATGCAAAGCCTCACACATCTTTGGTCACTCGCTAAAAATGATTGGAACTAGGTTGAGATGTGTTGTCACATCCACCATATAGCCCTGACCTTGCGCCTTCAGATTACCATTTATTTCGTTCCATGCAGAACTCCTTAAATAGTAAAATTTTTAATGACGCCGATGATGTAAAATCGCATTTAATTCAGATTTTTGCTGGAAAAAATCAGAAGTTTTATGAACATAAAATTACGACACTGCCTGAAAGATGGCAAAAGGTCGTCGACAAAAACGGACAATACCTAATTGAATAAAGTTATATTTTTAAGCAAAAATTTTGAATTTTCCTTCTTACTTAAATTACGCAATCGCTTAGTTGCCAACCCAATATAACTGCAGTGTCGTAAACCTTCAACGTATCCCACCGATGATCTCGCAATGACTTTGTAGAGGTATAACGGATCAGTTTTAATCGGTTCCGATAAGCACTCGAACGATTCCCGGGTAACTTTGAAACCGCGGTTTTTCTGTGTAGCGCGCCGAGCCTGTGAAACTCGCTCGCTCAACGGCGAACATTTTTAATTGGAACATAAATTCTCGCAATTCAGGGTCGGAAGTTTTCGCGTCGGCCGCGAGGCGAGGCGAGGCGAGCCCGAAAGTGGGTTTCGAAACTAGAGCGAAACGAGGGAAGCGGGTGCGGAGACGTTCGTTTCAACTCGGAAACGTTTTTCGCGTTTTCGGAGGGTGAGCGGAAAATAAAGGGAAACGGTGTGTGGCGGGTAACACGGCTGGTGTTGCGAAAACGAACGTGAATAATAGAGAGAGAAAGGAGTCAGTTCTGAAGGAAGACGAAATCGTTTTCCCTATAGATGGAATTCTGCAGCGCGCGCGCTGAGGGCATTCGACGAAAGTCTGGAGAGCCCTGGGTCCACGGAAAATTTTCGCAGACGGTGGCATTACTTTTTACGAGTGTAGCACCCAAGAGACGGACCGTATCCGCGGGCCGCGTTTTCTAACTGCTCCATATTTTATACCCTGTTGCTTTCGGCGCGCGTTATACCATAGAACAGCCAGTTCTTAGGCTTTAAAATGAAAACAGATGCTACATGTGTTTCGACGGTGATGAATATCAAGATGTATAATAGCGCATCTTTTAACCCCAACTACCTTAGATCGTCTGTGAGGCTATTCACACTTTCCATGCATCTGTGTTTCAATCTTATCTCGCATTAGACTGCGGATCTTTATGCAAAATAAAAATGATCTGCAACCATTGAAAACCTACTGTACATTGAAAACATCGTAACAGTATTCTTAGATTTTCCTAATCTTTCACTGTTTTATATCTCGCCCAGCCAATTGTATCATAAACGCATAAATCTAATAGATGATGATTATTTTCATGATTTGCATATGTTTTGGTTCCTCGTGAACGAATGACAAATTTATGAAGGAAAGGAATTTAAGATTATCGTAAATTTATGATAGCGCGATGCGTCTGGAAAATTGTAAGTTCCTCGAACCGTGACTAGCTGACATGCATTTCATTGAAATATTACAACACAGTAATAGGAAGTAAATCCAAAACAAGGTCGTGTCAAGACTACGTGCATATGAACTTTAAAATAAGAAAAATGGTTCCTATAAATACATGCTCTTGAATAAAAAGAAATATGCTGTATCAGCTCCGTTATTCCTACATCATCATCTATATTTATAGTATAAAAAAATTGAACTTTCAACTTGCACATGTTTAATACGAGCAAATTGCTGATCTTGACTACAAACTTTCAAAGTCACTTCTGAGAAACGGAAACCGTATGCACAAATGAATTTTCCCTTTTTAATAATTTCAAGAAGTCGAGAGTAGTGAAACAAATTCAACGTCTTCGTAAAAACATTTATTTCCAAAGAAGATGGTCTGAATTTTGTAAAGGCGGTAAAATGGTAAGATGGGAAAAATTTTATTCTACACACGTTTTACTACTGTCTTTATTTATTTTCACCCCTTTGGGGGTTAGCCAATATTTCGAAAGCAGCTTATTACATATTTCATCGTGTCGGAGCACTAAAATTGTTGAAAACGAGGGAATGATATAATATAATATTAATGATATAACATTTTATAATGATGCTGCATTCGAAATGAGACATGGCATTTGCGTGATTGAATAGCTAAATGGGTATGGTGAATTCGATAAAGAATATGATGAAGTACAAAACACTGCTTAGGAGGTTTATTAAATAGAATCTCTTTTATTTTTAATATTAAGTATTTATTACATACAAGCATTTATACAATACGAAGTATTCTTTTTTTATTTAGACATGACTGATGATATTTAGCGTTCTCAGTATTTGTATGTTTAGAAACATTCTTTCGTATGTATTGAGATTATTATTATTGTTATTATTACTATAGTTATTATTAATTACGTGTCCTTATAGAATAGGTTTTAGTTAGACCGAATAATGTAGTTTGAATAAATAAACATCGGTACGTATAGCCGTCGCGTAGACTTCCGTCACGGAGGAGAGAACGCGCCCTGTACGTTTTTAACGTCTTTCCTTTTCAGTTTTTTTGAAACGGGTGAGAAAGAATGGAGTTATGTCGTCGTGATTGCGTTCAACTCAATCGAATCATCGCATATGTTCTCGGTACCGTAACTACGCGTTGAAGAAGCTTCAGGCGATTAATGTGTATGTTCTCGTATGTACGTGTATGTGTCGATAGGATCTCGTTATCGCGCCTTTACGGAGCAGTGTGCTACAATTTCGTCGATAAAGAGGAAAATACATCGGTTCACGTTAAAACGTTAGGTTCTTAGGTATCGCGCGATTCGAACGATTCGCTACAACAAACACTGCGTTGTTACATGCATGTACGTTCAAAGACCTTATAGTTTAAACAATTTTGCAGAGAGGGAACTGAGTCTGAGAAAATTTCTCTTCGCAGAAACGCAAGGAAAACATCGATCACGGTGTGTATGCGGTTAGTCAGTTTTCCTCGGCTAAGATCGGGGAGAGTCTTCTTCGTTTTTTTCGTTTTTTCGTTTTTTGTTATTCGAGAAATCAGAACGATCGGATTACATTTGATTACCATCGATATATAGTTGCCCCACATGGTCGGCCGGTATTACGCACCACCCTCGATCGGGCGAGGTGCGGAAAAAACACAAAGCATGCTAAACGACATCCATTTTACAATAGTATGCCACAGTAGTTATCGAACAGCTTCTGTCATAAACACCGATTACAATCGTCTGTTGAATAACATCAGGCGTTTACATATTATCGTTCTCTATCTGTATGTACTAGTATGATACCGCTTAGTCAATGATTAGCCACCGCTGTCGTGAACGCGGCGCGATCTTGAACAGTTGAAGTCTAAGCGAAACCTGAAGAACAGATTTTCGAATCGTCCGTGATTAATTGGCTCGTGATTGTGGCCCGGCGGGAGAACAAAGGGGGAACATCGTTTGCAAAAGATAAAGTGGACCTGTCTCGGCTATCGTCTCATTTATTCCGCGAACGCATGCAGTGGCTATCTCGCGAAGCAATAATCGCCATCCTCGTCATCATCACAGCTAGAAAATTTATATTAGATCCGCGAGAAACGTAACAGTAAAATGAGAATCTAGTTAGATACCTAGGGTACGAATATTGAGGTGAGTTTTTTTTTTCTTCTAAAAAGACAAACAAACAAAAAATAATAAACAGAGAGTGAGGGAGAGAGAAAAAGGAAAAAAATTATACGATAAAAATAGTAAAATTGCTTGACTAGTGAGCGCACGCCCCAAAAAAAAAGAAATGTAGTTATGGAAGAAATGTTTTTTCCTTTTTGTTTTTACATCATATCTCTGCAGAGGATCTTACTAGATATGACTTTACACAGATTCCTTTACTATATTCAAATTCTATAAGGTAATATTATTTCTATCTCTTATGTAAGGACAATCATTGGAGCTTACCTCCTACGTCGTTTTGGCAGATACAGTTTCGCAAGTTTATCCGATCCGTCATCTTTATATATATTTATAATATGTATATATGTATATTTTTTTTAAAACCAATTCACAATTCTTGTGCTGTGTTTGTCAAGCCGCTTTACACATTCGTTTTCACGTATACAAATCATGGATGCATTCCATTCGCATTATCGGTCGGTATCGTCGAATATCGTTTTCCGTCACAATTTGCAACTAGCAATTTCAAAGAACGAACAGAAACAAAAGCATTCCCAAAACAACAATACAAATCGCATAAACGTCATTACAGAGTACGGTCGACAAAAACGTCTTAATTGATTCAGCGTTGTATATCCAATAAAAGTAAAAATGTTTAGACGCGTGTACGTTAAATAATAAAGTCCAAAGTTTTATAAAAAAAAGAAGAAAAACAGGCCTTTTCGTTTACCAAGGTCCTTCAGAAACATTCGATTTATATTCTAACAGCATACTATAACGGACTGAGTGCCTATTTACTGGTTGCATAATATTATTAATTAACATTATATATTATTTTACAATTCTCGTGACAACGTTTAAAGGACATCGGTAGTCTTTCTCATTGTTTTGACGTAGTGCCCCGATTTCTCTACTTAGATCTCCGTTTCTACACATCGATAGCGCTTATTTACATTATCTCATAAATGACGTCGTTTCGAACATTATTATTATTATTATTAATATTAATATTATCAGTATTATTATTAATATTATTCTGTGTACCTGTATCGCTTGCTGGAAGCAACACGGTATTCTTTGTTTCGAATCCAAACTCTGTTTTCTTCCTCCGTTTCACCAGAATGTTTAATACACGCATTATGATAAAAGATCTGCAGATCAAGAATGTCGTGTTACATTTACACATACAACCAAAATTATACATTATTTGCAGGGTGTCTTCAATGTGGTGAAACAACTCGAAATGAGCTGAGTCTCAATTTAATACCTACAGGATATGGTAGAAAATGAGAAAGCAAGCGACACAATGAAATTCAAGCTAGCAAAAGCAAATAGAAAATGTAGTATAGAATATTATTGTAATTCTCTTTTCATTGGAAACGAACTTTGGATTCAACTGATTTTGAGTCACGCCAGCAATTCGAAGGCACCCTGTATGCATCGATATTACAATCAGACGCCATTGCCACGATGGTAACACGTAAACATACCTGGTACTTGACTATTATCTTGCGGTTTGTTGTTTATAAAAGAATCCTGGAACGGATTTACATTGGCATTAGCAGCAGTAGGCATGTATGTGTTGGCCATTGGAGTGAAGGGTATAGCTGCTGGATTTAGGTTCGAGTTGAGGGTGTCTTCGTTGGCCAGATTGCTGGTCAGTTGAAGTATTGGGCCACTACTGCTATTACTCAGAGAGTCGAATTCCGTTAGGTCTAACAGGTTGTTGGTCACGTTGTTTTGTTTGCTATAAAATCAGCCAAAAATGACACATACAGATACTACATAATAGACGAGTAAACGAACTAGAGTACTACTTGTTGCTGTGAGCGCATTGTAATTTCCTGGCGAGAAGAAAATTACAATCACTAGGACCGGCTAGGCCGATCGTGGACCATTCATACCCTAGAAACACTATCTTACTAAACTGAACACAGTATATACACGTAATAATACAATCTTTCAATTGTTCGAATATAGAAGCGTGATTGATTAATAAGGAGAATCTAAAAAAAGTAGTCTAAACGTTTTCACAAAACGACCAAGGATAGAAACAAATGGGCAAAACTATGTAATACAATCGTACTCCTTATTCGCTGGAATCATCGTTTACAAAAATGTTCGATTCTCGAAAGTAAATGATCGGATGGCTTATTCTCAAGTAGTACTTGGTTTCGCATCAACAATCTAGATCGTTGACTAATGTCTCGATAGAGCCAGCTACTTTAATGCTGTAAAGCAGCTACTAAAAGCGTTTCTTAAAATGTGCTTCGGAACTGATGCGGAAATTCTATAGCGTAAAAAGGAAACGCGTACGTGGAACGCAAATCGACATAGAAAAAGAATAACTTCTCGCTCGAAAAAATCAGACATATTTAGGCAACGTATTTACAATACTACCATACAGCAGGTTCCGAATTCTGGTTACAGCAATTATTTCTATCCGCTTTTCAGTTTCGGTGTACCGGATTTCTCTGACTGGTATACAAAATTACGTTATTAGAAAGTATACGTTCATGCGCCGTTTCGACGTGGACGCCTATGGGGGAACAGTGGACAGTGGTGGACTGTGTGGAATACATGTTTGTACAACGAAATAGTAATGTTAAAATGTGTGGAGGTCAAATAGTACATAGCAAAAGTAGACAGTAAGTTGACACGTACTGCTGGATGATGTACAACACAAACTCAAAGAACATGTATAGAAACAGACGAAGGGTATTACCCACAAACCCCGTCTAATCTCAATCAAACCAATATATAACTTAAAACTAGACAAAATACTTGACACAAATTTTCTCTCGTAAATATATAGAGAATTTGAAAGCAACTCTGAGAAACTAAGTTGTAAAGTCAAATCTCAGAAACAATTAACTACACAGAAAAAGTTGTACGACTCATAAAAATATATTATAGCTTCTAGAAAGTGTTATTTCCATCTCCTGAGTATAAATGACAGAAGAATTCATGTGTCGAATATTTCCTAGAGTTCGAAGAATCTGTTACATGTTAGTTTCATTAAAGTTAGCGGGGGTAGTTGAATAACACCCCTTGTTAGAGAGCAAAGAAAAGTACAAGCCACACCATATATTGATACGATTGACATGCATTGTGGTGGTAAGTAAGAAACAAGTTAGCAGTAAGAAAATTAGTTAGTATGAACACTGGTTATGAAAAAGGCATACATGACGAGCTTCAATAAGAACTAATTGGAGGAAAGATAAAAGTAATAGCTCACCAAAGACGTCTTCGAACCATCCGAATGAAATTATGTACAATGGCGAAGAAACGCTCACGGCGAAAGGAAATCAGATCTTTGATGAGCTCGAATGATAAAATTACAAAAACAAAACTTTTTTTTCGATGAGTCATTAAATTTATGCTATTTATCTTTCTTTACAGTATGTACACTGAATTTATTATTGATTAGTTGGTATTTTAACGCTCTAACTCTGTTAGTCGTTTAACATTTCCATGCTTCGTATAATATTACATGTTTCTCTTTATGCCATTAACATATTACTAAAAAGAGTCGACGTACATATCATATTTTTTTCTGTATTTTTCTTTGTTTTAATCATTTAATAATTTCTTCAGACGGCTACCTACAAATAGTATATTTTCTTTAACTAATACATGATTAAATATAAATTATAAAATATATGTAAATATAATAGACAATACAATATACATTATTCTCCATACCTCTCCGTGTTACCGTCGGATTATCATCATCGTTATCGTAGAATTTATTTTGTTAGTTATTGGAGAATAGTCGTGCGATTAGGTGAACTCGTTTTTGTTTTCAATAGCGATAAATAATATGCCAGTAGTATAGTTGTTTTTTTTTGTATTTGTCAACCATTGCTCTGACTACTTTTGCAATGTACAATATACGGAAAATTGTTTTGCGTTATAATGATAGTTTGTATATAAAGCGATCTCTTTCTCTCTACCGGACTAAATTATGATTTTCATAGGCAGTTCCTTCCGATGTTATCCACGGGAAAGCGCAATAGACTTTGTTATTTAAACAACTATGTATAGTACATGTATATTTATTTATTTCCCTCAAACTTAATCTCTCTTGTTGCTTTCTTCGCGATTACCACAAAAAACATCTCAAACAACATAATTCATTATATACAAATCAACGATCGATTTTCTCTCAGTATACGCTTGTCCTCGTAATTTCAAATGAAAAGAAAGGGGTGGGGGTGTGAGATAATTAATCATTACGTTTCGCATTTCACTCGTAATTTCGTTCTAAAAATCCTTTGCTTTGAAAATTAAATATGTATACTATTCTCGATTGTTCTCCGATCTTTCTTTTCTCTGATTCTGAGCATAAAAACATACATTACAATTAGTACAAGTATATATATAATGTGGCACATGATCTAATCCTACATTTCATATTTGTTTGGAAAACAATGCTCGTACTCTCCTAGCCATTTTCATTCGTGGTAATACCGTTCCCACTTGAACAACCGGGAACGTCTGTATAAAATAATTTTTACGTGAACCGCATATCGATGCTATAGAACAAATACAGAGGATACAATGACACCATAAGACAATGATTTGAAAATAGACTAGTAACTGTTATAAACTTCACGATCGGTTATTTATAGTTTACGCTCAGTGTGCGTGTGGATCAATCAATCGTGAATCTATAAATAACATTCATTACATATGTAAATGACTAGAGCATTACCCTGAATCATTCAAAACACAGCGTTTTACTTTTGTATGCACTCAACTATTGGTTTGTTCATGAATACGTCCGTTTTGAATCATCAAGGATTATTCGCAACATTCTGTATCGATCAAACACTATTCCGACACTATAATTTTACATGTCTTTCGATTCAGACTGTTTTACTTTACTTTTCTCATTCTGCGAAAAAACCTTTTATCTTTTCTTTGTTTTAAATGACTGAGCATTGGGTTCTCCTTTACATGAACGCCACTAAGAATCAGTCAACATTATTACGTACGTAATGGCTAGTATTGTGCAATTGTTTATGTTACGTTAATTACATCGGTTAACCATTAAACCTTCATTTGGGAAAAAAACAAGTCCTACATCTCGATAGATATAAGCCGTCGCGCGTGTGTATATATGCATCGTGTCCACTCGGATTCTATTTAGATAATAATACATGCATTCGATAAAAATAACGAATTTTGTTGATCACTAGGAAAACAATTTTCCAGTTGTCTAGAACGGCGTTTGTCCGTGGAAAAATACCTCTTACTTTACAGCGCCTCGTGAGATCAAAACGAATATGTTCAAACGTTCCGTGGAAACTCCAATCAGTGTCTAGGTGTAAGTAGTGTACGCATGTGTATGTGTAAGGAATTAGCGGTGTCAGTTAAACGCTAGTCTGGTTTCTAAGCCTTGTAAAGGACGTTTGATGTAGTATTATTGTCGAATGACCTAAAACCAAATGAACTTACAATTCTTTGAGATGCTCTTCGATGTTATCATTTCGATCTACTCTTTCTTATCGTGATCTACTGTTTGTTTTTCATTGATCAATGAGAAATCCAGTTATATCATGGGCTTGCATAACTTTTCGTATGATGCTTCTCTTGGTAGATATTCAGTATGTAACTCTTACACATACGTTTAAATGGTAAATGTTCTCACGAATCATCGTAACTGCTTAATTTTTATTATACTTACACGGTAGCATTGTCCAGTGTAATCGATTGACTGTTGATACCGTTTCCATGATTCGTATGATGACCGTTCAGTTCTTCCTCCACGTTACCCTGATTATTATCCAATACAATTTTACTTTCATTAATGCCGTTACTATGCGTGCCGTTGTGTACGATGTCCGTTTTCGTATTATTATCCGCATGATGAACCCGCTGCTCCGCGCTAATGAACTGCTGAGTCGCCTCGGATATCAAACTGGCCGTCATTACATCTTCACCTTTGTTACCCGGTGTCGGCTTGTTCTCATCGTTCGGACTGTTGTCTTCTTTCAACTTATCGCCGTCACCGCCTTCGCCCTGTATCGCGAACATACCAAGAAGAACGCAATTAGCAAAAACAAAACGGACGATAAACACGAGACACTTGGACAATAACACCATACGGGTATTTTGCATTTGTACTTTCAAAATCAATTCCTTTTTGCATTTTCTTTCGGTATAAGTGTTCTCGAAGATGTTTTACCGTATGACTCCGTTGCTTAAATATTGATAACAGAGGAACAGGGAACAACATTTGAACCTAAGCGGTCTAATAATCACGCTAGAAAGGGATCCAAAGAAAATTCGTACCTTGGTTGGCGTGTTACTCTGATTCTTTCCCCGAGTTCTAAGCATGATCGCCTCGACACGTTTGCGTCTGGCAAGTCTTTCCTCTTCCTCCTTTTTGAGACGCTCAGCCATTTCGATCCGTTGTCTGTAACGATATCATATATCCTGAGAAAGGCTGGAAATACCACACCCTCGTACCGTGTTTGAAAGAAGCATCCTGACCTTTCCGCTTCCTCTCTCGCCTTCCGTTCAGCCTCTTCCTTCTCTTGTTTCTGACGAACCTCTTCCTCCCTTCTTCTCCTGTCTTCTTCTTCGCGACGTTTCGCCTCTTCGATAGCCAATCTCAGCCTCTGTTCCTCGGCTTCTCGAGCATCGTTGGCCAAACGAAGCGACTCCTCCTCCAGACGCCGTTGCTCTTCCTCTTCGGCGCGCACTCTTTCAGCCTCCAAGCGCGCTTCTTCTTCCTATTCAAAGAATTTTTCACATAAAGCCACACGTGCCTCGCCGATGATAGATCAATTTACTCAGAATCTTCTTATCAACCCACCTGCCGTTGACGCTCGAGTTCGGCTTCCCGTTCTGCCTGCTCTCTTGCTAATCTCCTGCGCTCCGCGATGGCTGCTTTGGCCTCCTCTTCCGTGGTAATCCTGATCTTCGCTATCATCGAGGCTGAAGAAGGATCGATCATGAGACCATCTTCCTCTCAACACATCTTCCTCCTCATCTCGTTAGGCAGCTACTCACCTGACATATCGACCTGTTCTTCGAAGTTGTTCTCCGATTTTGCTTCGACCTCCGCTGGAGGCTTTCTCTCGTGTTTGTCTTCCTTCTTCTTGGGCGTTTCTTGGACCGGCACGGCTGTCTGGTTCTCCTGGTTTAAGTTGCTCTCGTCCTTCGCTTGCTTGGACACCGGCGCAGAATTTGACTGTTCGATGATGGCCGACTTCTTCGTTTCCTCGGCACCTTGCTCCGCTGCACTTATCTCTTGCTACAAAAGAAAACGCAGTTAGCTTGAAACGTCACGCGTATTAAACGATTCGATACACCGATGGAAAATAGTTACCTGAGACTTTTCCGTGCCCTGGTCCTTCTTCTCTTCGTGCTTGTCCTCAACTTTGATCTCTTCTTTGCTCTCGATCTTGATTATCTCGCTGGAATCCTCGCGGATAAACGACTCGTGCTCTACCCCGGGGCTTTGCAATGGCGTCGCCTTTGGGGTTATCCGCGGTGACGCTTTGGCGCTCTTCGTCATCTTCTCCGTCGGTTTCTTGATCTCGGTCACTTTCGGCGTGGAAGGTTTCTTTGGAGTGCTGTGGACCTTTGGCAGTGGTGGCTTCGAATCCTTTGTCAGTTTCACTTCGCCGAGCAGATCTGCGGTTACAGTTTGAGGATCACGACCGGCGAACCATTTTCATCACCGTACACACAGTATTTTAATGTGCAATCTCGAATTACGGATAAGAAAATAAATACAGAAAAATGTAACATAAATTGTAGAAGATAAAGAACAAATCGAAATGAATAATTCTGTCAACATCGAAACAAAATTGGAACGAAACGTACGTTGGCAAAAGGAAATTAAAGGACTTTCTCCCATGCGAACAGTGGAACGGCTACAGCGGATCGTTCACAATTAACCGTTCTAGCGCCACGCCGTAGTTCGCTGTTCAAGGGGTACACGTATCGGACGTTCTCAAATTATTTAATCCATGAGAACCGTTTCAAATTGATCTTTTAGTGAAAATAGATTTTTGTAATTATCGAAAAATTTTCAAAATCCTACGCTGCACCGTGGACAATACATTCTTGTTTCGTTGTAGATTGTTTGCTGCGTTGAGAATAGTCTGTTCGAGAAGCGTTATTACACTGCCCGGCGATTTTCGATTAGATTTTCGCGAGGACCCCTAACACTGGAACGGTTAATTAAGAGAATTGAAAAAAGGGCATGCTCACTGTGTCGTTCTGTGACCGAAACACCGGTACCGGCAATAGAAGCAGGTCGCGGCCGACGCGGGGCAGTCGTACGGGGACGCAGATTGACGTTACTGCTGCCCACGCTGCTGGCGCTTTGCTGGCTCATGGAGCTGTGCGGTCGTGATGGGCTGTTCGGTGTCACCTCCCCGCTGCGGATGCCTACGCGTACCCACCCAAGGTGAACATCTCTTCATTTACGTGGTGTTAGGCTTATATGTCCGCGCGTATGTGCAAAACAAACGAAACACCGCGCGGCATCTTCGCGTCGATGCGACACTTCGCGGTTAATTAGCTGTCGGAGGCTCGCGGCTGCACACTCTATCCTTTTCGGGGAACAAGATCCCATGGCTCAGCTGACACCGAGATCGTAACTTCGATCGAACCTGTTCAAATTCACCTTGGACACTCCGGGCATCGATGGAGTCAAGACTACGTCGATATGAAATACAATCATTCTTTCAGCTAAACATTCCTCTCTTCGTCTTCTCAGTCATGTATTTCTTTTACAGAAATCAGCGA